>CM060866.1:19302697-19902697 GCA_030737845.1 Acorus calamus | reverse complement strand
GCTTTTAATAGCCACAAGGGGCGAAATGACAAGGTTGTCCCCGACCAGAAATCTTGGACAGTCATCAGTACAACAGCCATAACTTTCTCAATATAGCTCCGAATTGCACAATTCTAATGCCATTAAAAATCCAAGAAGAGTATCTACAACTTTCATGTTAAATTAGATCAAATAACCTCTCCAGCTATTCCAAAATCTAGGTTAAACATCTTACAGGGAAGCTGCCTGGATTTCTCATCTTCGGGGTATACTTGGAAAAATACCCATAACTTTTGATACACGAATTCAGTTGATCCAATTCCACTTCTGTATGGAAGCTAGCCCAAAACTGAATATCTCATGATAATATCGGATTTTTACCTCTTCATCTTGGATTTTAACAAAATCAAATCCGAATACCAAATCAAAACTGCATAATTCCAAAAACGTCAGAATGCGACGAAAATTTATAAGTATGCTAATGCCAATACCAGGAAAACAAATATGCAGTCAGATTTTAAAATTGAATGCCCAAACTATAAAAATAAATACAACCCAATATTTAACAGCCAAAAAGTAACACAGACTTAGTAATTTTATTTTAATTTTCTGTGGTAGGGGGTGGATAATATGAGCTAATACTGATTAGTGATTAGGTGATATATTAGGCAGTTGGCTATTTTTTGGGATGCTTTATAAGCTGACGCATTTTAACTCATGCTCTTCTCTTTGTCGAGATCTCACTGGTATATTTAGCATCATGTCCAAAACAGGGTTTTGGTTTGTTAGATATTTTATTGTACATGCAAACTGTACAGCATCAAAGCGTGTTGCTTAAGGTGATTCATTTATCCATAGATGGCTTCTCATCTCATCTATATGTCATTTCAGAGCATTTAGATATTTTTTCTGATTGAAGTACATTGTTTTTCAATCACAGACTAGAAATTAGTCGGTATATGAACTTGAAAGCACCAGTTCAAGCATTATGAAGGTATTTCTTTCTATTAGGGATTCACTGACATTATGCAATATTTTTGAGGTTTATATTGAAAATTTTAATATTTGATGGAACTTTATTATTACCTTGTAGTTACAGCAAGTACCATTATTTTTTTTTTTTTGTTGTCTAGCACAATATTTTTGTGGTATTTTCCAACTTTTATTTATTTACTCTCTTTTTTGTTGAATCCGAGTATGAAGGCAAAGGTGAACATCATATGGAGACAAAATCACGACATGTTTGATGTGTGGTGTCGCCCGGGAACTATGTGGAAATAGTGGTTGGTGTTTGATAGCATGGAGCAACTATGGGGGGTGAGTAGATGAATATAATTACAAGAAAAGGGGAAAAAAGAAAAGGAGCAACTACTCCCCCCCACCTAGATTGCCACACCTAACCACCCAATTTTGTTTTGGGGTGGTGGGTTTGGGCAACTTGGGGGGGTGGAGGAAGGTGTCGGCCGGAGGAGGCGACGGGGTGGAGATCAAATAGAGAGGGAGAGAAATAGACATAGAGGGAGAGAGTGCCGAGAGGGGTGTGGTGGAGCAGGATGGGGCGGCGTGGAGAGGGCACCCCACCTGGCTCTTTTTTTCTTCATCCCTCTCTCTGTCCCTCTTTCTCCCTCTCTTTATCTCCCTTTCTCTCTCTTTCTATCTCTATTCGGCCTTCGTCCCGCCACCTGTCCGGTCGCCACCGTCTTTGACCCGCCGCCTCCAATGGCCACCATCGCCACCCCTCCCCCCTCTCTTTTCTTCTTCCGTTTTTCCTTCCCCTTCTCAAGTTGTCCAAACCCACCATCCAAAAAAAATTGGGTGGTGGGTGTGACAATCTGGGTGGGGGGATTAGATGGTCCCCAAAAGAAAAGTAAGTGTTGATGAAGAAATCCTTCCTTCCGATGCGACCTGGCAGGCATGAAACCATGTCATGTTTAAGTGAGGGCATTTGTACTTATTAAGAATTTGTGAGAATAAACAGAAGGACTTATAAAACACTGAAGAAACATATCAGTGCAACATCCAGTGTTGAGCTTGTGGGTAGCACAACGAGAATTAATGCATGGCTATGTTTTGTATCATCCCTTGACACGACTCAGGTAGTCATCTCTTCTATCCAAGCGCGTCAAGGGAAGGGTTTGTGCCCTATTTTTATTTTCCGTGTTTTCCATCCTAAAATTAAGACTATTGTACAACTTCGATCTAATGCAAAATAAGGTCACAATTTCCTATACCTTTTTGTTAAAAAACCACAATTTAAAGAAATACCCTAGAATATCTCAGTGTATACTTCACTCTTTATAGCAACATATATTTAATAGGATGAGTATTTATTTTATAATAAAATAAATCATAGAGGACCGTGGATGGGTTGTATGCAGGTTTGAACATATCCTTTTCCCTTATTCAGGTGCTGTGGAATGGAGGTGGAGCCATATACTTGGGATGTTGTCAGAGAAGAGAGAACCCAACCCATAAGTACCTTTTCGTGCAAGGATGGCAATGGCTCAAATTGGAGTTATTTAATATATGTTATTGAAACGCAACATATCTTTTTAATGTTAGACTTCATACTAACCTTATTCCAATATTAAATTTCATGCCACCCTGCCCCACCATGAGTTTTATAATTTGAAATGCATATACATTTCACCTCATTTTGGATTTTACATCTTGAAATTCATATCCGCTCCAACCCACCTCATTTAAAGTGAGTTAGTTTGCTTTGCCTCTATAGTTAATATAATAAATATATTATGTATTAAGAAATGTTTTAATTAATTTTCATATCACTACCAAAAAATTATCTTTTACTGCTAAATTATTTACGGCGCTACTAAAAACAACCGCAAATAATAGTATTTGCGACAGTTAATCTCAGGTTTCATAATTTTTAATTAATTTTTGAGACGGTTAAAATATTCGTCTTAACTATATACTACTTGTCGCACTAATTAGTTCAGCGTCGCAAATAATACAACATTAACGATGTGTTCCCTCAACGGTCACAAATAACCTACTTCAATTAACCCCATCACCTCAAGAAAAAAAACTCAGAATTGTTTAGACCCAATTAAACCCTAGTTTCTCCTCCACCCATGAAACCAACCAACAAAAAAAAAAAAAAAAAGACAATGAGAAGCTCTCCCTTATCATTTCTTGGACTGCCTGATCTTCATCGCCTCTTCCATGTCCCCCATCCTCCTCTGACTTCGTCCCTGACGGCTTCAATGACAAGCTCTACAACGGGAAAGACACCACTGTGGAGTTCTGTTTCATAAGTATTTGATCGATCTACGTACATCTACACCTCACCACCACCGGAGGAGGAGGAGAGGTCGTGCAAGATGATGGAGACTCTATAAGATATTCGACATACCAATTGGTGTGAAATCAATTCTAGGTCGGCAGGTCATCCAGTGAGCCTTTTAACTATATATCGCCAGCTGGTTCAGCGATTTAAATCAGCGGGGACATGCCCTCTATGATGCATTCGACAGATCAATTGGCGTGTGTCGCAACCCAGATCGACATTACTTCTGGCGATGGTCGGAAAGGTGGGGTTGTGGGAGCTGTACAGGGTGAGGAGGATTTACGATGTGATGGCCGGCTACAGGGGGTTCTACCATGGGAAGGGGCAATGCAACTCGATCCAAAGATGGTGCACAATTGGTACAAGAGGGGAGGGACCGTGCTCATCACGTCCAGGGGGGCAGGTTCAATCTTGAGAAGATCGTCGATCGATGGTTCAATTAGGTGAGGTTAGGATTTTTTTTTTTTTTTTTTATTGTTGTGGCTTGATGTTTTTTTATCAAAACTCGACCTCTGCGCTTGTTGATTGTGTCGTTATGTTTGTTTTTTGGGGGGTTTTAATTTGCAGCATTGACAATTCAGAGCTCCTTCAGTTATAGATTGTGAATTTGTGACGATTCTGTGATTTATTAATTTAGGTACCTAAACTTCTCGGTGCTAACTTCTTCAGATCTGTCTCTTGCAATGCTTGGTGTAGATACATGGTCAGAGGATGCACCCTCACCTGGTGAGGATTCCCTCCTGGAATCGTTTCCTCCCTGGGGTTGCTTCAAATAGGCTGAATTCTTTTTTTTTTTTTTTTTTGGGATCTCTGTAATCATCTTAGTTGTAATTATTTTAGAATAGCAATACAAATTCTTTTATTACCCACAATAAAAAAAGAAATTAGGTACCCGCATAGGTTGCGGGGTTTAGGAAAGAATGGACTGCTTTGAACTCATCCTGTTAACTATTGGATAAACACCAAGTTTTCTAATTTCAAAAACCACAACAATAATGGATTAAATAGAGTTAGAAAAATATGACAGATTTGATTGATCGAAGCCGTAGGAGCATTTTAATGAAAGCAGATTCAATGCATGAATTAGACCTGATTGACCCTCTGTTTGCATATACTGAAAGGCCTCAAACCTTTGTTTAAATTCTATTCAACTGAAGAAGAGACTGAGCACAAACACTAACGAGAACATGATGGTGACAGCTTTGGCGGAGGGGGGGTATCAGCTTTGCGATGATCGGGGCCCAAGATATGGTGAGGAAAGCGCATAAGACCTTGCTCACTTTTTCTGCATCTTTTTCTGTTTCTGTTGTTATGGTGTGGTTGTTGCTATTGCTATTGCTGTTGCTACTGTTGTTCCTGCTGTTGTAATTGTTTCTGGTGCTGGTGCAGCGATCATCATATTGCTAATCTATTCACCAATTGCAGCAGTGGAAATCAATGTTACTATGAAAAACTTGGAACAAATCAGTAACAACAAAACCGGCCTAGTAGCCATCTCAAGCCCCCGAGTGAGTTACTAATTAAGCATCCCCTCTATGATTGTATATATAGAAAACAATCAAAGCATACATAGTTATGTACATTATTACGGTTGTGCATTACAGAAGTCTCCAACCAACCTGAGATCAAACAAAGAACAACACAGGAGAGAGCATAATTTTACGTGATTCGACTTAAACCTACATCAATGGGATTCCACTATAGTATAGGTGAGAAACAAGAAATGTAAGACTCAAACTCCAATGGAGTTTTCAGCTTTTAGATACCATTTTCAACCTTTCAATTTGATGTTAATCAGTTAACATTCGATATTTTGAATTTACCGAATGGGGATACGTTGTACACATATCACAATTTAGTGAATAATAAGGCGAGAAGATCCCTATTTCATATTAAAAAAAGAAAATGGAAGTAAGCTGATCATTAATATTTCTTTTTTTTTTCTCTTTCTAATAAGTCATACATGGTTGATTTGTAAGAAAGCGGCAACAATGCGGAGTATAGTTTTTTCCGGCTCTTCTTCGTGAATATAGATAGTTTTACTAAAGGGAGCAGAAGACCCTCTTCAGCGGAGTGGTCGAGATGCACCCTCCCCTAAAAGAGGTCGAGAATTCAAAACCTGACTTTATTAAGCAAAAAAATAAAAATAAATATTTATTATTTTAACTCAAGAAGCAAATGATTTTTTTTTCTTTCATAAACGTAATTATCTTTCATTTCCATTGAAAATTTACAGAGAGTGATCATGTACGAATGATATATATTACAATCGCATATATGGAACATGAAACTTAGCAACAAAACTGGCCATTTATCTACCGTTTCGGAGGAGTGACCCATTTTAATAAAACTTGGGGTTACCCCACTCACCCACCACAATAAAAAAAAACAATATAATGCTCATACCCCGGTATTATAAACCTCAGTCCCTTAATTCTGTTGTTTTCATTGTAATATATGTTCAATTAAATTCCTGAAAGACACAAATAGAAAACCACTATATTTTAGTAAGTTTCAGTTTGCTAAGACCTTGGTTCAATGTATATACCAAACTAACCTATTTTAATTTTTATCTTAATATTAATGCTTTGTGAACACCAAAAATATCTGAAATGATATTATAGATTTTTTCAAACAAATGTAATTTGTAGGATAATGTTCTAGCCAACCTCAATTTTAGTTCTATTAATCACGCTAAGGGCATGTACCTCCTAAATAAATGTATATAAATACAATCTACATTCCAAATAATGATACACGGTTTAGGGCGAGCATTTGGCCTAAATGTGCGACTAGTTGTAGCAGCACCTTATTATTTATTGTTTTTTTTTTCCTTGGTATTTTTCATTATTCTTTATTATTTGCAAAAAAAACGAAGTGTATTTTTCATTTTCAATCGAATGAAAGCCATTAAATTTTTTGATTCAAAGTGTTCTAATGCTACTAATGTACAGATAAGCATATAAATGACTGTCACAAAATTCATTAGACGAAATTTTTTTATTACCTCAGGTCGTGGAGCTTGATCATGAATGTCCCCTGCTTTGGGCATAGATTCATCGTTTATTGTTATGCGAAGTTCATGAAAGTTGTCACCTCCATCGACCTCCAGATCCTACGATTTGGTTAGTGAATTGTAATTTCAATTGATAGTATGCTTAGTGAATGCATTTTTTATCACTTTGTGTCACTAATTGGGATTTATAAATGCAATTCAAAAAATGAATAAATAGTTTCTGTTATAAATACATGCATATGAATGTGCATGTAATTATAGGTGCATGTAATTGTGGATAACCTCTTAGTGCATGTATACATTAGTGTATGATATTAATTGTAAATTCATGTATATTGTAAATACATGAATGAGATATTATGATTGTAATCCCTATAAATAGAGGGCTTGTCAAATATCAAAGCATAGAAAATGAAATGAGAAGTTCTTGAATAATATTTTCTCTACCCCTCTTGTGCTCCAAATTATCTTGTGTTTATTTTGTGTTTCCATCTCTTTCTCTTTTATTTTATAACACGTTATCAGCACGATGACGCTCTTGAGGTTTGTAGTTTGGTGAGTTGATAATGTTCAAATCATCATGAATTTTATTTGATATTTTATGTACAACATAGTATACAATTTTATAATTTTTTTATATTAAAAAAAGGGGTGTTGATCTCATACTCTATATTGCATATATATGTAAATCAAATTTCGGCCATGTTTAATATTCCTATGTCATGTGAGTGATATGTGCATGAATCCGAAGTTCATAATCAAATTCGTGTGAATGTTTGAATTGTGATTCACATATATACATTCATGCACAAAGAAACTCTCAACAAGATAGATTTGTATGTTTGGTGGGTTTATAATAATCTACTTTGAAATTATTATGGTTTGATACAAATCATATATACATGGCACATATATAGTCCCCGTCTAAAGTGATAGAGACATATTTTTTATGAAATATTTTTTTCACGAGTTCCAACATCATTTTTTTAAAAACCTTCTTCAGGATATTAGTTTTGCTGTATGTGTAGTATTTGAGATCCCATGGATACATGCTAATTAATCTGTAAATAAGCTACGTAATTCAATAGTTTATTTTCCATGGCTTATTGATTTCAAATAGAAATATCAATCTAATTAGCTATAACCCTTTGATTCTTAATTTCTCGATTTGTTGTCCGGTTCCATATAGTTTGAAACATTACGGGAAAAAAAATGGTTTGTATTTTTTTTATATAATTCTTTACATGCTATTCACAGTTTGTATCATGACATTGTTGAAATTGGTACGGTTGATTCTTTTTTCATAAAAAAAAGGGCATGGCTGAATTTTATCAAAGTGATTTTATTTGCAACCGGATTGATATAGCATCATGATTTATTTATATGCAGCCGCATTACAATTTAGTTTTATCCTTCCAATAAATTCTTTGGTTATTTCTAAGGTATGTATAACATGCATGCATTTGTACAAATATTGAATTTTGCATGTTATATGTAATTATATCCATGAATTGAAATTTTTTTTTTTTGAAGAACTACTGTAAGTTTCATATGTAAATATTACAAAATAGGTGTTGGCTTCTACTGGAATCATGCAATTGGTATACATCTATAATATAATATTAGAGATTTGTTCAAATAATGCAATTTTTATTAACAATGGTCCAACATCTACATGAGGTATTTCATCATGTTTTATTTACTCTCTTCATCTGTTAAATTAAATCATTGAAGGAACTGTTTCATCATTTAGAATGATATCATATTAAAGGACTAATGTTGTTTTAGTGGTGTTCTGTTAGAACTCTTCCTTGCTTAAATTTGGTGATTACCGAATGAAAAAGATTTAATTGCATTTTGTTTTGCTATTTCTTAATTAACAATACTTGTGTTAACATCGTTTTTATTTAGTAATTTATTATGTCAATTTTGATATTTAAGAATTATTCATGAGTCCCTGAAGGACCATGCAGGAGGACCATACAATTTTTTTAATTTCATGAGTCCCTGAAGGACCATGCAAAAGTTATGATTAACATGTGTCTCAGTAGGACCATGTAAAAATGAAGACTATATATGTCCCTGTAAGACTAAGAAAATATTATGGCTACATGTATCTCTGAAGGACCATGTAAAAATTATGATTAACAATGTTTTGTATGACCATACAAAAGGTATGAAATTTTTTTTGGGATATTGTAAAGACCATAAAAAAAAAAGTATAATAACTTGGATCCCTGAAGAATCATGTGAAAGATATATCCCTACAAGACCAATCATACAAAATTTCATATAACATGAATTCCTTAAGGATCGTGTGAAAGATATGATTAAAATGTGTCCCTGAAGTACCATATATTAAAAATAAAAATTTGTCCCTAAAGGACTATATAATACATGGTCGCTACTTGTGCCCATGTAGACACAAAGAAAAATGATGATATTTTTTAGGTCCTTGAAGGATCATTAAAAAAAAAATTCATGTATCCTAGCAGTAACATGTAAAAATTATGGTTAATTTTCACTATTGTAATAAGAGGATTTAAAAAGAAATACCTCATTATGAAAGGTCAATTGACCATCATGCTTCAATTCAATATGTGCTCCAGCAGTAGCAATAATGAAAGCAATAATTATTCATCAATTTCATGTATTATCGTTGCTCAACAACGAACTTTTGATGAAAAATCATATATATAACAATTCAATGGCTCAGCATCTCTGCCTGAAGCAAATGCATCTATTTAGTCATGGAAGTTGAATGATGAGATCATGTTTTATACAATTGGAAGCACAACAATCATAGAGATTGTAAAATATCTCAAACCACTAGAAGTGGATTGCTATTGTACAAAATCAGAATAAAAGGGAGCATATTTGCAAAACAAACCCCTAAAATCAAGAAAAATGATTGTTGTTCCGGGGTGCTGAAAAACATGGTTAAGTACCTAATGTACGATCATACTTTTGTCATTTATGTATTTATATTTTTTTATTTTATAATCTGAAACACATTTTCTTATTTTTATATTTATCCTATTATTTTGAGTTTAATATTAGTTAATTCAAATGTTAGTATTATTTTTAGTACTAAATTTCATTAAAGGCTCATGAATAGCAAATATTATATGACCATGAGGTACATAATGATGTTTCAAACAGTTGAATATTCAATTACAAAGAACCAGAAGTTTCTTTTGTTGAGTGATAATGATGTTTTTACCACACGATTTGTGTTCTATCATTATAATGAGACAATATTCCCGTCGTTAGGGGGAGAAAATCCATCATTGGTAGAACGACGAAAAATTTCGTGAAAAGCTTTTTTTCTCATTTTAATACACTTCTCAATGTGATATTGAAGTACAAATGATCACTCATCTTTAGAGAATTGTGTATCAGTTACCAGATGCAATTATTGATACAGCAAAAATGAGAAGATCACATATTTAAGCTGTAAATACTCTAGCTCAAATTGATGTTCCAATTGAAAAAATTATCATTGCATTGGCTAGTGAATCAACAAAGGCACGCTTGAAGTGTGACAGACTTATAGATTCAAAAGATCAGCTTTTCGAATGAGAAAAATAATATGCTCTAGAAGAGCCTGAAGCACTTGTAAGATCCACATTATTAAATTCTGCAGAAGATAAAATCTTAGAAGAAATACATGTCCCCGAAGAGACATGTCCCCGAAAGACAAATACATGATAATGAAAAAAAAATTCATTATTCAAATAAATACAAAGGTCTTGTGGGATCGCAAACAAATGATAATCGATGATATATTTTCATTTACAGTAGCTACTGAAATCATTAAAGATGATAATTGAGAATCACATTCACAGAATGAATATAAGGAATGCCAGAAATATGGCCGATCGATCGATGCAAAAAGAGAAAGGCATAAGAAAATGTAAATAAAGAGAGTAGTGCTCACAAAGAGACCTCAATACAAGCAACAAATGCAAATTGATCAATCTCATCTTTCTAATTAAAGATGTAACCCCAGAAGAGGTAGCCCCTGAGGAGGTAAACGTAAATATGAGATCTCATTAAATCATAAAGAAGAAAGATGAGATATAATAAAATCATTGTCGACAGTGTACATTCATATGATGTTGCTCTTGATATTATGAGGATCCTAAATAGTAAAACGTCGAAGAATATAGACATAGAAATGATTGAGCAAATTAGAAAGAGGCAATACTGGCTGAATTAAATTCACTAGCGAAACGTGAAGTATTTGGATCTGTAGTCCAAACACGCGAAGATGTAAAGTATACATGATACAAATAAGTATTTGTATGAATGCCTAATGACATAAATGAAAATTTGAGATATGAAATATGTCTTGTGGAAAAGGTTTCTCACAGTAACCTGGTATATAATGAAGAGACATATTCTCTTGTAAAGGATGCAATCATATTTTGTTTTATTACTTTGACAGTCTCAGAAGGACTAGATATGCAGATAAAGCATACTTATATGGAAAAAAATATAGTGATATATATATAATCTTTGAAGGATTTAAAATGCCTGAAGCAAATAAATCATCCGGAAGCATCTATTTTAGCAATTTACAAGGATCTTTATATGGGTTAAAGCAATTTGGGCGCATGTGGTACAATCAGCCTCAATGAATATTTATTGAAACAAGGATATTATCTGATTTGCCATTATATTTTCATCAAGAATTCAGAATCCGGATTTGATATTATTGTAGCATATATTGATGATTTGAATCTGTTAGGGATTCCAAAAGAACTTATAAAAATTGTTCTAAAAGAAAGAATTTGAAATAAAAAAGTCTCAGAAAAACAAGATATTGTCTCGACCTGCAGATCGAATAACATATCTTAGTGTAATAGTGTAAGAGCAATAAGGGCTCTTGTCCATCAAACAAGTATAGTAAATAATGTTTTGAAGCACTTTATTCATTCATTAAGTTCTCTTATAAATATCAGGTCGTTTGACCCAAATAAGGGCTAATTTTTCATCCAAAAGAATCTTCTTGGTTTTGAAATAACATATCTTAATGCAATAGTGTAAGTGCAATAAGTGATTTATCGTATTTCACACAAGGTATTGAATTTGACAATATATTTTTAGTTACCTGGTTGGCCAGGTTTTATTTTAAATGAAGACTTTGGTATTGCGAAAAAACACATTTTTTTGTAAAAATAACAAATGTGGATTTATTTTATTTAAAATCATTTTCTAATGGTTAAATATAATTCAACATTCACAATGAAAATAATATTACATGTATAGCATGACTTAAAGAAGGCTTCATCAAAGATCTATTTACCAAAGCATTACCTACCACGACGTTCAAGAAACTGAAGCAAAAATTGGAATGCATCGACTCGAAGATCTTCATACTAAAACAGGGGGAGTAATTTATTTCAAAATATTTGTGTATTGTACTCTTTTTCCTTCGACCAGGTTTTTCCCACTGGGTTTTTCTGGCAATGTTTTAATGAGGCAGTACAAAAACATACATTAGAATATTATACTCTTTTTCCTTCGCTAAGTTTTTATCCCACAGGGTTTTTCTTAGCAAGGTTTTAATGAGGCATATTCTTCTGTAAAGGTCATCCAAGGGGGAGTGTTATAAATACATGCATATAGGGGAGTTGTACATACATGCATATGAATGTGCATGTAATTATAGGTGCATGTAATTGTGGATGACCTCTTAGTGCATGTATACATTAGTGTATGATATTAATTGTAAATTCATGTATATTGTAAATACATGAATGAGATATTATGATTGTAATCCCTATAAATAGAGGGCTTGTCAAATATCAAAGCATAGAAAATGAAATGAGAAGTTCTTGAATAATATTTTCTCTACCCCTCTTATGCTCCAAATTATCTTGTGTTTGTTTTGTGTTTCCATCTCTTTTTCTTTTATTTTATAACAGTTTCCAATTTCATTGATGTCTTCTTACCTCGCCAGATTCAAGGCTGTCGGGATTCACTGTTTCATTTCTAGCCTCTCCTTGAGGGTCAAAGGGAGCTGTTGACAAACAAAAGATTCATTTTTATATTAATTTCTTACTATATATGGCAATAAGAAATAGATCACCAGTTAAAAAGAGGCAGCTTAAAATATATCCTGATTTCTCAGAGCATTTGGTGTTGGTTAAGTAATGATCATATTTTTCTACGAGGGATCCTTGTTTGGGAAGAGTTATATTCCAAAAAATTTCAGATGTACCTTTATCATTGAATAATGAAAAAAATGTTTATGTATACATCCTATGACAAATATATATAGTATTTGCATGTCACATTGTCACCCATAACAACCCATCAATATCATGAATAACTCTGAACAGTGGGATGACCAGTGGCGGAGCCAATAATTTTCTAGAGGGGGTGAACTTTAACTAGAATAATTAATTTTTTTCCTAATTAACATTTAGAAAGATTTATTTTACTAAGTAAAGATTCATTTTAATTAAATGTAAAAAATTAAAGAATTTGTATTACAAAGCACATATTAAAAAGAATTTTTTGATATTTATAATTATTCAAAAAGTAAAAAAAGATAATCCATGAGTTTTAATTTTAACTAAATGGAAGAATGAAAGAGAAAGTATGATTGATTCAACAATAATGATTCAATCATAAATATTGATTGATACCCCTAACAATAATGATTGATACCCTAACAACCCCAAAAAAAAAAATTATTATGATTCACAAACCCCATTTTATAGCCCCATATAAGCCCATGAGGTGGCACAAGTGTAATACTATTTTACCATTTCTTTCTTTTTCAATAATTACTCCCCACAATCAAGGAGTTGGTTATGATTGATGATGTAGCATCATTTTTTGAATTTTTTTTGGAGGATCAAAACTTATAATTTTTTGTAATCAAATAGTATTATCTATTTTGCTTTATAAGATGAAAAAGAAAATACATGATCTGTTGTCTGTCCATCTGCGAGTTCTTTTAATTCTCCACCTAAAACATAATTTGTATGTGGGTCACATTCCCTGTTTTACATTTGTTACAATTTTTTATTATTGATCCATTCAATTTGCATTATTCCAAGGATTTATTATTTGTTTGTCGCACAAAAAAAAACTTTTTGACTGTTTAGTGAAAACTGAATTAGCTAAAAAACAGCTTTTACCACGGCAAAATATCCCTTTTTCTTCTAAATTATTTTACGAATACATTTTTTTTATATAGAAGTACATTTTTTTGGAACTGTCATTAAAAAATAAAGAAGCAACATTTGGTCTGGCCTTTGTTAAAGTTTTTTCTTGAATGTGGTGTTTGATCTTAAATTATTTTATATTGGCTTGGGTTGTGTAACATTTGAAGGTTAGTTACATTTCAAACTATTATTTTAGACTTATATACATTATTTTTCAAAAATTAGTGACATGTTAATCTAATATAACATGCATATATCTGAAAGTCAGTTACATTTATGGAATGTAACTTGACTTTTAATTGTTATATATAATACAAATTAGTTACATTTACAAATGTAACTTACTTTTAATGCAATTTATTGTTGAAATTAGGGTAAAATGCATTTGAACCCCTTGAAATTTTCTAAACTTGCAGAAACAGCCCCTATAATTCGAAAATATGCAATTACACCCCTGCAGTTACATTTTCCGTTAAGATGGGATAAATGTATGATTTTATCATTTTAATTAAATCTTTATCGTGTTTTCACTTATTTTTTGTGGGTCGATTTCACTTTTAATTTATTGTTGTGTGACTTAATTCTCTCAAAAATGCATCCAAACACATTTGAAGAGTTAATTATTGTATAAGTTAATATTCATAAAGCATATTCAGAATTTACCGATATATCATTCTATATGTGTGACCTTGTCTTTGTTTAGCGTTTGTCCATGTAAGTTAAGGAGGATGATCGATTGATTTTCATGACCCACTACATGCATAAGTGCATAAATGAAATTATAAGTGAAGCGAATACGTTTTTTTTATCTTCAACAATTATTTGCATTGACACTTGGTGATTTTGGACTTTGTAGAGGAGTGTTTCGTGTCATGCAATTCGTTACCTCATATTCATTATAAAAAACATATGTTTTATTAGGTAACATGGATCAATAAAAATTGATGTATCTATTTTAATGACACTTTGAGCATGTATTTATAACCATTTTGTATTTAATCATTCTTGTGTACGTTAAACGTTATATGTAAATAACTATTAAATATATGTAACTATGCGTATAATTTATGTATGTATTACATTATATTTATGTATTTTATAACTCGGCCTATAAAGGGTATTTATGATATTATGAAAAGTCAGGAGAAAAAAAAAGTCAACACTTGATGAAAAAATTTAAAATAAGTTCAAGGACAGCAAAAAAAAGTTGTTGATCAAGGAACATTTGAGCAATTCAACCAAAATAGATTCAACCGGAGGGGTTTGGGTTGGTGCTTTTCTAGCTTTGCCGTCGTTACATAAGCAACTGGTCAAGCCAGCATGATGTACCGGACTACTGTGTCGGCCGGCCGGACTCCCCAAAACCCACCCCACCCATCTGTCGAGAATAGCCCAGAGAAGAAAACAAATCGGGGGAAGGATCAAATCCTCCTCCACAGATCAAACGGTCGGTAGAGCACATGGGTTCAATAACAGTATCAGAATCTGTTTTGGTTTTAGGATCAGTTTAGTGACTGGTTCAAAAAGAGAATTATTCATTCTTAGAAATTCAATTTTGATGGCTTCCGTGAAAAAATAATTTTTACATGTATTATTCAGAAATGAACACAAGAGGATTGATTCCAAACAGAATCAAAGGCAACAAAACTAACAAAAATCAAAGAGAGATGATTAAATATGTATGCTTGTTGCAGCAAAATTGAGTAGGAGATCGATAGGAAAATGAATAAATAAATAAGAGTATGAGGGGGAGCATAGAAGAACCAGATCGGGGATCATCTTGGTTTTTCATGGGTAAGATTTACAAAGTTGAGGAAAAGGAAAGTACTCACTGCTCGTGGGGCTTCATGACTGGTTTGGTATATATAAACCTATCGAGGTTGAGTCAACTCCATATGCTTTCAGCATCCATTTCAACCTGGAAACCATTAATGACAACAAAACAAACAACGATCAAAGAGAGATCTTTTTTTTATGGTAATTTTTTTATACAAAATATGTATGGTTGTTGAAACAAAATAGATTAGGAGACAAGAAAATGAAAAAAATATAAATAAAAGAGTAGGAGAGAGAGCGAGAAGAACCAGAACCAAATCTCCAAGGGCTAACTCAATCTGAGGATTGTAATTCAATGAAAATAAGTGATTTCATTTTGTTCTAAAGAAAAGAGAGAACAAATTCAGGCCATTACCAAGTGATAGCCTAGCAGAGAGGGGGGGGGGGGGGGGGGGGGGGTTGGTTTCGGTAGAAATTACTACGAAGCAAGGTTTGTCAAAATCATACAAAATAACATTATTTTATACATGGTTGCTTGAACTTGAAGATAACACCATGGTCGCAACATTAATTCGGATTAACAATTCATGCATGCACACTGTCGGATAAGGGGGCGGTTATTTCAACCCCACCAATTCCTCCACCTACCTTTTTTTTTTTTTTTTTGATCCTAACCAACCCCTTCCCCTCCCACCACCACCACCTCCCCCTCCTCCCTCCGCCGCCTCCGAGACCCCCGCCTCACCTACGACCACCGTGCTTCCGAGACCTCCGCCTTGCTCATGCCCTCCGTCGCCTTCGAGACCCCCGCCTCGTCCGGGACCACCACGCCTCTAAGATCCCCGCCTCGCCTACGCCCACCATGCCCGACGCCGCCTCCGAGACCCCCACCATGCTCGACGTTGACGCCAACGCCTCCAACGCCGTCGACCTCTTTGAACACATGAAGCGCTCCGGCGTCGCCGTCAACTCGTTCGTCCTCGTCGCCGCCCTCGGAGGCGTCGACGTCGGCGTCAGGCGTGGTCAGGATCTTGGAAACGGTGGAGGGAAAGGTGGGCGCGGGCGAGGAGGGGATCTCGGAGGCGGCGGAGTGAGGAGGTGGTGGTGGTGATAAGGGGAGGGGTGGGTTGGGATAACAAAAAAAAAAAAGAGTGGGTGGAGGAGTTGGTGGGGTTGAAATAACCGCCCCGTTGGATAATTCTCTCTTGTAACTAGTTCTAATTGGTGGGTTTGTGGGCCATTATTGGCTCAGCCCAATTGAGTGCTTCATAAACCTATGAGGGCCACGTGACATCAATCACGTGGGATATAAATAGAGCCCTTTGGGATTCACCTCTTCACATCATCACACGGGCCAGCGAGAGAAAAAGAAAAACAAGGGTTCCGGGCGGGTGTTTGGTGCGGCAATAGTAGAGAGAGAGAGAGAGGAGAGAGAAGAGTCATTTCCTTTTCAGGTTCCTTTGTGTATTTTGATTTATATCGAAGTTGTGCTCTCTATTTTATTTGAAAGATTATTTAAGATTTTATTGAAGTAACTCTATATCCCACTTTCATCATGATATTCCTTAATTTTAAGACAAAACTTGAGAGTACATTATTCTCATTATATTTTGATATAATGGATTGTTGTCGGAGTATCTCATAGATATAGGCTTAAGTCAAACCATGTTAATTTAAGTGTTTGCTTGTATATTTTTTTTATTTCTTTTTTTTAATTCGATTTAGTTCAGTTAATTCGATTTTTTTTAAAGTAAAAGAAAATCTAAGTTAATGTAGATCGGTTTATTAATTTTTCAATCCATACATAAATCAAACTATAAAACTATTGACCTAAACCTGAAAAAAATCAATTTAAATTGGTTCAAAGTCGGTTTAACCGACCCAAGTTGCACCCCTACCTGTACACACATGAACATTGAAAAATTAAACAAAATATATATATTATTTGTTTTGCCTCTAAACTGATTCAAATAGATTTTTTTAGTTCGGTTTGGTAGTTTTTATTTGTTTGGTTCAGATATAAATTGAAAAACTAATAGATCAATTTAATTTGTTTGGGATTTCGTTTGCTTAAAAAAAATTGAATTAACTAAATCAAAATGAATTAAATTTAAATTCATGACTGTTCAACACCCATTTCAACCTGGGAGGTGTGAAAAACCCCCATGCAAGGCATCTGTCTCCTTGCTTACTCGATCAAAGAGGTGGGAAAAACTCCAATTATGAACCTTCCTCCATTGCTCAAACCTGGACTGATATTGCGACTGAAGAAGTAGGAGGACTGGGGGATGACCTGCTAATTTGGCAGGATAGCTACTCGGGGAGGCTAAATACTTTGGTTGCTTGGGAGTTCATTCGAGAGAGAGCCTGGAAGGAAAAATGGATGGATTGACTGTGGCATATTCATCAAACTCCTAAACATTCATGTTGCTCATGGCTTGCCTGTCTATACAGAGCTCCAACTGTGCTGTCTAAACAACATGCCGACTCTGTAATCGGGAGATGGAAATCCCAGTCCTCTTTCTTCGATGTTCTTGTCTGGCTTTTGTTTGGTCGTTTATCATCAAGCGCATGTGGACAAAGAAGGTTAATCACTCTAACCTCACCAAATTTGTTTCATGGCTTCATATCGAATTCCATTTTGGAGCCCTAAGCCCCCCATTTGGATATGGAATAGCACAGAGAATAAGTAAGAATAAAACAGAATATGTGGTTTTTGTTGTTGGATACAGGGAATACCTAGAGATAAACTATGCCGGAATAAACTAGTATAAAGTGATATATATATGGATCCTAACCAACTCTTGGAAAGACAACAAGTGGACATAGCAGATCTCTGAATTTTATCGTGTGTTGTCTCTACCTTTGGTTTGAGCTGTCAAGGACTTAGAAATGATAAAAAACATTAACAATTTGAGCTAAAGATGATGAACATCTATATATGTTCATCATCTTTAGCTCAAATTGTTAATGTTTTTGATGATTTCAGGTAGAAAACATGCAATAAAATTCAGTAGAGCCATTTTTTCTCTCTCGGGGCATATGCTTAAGTAGCTGAGTACGACCTTCATCACACTAATTCCTAAGTCCTTAGAAGCTGATGTTGTGGAAAAGTTTAGGCCGATCACCCTATGCAAGTCGATCTACAAAGGGATGAGCAAAATCATTTCAAACAAAGTACAATCCACTCTTCAAAGAATTATCAGTCTTAATCAAACTGCTTTCATAAAGAAGAGGAGAAACAAACATAATATATTATTGGCCCATGAATTGCTCCGATTTCTCCATCTTCCAGCTGCTCATGGAAGGGCTTGTATTAAGATAGACATAAAAAGGTTTTTGATAGTCTGCATTGGCCATTTCTAAATAATGTTCTGAATAAAATACCTATTTTACTCAATGTGGAAGAAGATCCTAAAACCTAATGTGAAGCTATGGCTTCAAGGGATGTTGCCTTTAAAAAAAAAACCATCAATGATGAGATGGATTCCATCTTATCAAACCAAACATGGGTTTTGGTGGATTTACCACAAGGATCTAAACCAATTAGTAGTAAATAGGTTTTGGGAAGAAAACATAATACAGATGGGTCTATTCAAACTTTTAAGGCTAGACTTGTAGCCAAAGGATTCAAACAGAAATAGAAGATAGATTATGTCACGCCCCAGGGCAGCCATCTCCGAGACATGACAATATATAATATCAGTAATCAATATAAGAGGTCAACAATGACTCCAATAAATAACACACGAAACTGACAAAACAATGATAATTGATAGCTCAATTTGAAATGCAAAAGCATAAAATATCAATAAGTCTGTAAACTAAAAACCTTATTACAGACCCGCGCGAATGCACGATCACTGTCCTGTGAGAGTTAAGCCTAGTCCAAATGAAATACAACTAGTGCAACACGCACGATTAACAATACCTCAATGACACTAGGACTGCTGACAGCCTCGCACTAGCCAACCGCTAGATGGGATGCTCCACGCACGCAAGACCTTGCCACAGGGAAACTCTGGCTCCACGCCCAACATCGCCCCTGTGGAAAAAACAATACGCGAGGGGTGAGCTACAAGCTCACTGAGTGGCTGGAAACCAAACACCATTTCAACAATTTAAGGCAAGCCAATTTCCTTTAAGGAAAAAAACATGGGTAACAAGGTCACACAGCGGCACGACCATACCTCACCCTCGACCTCACTCCCGAGGGAGGCTCTTGGGACGCTCGGGGAGGAACAACTGTTAACCATAACATATGGTGTTACTGGATAACAAGATACCATGAGTCTAACAGCAACGAGGCAGAGAAACACTACGATACATCAAGCGTTAGACATAACACAGTACAACAAGTCCTTCTGCTAGGAGGTAGAAATACACTATGATACCTTAAGCGTTAGGCATAACCTACCCAGAGTATACTCGATGGGTATAAGAGTCATTGACTACATGACTTCAACTCATCCCCACCCTAGCCCCCGGAGGGGTGACCCTAGGGACTTTTGGGATAAATCCATTTGCTCTTCAGCCTTCGTCATCCGGTAACCTTTCCCGGGTAGCCTCTACCTGGTATACTCCCATGATCAGTACATCTTGCCGCATGCATTGATAGTACCTATAGGAGGGGGCCCTCTGTTAAGACTGCTACAACGTTGGGCAGCATTGACACTGATCCGACGAAGCGGAGAACAATTCCACGTTAGCCCTCTCCTGAGTAGCCTCTACCTGGTATACTCCCATGATCAATACATCTTGCCATATGCATCGATAGTACCTGCAGGTGGGGGCCCTCTCTCAGGACAGTTACAACCCGGCCCGCTTCAACACGGATGATATTGGGAGGTAACACTCCATGTTCGCAAAGCGAACCTAATGGAAACACAACTACTCTCGGTAATCGCCTACTGATGCTATCAAATACACATGTACTCTCACACATATGAGTTGCTCGGACACAGGGAGTTGCCTCTGTTCTCGCACAGAGATAAGCCCAAGGCATGACCCAACATGCAGTTCATACACTCGCCTAGCACAGGTGGGCCTAACTTAATGTCATAACCACCGGCTTAACAAACCCAATATGACAATGAATTCTCCTGAATTCCAATCAAGTGCATCACACGGATGCAAGGGCGATCATGTAACGTTTCGGTATTTTTCAGCCTTATATATTTATTTTAAATATATAATGGAAATTTTAAATTTGATTTTTTTATATTTCATTTTTCAATTTGGCGGTGGGCCCAAATGGGTCCAATTTGATTTATAATTATGATAATTATAAATTGATGTTGAAATAATTATTTTATATTTTTCTGTAGATCTTTATAGTCTCAAGATACTTTGGTTGAAATTTGGTGAGATTCGAAGTTCGGAAAGTTAGGTTTTTAGGATTTTGTGTTAAGTTATTGGGCCCACGGATCTAGTTGCGAATCCAAAATACCTTTTAATAGCCTTCAGGGATCTATTTGTAAATCGGATATGGATCTGTTTGTAAATCGGATAGAGACCTCATTGTAAACCGGGAATACTTCAGGGGTCATTTTGTAATTTCGGTAAACCCCTTTAAAAGCATGTTTGTGTTAGGGTTTTCATCCAAATCTCAGAAGGTAAGAAGGGTGGTGATGACCTAACTCTAGATGAAGATGGTGGGTGGTGTAACCGGATCTAAGGTGAGAAATCGTGCTTCTATTGATTTTTGTTGTTTAGGGTTTCAATTTATTTTTGGTTAGGAGATGACTGTGTCATTCTATTGTTTGGGGAAGAAGTCTGATGGAACCCGACTTGAAAACGATACGAATCGATCAAATACTTACATACCAGGATCCGCCTCCCACAGGGGCCGTCGCTGACCTACCCGACGGATCCAACAAGAACTGTATGAAGCACACCCGACGGTTCCTACAGGAACCGTCGCTTATCAGACCGAGGTTCCTCAGGGAGCCATCTCAATGATGCCCGATGGCTCCTATGGGAGCAATCCCGAGACAGAACACAAAAACCTTAAATTTAAATTTTATAAAAATTCTTTAAAACCTTTTTTCATTGAAAACAAAACACCCTAGTTTCAAAACTATATAGAACCAGTGAGAAAACTTGGTTTGAAATCGAATCATACATATCGAAATCCGATTTAATAAACAAAGCTTAAAAAGGAATATTTCAAAAATCCTAGGGTTATCATCGATGCAAATATTAACATGCAAATACGTTTAAATCTTTCAAAGATCATGAAGACACATCATTGGTTTAGATCTAAGCATATAAGGATTCAAAACAACTCTTAAGGATCAAAATATGATTTGATTTAAAACGAATAACCTTATCATGATACATATATATTTTAAAAATATTTCTTTTATACGAAAGGCTTTATAAAACATCCGAAAACATCATGATACTCTAGTCATAATATCAAATCTGAAACTCATCAAAAACTCATATTAAAGAACATGTAATAAAAGAAAACTCAACAAGAGAGCTTAAGAAAATTGAAAATTGTGACCGTATATACGTGAGACTCGATAACAAAGCCAAAGAACTCATAAACACCATAAATCATCATCATATGATTGTTAAAATATAAGAACCCGAAATCATAATAAGATTTAAAGAAAACAAGAACAAAACTCATTCTTTTTGTTTGAAAATCCTTGAAAATGAGATCATATCTAACATAACTAACAAAGGAACTCACTACCTTTCAAAACCCTTCATAGACACGAAGAATATACTTACCCAAGCCTTAGATCAAACCTTTCCCGAGCCCTCTCACCACAGTGGCCGAAAACAAGAAAATAATTTTTAGGGTTTTGGAGTTTCTAGGGTTTCAATGTCAAAGGAGAGAGAAAATGGTGTTTAAATACAAGCTAACACATGGGGGACAAAATACGACGTCAATAAAACCAATTAACGCAAATACGATTCGCAATTAACGCATTTGTTCTTTCTAAAAACGGACCAAATTCAAAATTCAATTTTTTTTTCAGATCGACGGCTCTATCTGAGTCCGTCGCATGCATACCCGACGGCTCCATAAAAAGTTGTCGCCCACCAATCCGACAGTTCCCCATGGATCCGTCGCCCACTAAACTGACGGATCCGCATGGATCTATCGCCCGTGTGCCCGACGGCACTTACAAGGTCCGTGAGGCACTGCCTGACCCTATTAAAGTTACAGTTGTTACATCATTTTTCCGCATCTCCTCTTCGCGTTCCCAAGTCATTTCAGGCATTCCTGAATGATACTGCCACTGCACCTTGACCAATGGAATGGTTTTGTTGCGCAAGATCTGTTCCTTCCAATCCAAAATTTTCACTGGCTGCTCGACGAGAGATAAATCTTCCTGCACTTGAACCAAGTCCGGTTTGATGACATGAGAAGGATCATGCACGTATTTCCTTAGCATCGACACGTGAAATACATTGTGCACCCTATCCAACTGCGGCGGTAACGCTAAGCAATATGCTACTGATCCAACTCTCTCCAAAACTTTGAACTGTCCGATGAAACGTGGATTCAGTTTTCCCCGTTGTCCGAAACGAACCACACCCTTGGATGGAGATACTTTCAAGAACACGTGGTCTCCCTCCATGAACTCTAACTCCCGCCTTCGATTGTCGGCATAGCTTTTCTGTCTACTCTGCGCTGTTCGAAGTCGATCTCGAACCAATTTCACCTTGTCGATCGTATCCTACACGAGCTCTGGTCCAACAAGGCTTCTCTGACCGACTTCATCCCAGCATAGAGGTGTGCGGCAATTTCTTCCATACAATGCTTCGAAGGGCGACATTTGAATACTTGCTTGGAAGCTATTGTTGTATGCAAACTCGGGCAAGGCTAAGTGATCTTTCCAACATCCAACGAAATCGATCACACAAGCCCTCAACATGTCTTCCAATATCTGGATCATTCTCTCAGCCTGTCTATTTGACTGAGGGTGAAATGCCGTGCTAAAGTTCAACCTCGTCCCTAGCGCCGTTTGAAGAGCACTCCAAAATCGTGAGATAAAACACGAATCACGATGCGACACGATACTGACTGGAGCTCCGTGGAGATGAACGATTTCACGAACATATAATTTCGCCAGCATTTCCAGTGAATCATTCACGCGCATTGCCAGAAAATGTGCAGACTTCGTCAATCGGTCCACTACAACCCAAACAGTGTCATGTCTCTTCTTTGACTTTGGTAGACTAGTCACAAAGTCCATTGTAACATGCTCCCATTTCCACTCTGGAATTTTCAATGGCTGTAGTTTTCCAGTTGGATTTCAGTGTTCCGCCTTAATTTTCTGACAAACCAAGCATTTCGCCACAAATTCTGCAATGTCCTTCTTCATCCCATTCCACCAAAAGTTTATTTTGAGATTCTGATACATTTTCTGACTACCAGGGTGTACGGTGTACTGAGATCTATGTGCCTCGTCAAGGATCTTCCTTTTCAACTTGGCGTCCACAGGAACACAAATACGACCTCGAAAATAAAGGACTCCATCAGCTTGGATGGCAAAGTCCGGCTTTAATCCTTGGTCTCAGATGAGACCTTCAATTCTTCATCCACCAACTCTGTCTTCTTTATTTCATCGACGAGATCTGGCTTAACAACAAGCCGTGCAATGAAATCTTTTTCTGATGGATGTACCACACTGAAAAGATCGGTCGCTTCATACAAGAGTTTCCACTGACCTACCATCATGTGCGATAAAATTCTCGAAGGTTGACGACTTAGTGCATCTGCGACTACATTAGCTTTGCCGGGGTGATACTTGATTTTACAGCCGTAGTCCTTCAGAAATTCGACCCATCGCTTCTGATGATTATTCAAATCTGGCTGAGATTGCAGATACGTCAGACTTTTATGGTCAGTCAAGACATCAAATTTCTCGCCATAGAGGTAAAGCCTCCAAATCTTTAGAGCAAAAATCACCACTGCCAACTCCAAGTCATGAGTGAGATAATTCACTTCATGTACCTTCAGTTGACGAGATGCATATGCGACTAGTTTTCCGTTTTGCATTAATACAGAACCCAAGCCTCGATATGTAGCATCGCAATACACCACGTAATCATCAGGACCAGATGGAATCGTCAAAATAGGAGCAGACGTAAGTGTCCGCTTCAGCACTTGGAAACTCTTCTCACACTGCTCAAACCAAACTTACTTGGCATTTTTCTAGGGTTAGACGGGTCAACGGAACTGCAATCTTTGAGAAATCCTAGACGAATCTTCGATAGTAAACCGCTAAGCCTAGAAAACTCTGAATTTTCGTGGCATTCATCGGTTGTTTACATTCCATCACCGCCTTGATCTTCGAAGGGTCGATCGATATTCCGGTTTCAGAGATGACATGACCGAGAAACGTCACGCTATTCAACCAGAACTCACACTTACTGAACTTTGCATAGAGTTGATGCTCTTTCAACTTTTGAAGCACCAAGCGAAGATGTTCAGCATGCTCTTCCTTATTTTTTGAGTATATCAAAATGTCATCAATGAAGACAACCACAAACTTGTCAAGGAAAGGCTTAAAGACCATATTCATCATGTCCTTGAATGCTGCAGGGGGAATTTGTCAAACAAAAGGCATGACCAGAAATTCATAATGCCCATATCGAGTACGAAATGCTGTCTTCGGGATATCCTCCTTGATCTTCAACTGGTAATAGCCTGACCTTAAGTCGATCTTGGAGAAAACCGTAGCTCCTTGAAGTTGATCGAACAGATCGTTTATTCTTGGAAGAGGATACCAGTTCTTAATCGTCTTCTGATTCAGTTGACGGTAATCGATGCATAGATGCAATGAACCATCCTTCTTCCTAATGAACAACACCGGCACACCCCAAGGAGACACACTTGATCGTGCAAATCCTTTTTCCAACAGTTCCTCCAATTGAGCCTTCAACTCTGCCAATTCCACAGGTGCCATATGGTAAGGAGTCTTTGATATCAGTTCCGTACTGGGAATTAGATCGATAGAAAACTCAATTTCATGATTCGGTGGTAATCCTGGTAGATCGTCTGGAAAGACTTCAGGAAATTCCGCGACCACCTATGTTCCTTCAATATTCGACTTTTTTGCCTTAGTGTCCACGATACTTGCTATGTACCCCATGCAACCGCTCTCCAGAAGATGCTGCTGCGCTTGCAATGCTTAAAAGAGGCCCAATGGTCCGACACCTCCTTCACCGATAAAATGCAAGGTTCTTAACCCTGGAATCTTGAATGACACGATCATCGAAAAGCAGTCCACGCTGGCATGGCATGCACAGAGCCAATCCATGCCAAGGATGACGTCGAACTTTAGAATTTCCAGCAGCAACAGATTCGCGATAAGACAGTGATCTTCTATTCGGACTATACATCCGCGATAGACCGATCGAATGGCAATCAATTCACTGGTAGGGGTTGCAACAATAAAAGGCTTCTCTAGAGGACTAGCGACTAAGCATGCTCTTTTCACATAATCAAGAGATACAAAAGTATGCGAAACTCCAGAATCGAATAATATGAAAGCATCATGTCCGGCAATCGAAACCGTACCTTGTATGACTTCATTAGTCACGCGGACATCTCCCACGGATAACGCATGGACTTGCCCACGATGCTGCGGTTGAGCTGGATGACCATGCGAACATGATGCTCCTTGTCCACCTCCAGCGGACCCACCATTATGTGCTTGCGGATTTCCATATCGCGACTTCTTTGGTTCAGGGCACTCAGCTATGCGATGCCCCAGCTTTCCGCAGTTGTACCATGCACGAGGATCAATTTGTTTCTTAGGACATACATTTGATTTATGCCCTGCTTCTCTGCAGAAATAGCAGACGACCTTACTACGAACTCCATGATCCGGCTCCGTGTAACCTTGGTTCCGCTTCCAATTGTCGAACCTCTCGCCACCACCGCGTATCATTCCTGTTCTTCGCACGGGCTTCATTCTCCTTCTTCCACTCCAGGCAGTCTTGTTCCATGACAAGCGCACAGTCCTTCAGCTCTTTAAAGACACGGATTCAGAAGTTCCGCAGTCTATGACGAATATCGCTCCGTAGCCCTTCTTGGAAGCGATGACATTTTTCGCTCTCAATTTGGATGTATTGAGACAACTCCAGAAATTTTTCCTCGTACTGAGCCACTGTCAATTCCTGAGTTTGGCGGAGGTCCAGAAACGCTTGCACGATACGATCACGCTCCGCCGAGGGAAAGTATTTCTTGTAGAACATTTCTACAAACTCCTCCCAAATTATTTCTTTGATTCCCCAGTTCAGCTATTGTTGATGAACGTTCCACCATTGAATATCCGTTCCTCTCAGTTCATGAGCCGCTAAGAGAATACGTCGGCTGTCAGTCAGCATCATGGTCTTGAAGACCCTTTTGAGCTCAGTGATCCAGTGCTTCGGGGCAAATGGATCGGTGCCACCTTCTTGGAAAATTGGTGGATCCATCTTCTTAAATCTCATCACCAACTATTCAGGTTGGTTCTGATTCTCCCATAGTCGACGCAACGCAATGTCGTTTTGGTGCTGAATCGTCTGCGCCACCAGGTTGGTCAGGGTCTGGAGATCCTGACGCAGAGTGTTGCTGTTACCCACCATTTCAGGTTCTTCTCCTATATGATGTAACACCCAGTTAGAATGTGACCTATATGAATGCAGACCTAATAGTCTATCCTAAGTCCTTAACCCTAACAGGAAAAACACAGGCTCTAATACCATCCTGTAACGCCCCCGTACCTGTAGATACCCCAACTTTGACCGTCCAGAGAGACATAAATACTTCAAGTAACACACGGAAATACCCCACAAGTGGACACCAATAGAGAACCGAAGGTTCGGTAAACCAGAAACCCTAACCCTGGCCTTGACATAACCCTAACCGGAAACCCTAGAACCTTGACCTGGCCCTAAACCCTAATCCCAGCCTTGACCTAAACCTAAACCTAACCCTAAACCTAAGCCAAACCCTAATCCCAGCCTTGACCTAAACCTAAGCCAAACCCTAAACCTTGACCTAACCCCAAACCCTAGCCCTAAACCCTAAATCCCAGCCTTGATCTAAACCTAAACCGGAACTCTAAACCTTGACCTAAACCCAATCCCTAGCTCAAACCCTAAACCTAAGCCAAACCCTAACCCAGACCTAAACCAAAAACCAAAACCCTAAAAACCTAAGTCCCTGGAAAGGGGCGGCTATCCCTAACTAGCCGCCCCTCACTGGGCGGCTAGTTCACACTAGCCGCCCCCCTAACAGCCGCCCCCCTAACCGCCCCCCTGGCCGACTTTGGACCAGTTCCCTGGATGGGACATAAAGCAATATTAAATGCTGATCATTGCGGCGGGTCATGACCTTTACCCGCCCCCTCTTGGCCGGATCAAACCAAGTAGCCGACCCAAGCCACCGCTTGTCAGAGATGGGATGTTTGGCAGGTCATGATAGGGGCGGCTACCAGAAAGTAGCCGCCCCATCCCGGGCGGCTAGTTAGCACTAGCCGCCCTTCACCTGTTCTCTGGCTGAAGAACCAGAGCATTAATGAGAGGTCCAATCGAAGGCAACCAACTCCATTACCCTCGGGATATTTTCCTGCCCCTCTACTACTATAAATAGAGGGGTCCCAAGCCCAAATACAACAATCACCAATCCACAACACAAATCAACAAAATCCACAACAACCACCAATTCATCTTCAAACCCTTCCACCACTAGAAATCCCAAGAGAGAGAGAGAGAGAGAGAGAGAGAGCCATTTTGTGAAGAGAAACACCCATTCCCCACATAAAATACCCTCTCATCTCACCCTCCAACAGCCCGGGCTAAACCTAGTTTAGCCTCTGCCCAAAACCAAACCCCTGCCCAAATCAAACCAGACCTGGGACGGCTAAACCCTAGTAGCCGCCCCTGACCAGACGGCTAGATCCAACTAGCCGCCCCCCTATACACACCCCATACTCACACTCCTTTGTCCCATAACTCCTTTAGTCAAGCCCGGGAGCAGAATAGGATTACCTGTTTTTCACCTCTGTGTACGGTATATCCGTGTCTCAGAGCGGAGACCCCACAAACTCCCCACGTAGGCGATCAAACCCAAACCCTTTCCTGTTTTTAGAAAAAAGCAGGTGGCGATCACAAACCCCCCCCCCTTGAATCCTCTTGAGCCGCTGTCGGGCGCCTCGACCAGGAACCACGCCCTCACCTCTTCCGAGGAGACGATCCGGCCGAGCCCGCCAGGGCACGCATCCGATCCGAACCCTCCGAAGAACCCCCACACACGCGCCAGAGAACCAATTTCTCGACACCGACAGTACCCAAGACTCAATTTTGAAACTTTGATACAGGTCGTTACCCTCTAACTTTTCACAAAACACGAGACATTTAAAACATAAAGGATTTATTAAAGCATGCCAAATAAAAAAAACATAACCAGGATCTAAACACAATTCATCATAAACGCGGATGATTACATGCGAAATAAAATTTATTCAAATATCCAATTGTTTTTGCTGAAAGGGACTAAGGAAACTACATGTCAAAGAAAAGGCTTATTCAATCCACCTAAATGCAATGGAAATAAAAGGCAGCTACAATTTCCATCACCGTGATCAACGATCACCAACGACTACCCTGAAAGTTTGGGGAAAGATGGGTGAGCAACCACACGCTCAGTGAATGGACCTTTGAGGTCCCAATAATAGGTGATATCAAATAAAAATCTTTAATAAAATATCATAAGAAAGCAATTTGCAACATATAATAATAAGATATTTTGCGATTATAATAGATTTCCGGTAATCCAAACTTATATAGATTTCATTTCAATGCATATTCTCCAAATCTTATCAAATACTTGATGCGTATGAATGTAATAGACATGCATGCCCATATGATAGTACCTAGCCATCTATAGCACCTAGCCGTAAGGATTTCGCATCGTGTCACCTAGACACATGTCACCTAGACATAAGTCACCTAGACTTGGGTCCATTCTGAACCAAGGTCACCTAGACCTAGCCACCTAGGCTGCGTCACCTAGACAAATGTGATGCATGCATGATCAACACATATTTTTCTTTCAATAAAATGCATGCAATAGTTTCAAATATAATAATATTTTCAAAACGATACATAATAAAGCATCCGCCTATATAATAGGACATGCTCGATTTCATACATAAATAGCATTTTAAATCATTCATAAAGCCTTTAAAAACTACTTAGGAGACAAGACCTACTCACCTTAGGTCCAGCAATTCTGCACGACACCAGAAGGTCTAAAGCACACTAACCCTACTTGAAAACGATACGAATTGATCAAAATACTTAAATACCGTACGGAACCAGATATACCAGTACACACAGAACCCGACGGCTCCCACAGGGGCCATCCCTGACCTACCCAACGGATCCAGCAGGAACCGTCTAAAGCACACCCGACGGTTCCTACTAGAACCGTCGCTTATCAGACCGACGGCTCCTCTGGTAGCCATTTCAATGATGCCCGACGGCTCCTATGGGAGCCGTCCCGAGACAGAACACAAAAATCTTATATTTAAATTTTATAAAAATTCTTTAAAACCTTTTATCATTGAAAACAAAACACCCTAGTTTTGAAACTATATAGAACCAGTGAGAAAACTTGGTTTGAAATCGAATAATACATATCGAAATCCGATTTAATAAACAAAATTTAAATACGAATATTTTGAAAATCCTAGGGTTATCATCGATGCAAATATTAACATGTAAAATACGTTTAAATCTTTTAAAGATCATGAAGACACATCATTGGTTTAGATCTAAGGCTCCGTTTGGTAACGCGTTTGGGCGGATTCCGCTTTTTGAAAAGCTGAAAATCCCTAAACGCGCAACCAAACGGATCGGATTCCGGCGGAATCAAAAGCTGGATTCCTTTTAATTTCTCTCTTGAAATCTGTGTTTTTAAAATCTCAAAAAGAACGCTTTTTTGTCGGAATCGATTTTTTGAATTGAAAAGCAACTTTTTCTACCAAACATTAAACTCCTTTCAAATATTGATTCCTGAATTAAAAAAAAGCATCCTAAAAAGTCAAAGGTCTAAAATCATCTTAAAAAGCAGCTTTATTCTAAAATCTACTTTTCAATCTATGTTTCCAAACGGAGCCTAAGCATATAAGGATTCAAAACAACTCTTAAGGATCAAAATACGATTTGATTTAAAACGAAACCTTAACATGATACATATATATTTTAAAAATATTTCTTTTATACGAAAGTTGCGACCGTATATACGTGAGACTCGATAACGAAGTCAAAGAACTCATAAACACCATAAATCATCATCATATTATTGTTAAAATATAAGAACCAAAAATCATAACAAGATTTAAACAAAACAAGAACAAAACTCATTCATTTTGTCTGAAAATCCCTGAAAACGAGATCATATAAAACATAACTAACAAAGGGACTCACTACCATTCAAAACCCTTCATAGACACGAATAATATACTTACCCAAGCCTTAGATCGAACCCTTCCCGAGCCCTCTCACCACAGTGGCCGAAAACAAGAAAATAATTTTAGGGTTTTGGAGTTTCTAGGGTTTCAATGCCAAAGGAGAAAGAAAAAAGTGTTTAAATACAAGCTAACACGTGGGGGACAAAATACGATGTCAATAAAACCAATTAACACAAATACGAATTGCAGTTAATCCATTTGTTCTTTCTAAAAATGGACCAAATTCGAAATTCAAAATTTTTTCCAGATTGACAGCTCTAACTGAGTCTGTCGCATGCATACCCGACGGCTCCATGAAGAGTCGTCGCTCACCAATCCAACGGTTCCCCATGGATCCGTCGCCCACTAAACCGACGGATCCTCATGGATCCGTCGCCCGTGTGCCCGATGGTACTTACAAGGTCCGTCAGGCACTGCCTGACCCTATTAAAGTTACAGTTGTTACACTTCCCCACTCAGGAAATTTAGTTCTTGAAATTTAAGAAAACTCAATTGAAAGACCGAATATAGTAAGCATCACGCGTAGTGTTCTTTTTGTTCCCAAGTGGATTTAGGCACTAGACTGGTGCTACCAACGCACTTTAATCAAAGGAACGGTCTTGGTGTGGAGCCTTTTCTCACATTGGTCCATGATCTCGATCAACTGCTCCACGAACGACAAATCCAGCTCGAGGAAGATCGGCTCAAATGGAATGACATGAGCAGGATCATGTACATAATGTCTCAGCTATGAGACAGTGATGACGTCATGGGCATGAGCCAGCTGTGGGGACAAGGCTATATGACAAGCCACCTTCCCAATCCGCTCAAGGACAAGAAAGAATCTGATGAAGGAACGACTCAGCTTGTCCCTAACGTCGAAAATAGAGGATGCCATTAAATCGGGACACCTTCAGAAAAACATGTTCGCCAAATCTGAAGGTAAGCTATTGGCAACAATGACTTGGGTGGCCCTTGTGACGGTTCCGGGAGGTGCAGATGCACACACGAACCATCTTGGCCACCGCAAGGTCTATTTAATTAACTCCTGGCCCCTCCACCTGGTGCTTTCCAACCGTCCCAACATGAGGGAGGTATAAAATTGTGCTCGTAGAGTGCCCTTTTACAGTTTCATCTGGATGCTCAAATGGCAGTCATTGCTGTAGGCAAACCCCACCAAATGGATGATGCCTCTCCAAGTGTCTCATATTCGATCACGCAGACACTTAGCATGTTCGTCGATGGTGAAATGTTGTACTTAAACGGAGGCTCGCGTCAAAGCTTGCCAAGGTTGCACCAAAATCTCTAAGTAACCCTCGCATCTCAACCGAAAATAGCATTGACCATACCTCACCCTCGCCCTCACTCCTGGAGGGAGGCTCTTGGGACACTCAGAGAGGAACAACTATTAACCATAACACATGATGTTACTGGATAACAAGATACCACGAGTATAACTACTTCGATACCTCAAGCATTAGGCGTAACCTACCCAGACTATACTCGATGAGTATAAGAGTCACGTGATTACATGACTTCAACTCATCATCACCCTATCCCCCAGAGGGCTGACCCTAGAAAATTTTGGGATAAATCCATTTGCTCTTCACCCTTCGTCATCTGGTAACCCTCTCCCGGATAGCCTCTACCTAGTATACTCCAATGAACAGTACATCTTACTGTAAGCATTGATAATACCTACAGGTGGGGGCCCTCTGTCAAGACAGCTATAACCCGGGCCGCTTCAACACGGACGATATTGGGAGGAAACACTCTATGTTCGCAAACTGAAAACCTAATGGAAATACAACTACTCTTGGTAATCGCCTACCGATGCTATCGTATACACATGAACTCCCACACAGATGCATTGCTCGGACACAGGGAGTTGCCACTGTTCTTGCACAGAGATAAGCCCAAGGCATGACACAACATGCGGTTCATACACTTGCCATAACCACCGGCTTAACAAACCCAATATGACAATGAATTCTCCTTAATTCTAATCAAATGAATTACACGGATGCAAGAGCGATTACATATCTTGCGCTCTAACTATTAAATTTCAACCGGACTAAGGGTCATACCCATGCCTAGCATGGGTAGGCACAATTAGTCTAACATGCGTATAACATAATAGAAGAATTCTACTGTAGTTATGCACATGAACCACATGTACGATAACATAATCATTAATCATGGGGGTACTCCCTAACATGGATAAAAGCATAAACAACATATCATGCATACATGGTATGGCCTAATTAAACATGCATACAAGGCCATTAGTCATACAAGTATACAAAGTATACTCTAACATGTGTTGGATATCACAAACTTAAAAGGGAAGGGTCAAGCGCGATCTCGCACATTAACAATTGCATGCCAATATTCTCAAACGAACCTTATTAAAGTAGGAACCACATCTAATTACTCAGTTTGCACAAAGAGAGAGGGTTAGAGAGAAATCATCATCTCTAGTAGTTGGTCATAGCTTTGCCCCATTAGCATGGGCGCAACAACTACACCACTCCCTAAAGTCTTATCGCAAGGGAATATTAGGCATGTGCCCGTTTATTAACCAAGGCTTAATAATGTTGGATATTACTAATAATAGGGTAGTATTACTAGAAGGAACTACCTAAGTCATGTTATATTCTATACACCCATATAAACACACGAGATACATCCAAACATGATAATTCATAAATGAATACAATACATAGGCAAGTATATAGTAGAATAGGGGGGTTCTACGCAATATACGAGCTATGCTAACCTAGTATGCAAATATCTAGCATATTATGGGTTAGACATGACCATACTACTTATCTAAACAAGTAGTATAGTCAGGGTGGCCAATGTATGTGCGACGCACAACTACGTGCATCCAATGTTTCCCAAAGGTTTGGATCAAACCACTCACAGATACTCGGGTCGACGTGCATCCAACCGACGATATCTCCAAGGCAAGGGCATCAAAATGGGTGAGTACTTCAAACAAGGACTACCTAACTCCTGATAATTTCTACAACATGCATAACAACTCCTTGATACACAATCAAACAAAACTGATATATCTGCTACAACCTGCCCTACATTTTGATCTTCACAACACCAAATACACATCCAAAAATTATGAAATAAATCATACACGTTCTCTGACATGTTGGAATCATAATCCATGCAGATATCATAATCTGATTTAATCACTAAATGCCCAAAATAAAATATTCCAGACACTCATCAATTCCTACACGATTCTTGATAATCAATGCAATTCAGGTCATAACTTACAACACAAATAATATTATGACACCAAATTTCCTATGTAGTATCTAGACACATGAAGGATCATATCTCATTAAGAGATAATACTTAGAATATACCTCTAAGTAATAGTTCCACAAAGAGATTAAGGAGACAAAATATGTCTTACTTATAACACAAAGCCACCCCTTTCATGCAAAAACACAAACATCTCATGTGCAGCAGCAATTACACATAACAACACTCTCCCAACAACACTCACATGCATGCCCCAATAACATCCTAGCAAGCACAAAAGAAGGGGAAGAAGATTACCAAGAGAGGGGGAGAAGGGAAGGTGTGGGGGGCTCACAATCACACCACACACACACCACCACCACTTCACCACCAAAACCACCATCTCCTTCATTTCTTCACAGCACACCTTCTTCATGGCTGAAACACAAAGAGATGAGGGTGCAAGAGAGAGGGTATGAGAGCTAACTCAAAATTGAATATCCCATGACAACATCAGATTTAAACCTCTTCATCTTGGATATTAACAAAATTAAATCTGAATATCAATCGGAATGCATAACTTATAAAAGATATCAGAATGCAAAGAAAATTTACAGGTAGGTCAATGTCAATACCAGGAGAATAATTATGCAGTCAAATTTTCAATCAGAGCACTCCAACTCACGTAGGTAGCTAAAAACTTAAATTTTAGCGACTCTGATTGAAAAAATAAGTCTTTAATGACACAGTCCCAATAGAATACTTTCATACATATGCACTAGTGGCCAAGATCACATCCATTTGAGTTTTGATGGCTTTGGTATCAATTTATCATTTGTTTGTTCATCAAATGAATGTCAAAATAGCATTCCTAAACGGTGATCATAATGAAGAAGTGTATATGGAACAACCCCAAGGGTTTGCTCTACATGGAAATGAAAAGAAAGTTAGTAAATTAGTCAAGTCTCTATATGGTTTGAATCAAGCACCAAAACAGTGGCATGAAATGTTTAATTATGTGATTTTATCACATGAATTTGAACATAATAGTGTTGATAAGTGTATTAATTCTAAATTCACTTGTGAATATGGTGTAATTATTTGTCTTTATCTAAATGACTTGCTGATTTTTGGAACAAACGTGAAATGTGTTTCTAAGACCAAGAAGTATCTAACTTCAAAGTTTAAAATGAAGGACTTGAATGAAGTAGATATTATCTGAGGTATTAAAGTGAGAAACATAGTGGAGGTTATCCCGTAACGTCCCCGAACCCACGACTCCATTTTGAAGTGTGAAGTCTGGTTGCGTTACCTTGAATCCTCGAATCCCAGAGTTCTTTATTTTTTATCCAGATATATAATAAAGACATCACCATATATTTATTCATCAATTATCAAAACTAAAATTTCAACATAACTTCTAAATTTCTGGATATACATTCGGAATAAATAATCTCAACATTTCCACACTACCGTACATATGGGTCTTCTACACAAGTCTAGTGCTCCAGAAAATATGACCTCGTCCACAACCACATCGAGATCCTTCAATCTAAGCTTTTAAATCTGAAATGTTGGGAAAAGAGGGGTGAGCAACCACACGCTCAGTGAATGGACCTTTAGGTCCCAATATTAATTGATATCCTAAAATAATAATATTTAATAAGATATCATAATAAAACAATTTGTAACATATAGTAATACAATTTCTGCAATAACATAATAATTTTCCAATATGCCATACTTAACCAAAATCCTTTCAAAAGTGCATGATCTCAATAACAACAAATCTCATGATGCGTATGAATGCAACAGACGCGCATGCCCGTATCCCATGGCACCTAGCCATCTACGGCACCTAGCCGCAAGATTTCACACAGAAAATCGGGCCACCTAGACACATGTCAGCTAGACATAAGTCACCTAGACTTGGGTCCATTCTGAACCGTAGTCACCTAGACTAAGCCACCTAGGCTTCGTCACCTAGACGAATGCGATGCATGCATGATCAACACATATTTTCTTTAATAAAATGCATGCGACAATTTCAAATATAATAACATTTTCAATACCATACATAGTAAGGCATCAGCCTATATAATATGACATTAATGCTCGAGTTGTACATAAAATATCATCTTAAAATCATTCATTTAAAACCACTGAAAACTACATAGGAGACGAGACCCACTCACCTTCGGTCCAATGATTCGCAACCAAATCCAAGCCTTACAGTAAATAAGAATCTGACAAGAAACGATACGAATCAATTACAACATGTACAACCCGTACAAAACTCGATGTACCCATACACACAGAAACTGACGGCTCCCACAAAGACCGTCACTGACCAACCCGACGGATCCCATAGGGGCCCTCCGAAATAAAACCCGACGGCTCCTACAGGGGCCGTCCCTTAACAAACTGACGGCTCCTCTGGGAGCCATCCCTAACATGCCCGAAGGCTCCTACAAGGGCCGTCCCGAGACAGAAGCACAAACCCTAATTTATTTTTGTAAAAATCTTTAAATCTTCTATCATCGAAAACAAAACACTAATTATTTAAAATGGTGTAAATAGAAAATAACTCATATCCAAATCAAATCATGCGTACGAGAAATCCAATTTAAAAACCCTAGTTTATAAGGATTCGCAAAACACATATATAAATCAATTAAACCTTATTCAAAACTTCCCAACAACTTTGATTTATTCTATTATCAAAATCAATATGTAATATGCAACTGATACAAAAAATTTAGGAAATAGATCGAAAATCGTATATAAGAATAATCTATTCGAAACCATTGCTTATGTGAAACGGTAAAATATAGATAAACCTTAAAACATTTAAGACGCTCAAGGATCTGAATATACTTTATAAAATCCTTTGAAAACCGCAAGAGATAATATATTATTATTCCTAGCATGATATCTTATTATCTTCATCCCAGACCCTCTAAGGATTTATAAAACGTATATAACAGCGATACAAAAATTTATCTAGAAATCTTTGAAAAATCATAACTTTCTATCCGTAACTCCGAATTGGACAATTCATGATTTGTTGGAAAGATCTTTTCAAAACCGATTTCTGTTTATCAATAATTTTTTTCAGAAATGACTCTATCATAGTAAAAAACAAGATTAAATGTCTAGGTATACAATAAACCCAAAAATGACTTAAATCATCAAAACAATAAAACTCAAGATGAAAATACAAGAGATCAACAAATCCGAAAATTCACATGTGTAGACTAATAGAATCATATAAAACTTTATAAAATATCACAAAAACATTGACAATTCATTGGTATAATACAAGACCCGAAATCATATAAAACTTTTAAGAATCAAGAATAAAAACCTACTCTTTTTGTTCGAAAAGCCTGAAAACGAAATCATATGAAAAGAAATTCTACAGAGAATATTTATTAATCAAAATTCTTTATAATCAGAGGGTAATACTCACAAGGACCCTTTACTCGAACCCCTTCCCTAGCTCCTCAACAACGGCGTTGAAAATAAGAGAAGAAGAAGAAGACTTGGGTTTTAGGGTTTGAAATTTTCTAGGGTTTTAGGTTTTATTGCAAGGGGGAGATAAAAGAGAGATTAAATAACTGGAAACATGTGGGGACAAAAATACGACACCATCAAACCCGAATAATCATAATTAAAGCCCCTGTTCTTTCCAAAAACAGCAGAAGTACAAATTTAAAAAATTCACCCAGATCGACGGCTCTGATCGCGTCCGTCACCCAGGTGCCCGACGATTCCACCAGGACTCGTCATAGAGGCGCCTGAAGGATCCCCCAGGACCCGTCACACAGGAGCCTGACGACACCTATTGAATCCGTAAGGAAATCGACGGCTCCCCCTGCAGCCGTCCTTATTCCTCTGCCCGACCTCTTCGTATAGTTTGGCCCATAACTTAATCGATATGCATCGGATTCCCGATCCGTAAAAAGCATTGGAAAACTAACAGAATAACGGTTCCAAACATATCTTAACTTCTAAAATTGGAGATATATAAATCTCCCAAAACCTTATAAGAATATGATCCCATGCACAAAAATCAAGAAATGACTCGGAAAAACCATAGTCATTACATATGCATTGTGTCAATGTGCGACACAATGCATATGACGAGCTAGGCTTTTTGTTTGGGTACCACATCCGGCGTGAAACTGGAGGGGCAAAAATCTAACCTGTCGGGTTTGGGTTAACGAATATGACTACTCCCGTTCTCCTCCGCCTGGTTCCGTCATTGTCTGCCGGGAAGCACTCCTTGAACGCCGTGGACATAGGGATGTGGGGACCTGTGAAAGACCCTTCGACGCTTAAGTTAGTCAAGGAGGCCCAAGAATGATTATTTCAAAAATAATTGTGCATACCTTCTCTGTGATCTGTTGCCCCCTATTCATAGAAGAATTGGGATGGTGTTAGGTTTCCGGATCGATCCCTTTCCATCGGATGGGCGAGAATTCATCAATCATTAGTGAGGAGACAACAGATATAGTCCTTGATTTGGTCACTTAAGGGTTGACATATTTTTACCATATTTAGTTGGGATTTGATGGACACAGTCAATGATAACTTGATTTGGGGTTATATACTGGCATTGGTTGAATTTGAATGCTGATCAAGCTTTTGTAGCTATAGTTTTTCTTTGGTGGGTAGACTAAGTTCAGTGTTCTAACCAACTTTTATTTTGAGACCAAGTCTCTTTCCCCGAAAAATCACCTCCCAAAAGGTGTCCCTCTTTAGAGACAAATAAGTATTCTGATATTTATCATTTAATGCAGTATATTTAAGAGATCCGTGCAAAATATGGCTGGATAGATACTGATTTGGCTTGTTGCAGTCAGTCAGGTAAGGGCCTTCGGGTCGAGCCTGTTTGGGCTCAGGCCGATTGGGCCATTGCCTTGCCGGGTAGGTTCTGAAGGGACTTACGACCTGGCCCGCTTTGGGGGATCTACAAATTTAGCGTCCACAATATATATATATATATATATATATATATATATATATATATATATTAAACAATTCTATTAGGAAGGCAACACTCATAGTAGCACTTTTTTCATATACTGAAAGTCCTCAAAACCTTTGTTTAAATTCTATTAAAACTAGTGTTCTAATATGTGGGATGCAGTTTCCGTGCGGTTAGGATAGTGCATAGAGTATATACGGTATGCGGGAGTATATGTGATTCTGTATATTTATTAATAAAAATATAATTTCTACACATATCATGATAAATATTAAAGACATATATACAAAAAATCTGTTAAAGACCTCAAGATATTCTATTTTAATCAAATTGTTACAGTATAATGAATATACCTTAGATATTTTAAATCACCAATATATACCTCCAATAAAGCTAAGAATAATAATTAAAAAAACTCAAAAAGTCCATTATCAATGTAAATCATTTATTATACAATTGTATATATAAATAAATAAACCAACACAATTTTAAACTAAAAATAACAAGAGCACAGGTGTCAACAATATGATATGGTGAGTTTGTGAGTGTCACAAATGTCAATGACTCGATGCATTCAAAGATTTTCTAGAAGAAAAAATGGTAAGAGAGAACAGAGAGTGAGTCTGATTGTCTGAGAGAGAAATCAAAGAGAGGGCAGAGAGAATGGCAGGGAGAGATAGAGAAACTGAGTAACACGGTGAGCCTGAAGAAGAAGATCGCTGGTTCGCTGCAGTCGCTAGTCGGCATGGTCATTGAAGACGAAGATCAAAAGAGTCCGCGCCGTTGAAGAAGAAGATCGACCGAAGAAGGAAGAATTTTGTTATCTCTATTAGGACCAACTAAAGAAGAAAGAAAGAAGATTGGCTAAATTTTGTTTTTCTTTTTTTTTTTCTTTCAATTCCTGTGCACTCGCTAAAGCGGCAGGCCGCATATGCGGGTCATACCCACATATGGCCCGATTCCAATGAAATTGGATCGGTCGGACGGCCGACTTTCTGAACAATGATTGAAACCATGCTCCTCAACTGAACAACCAAATCAAAGTGTACCTTTCACAAACAGAGTATCTATTGCTTAATTACATATATATATAGTAACATGGGGTCTCTGATCATCCTCTAATCCTCCCTCTTCTCAGAAAAAATCCAAGCTGCCACTGCTGCTGACACAAATACAACGATTATGACTATGCCCAGCCATATCGCCATGTGTTTTGGGAGCATCTGCACAACCACAGTGCCAATGGCGAAGAACGTCACAACCGCGTTGAACAAACAGAGAATTTTGGTCATCATGATCGTTACTCTGTTTCTGATAACCAGGCATATAGTTATCAAGATACTGAGCAGAACCACAAACGAGAACATGAAGAGGACATCCTAGGAGGGGGGATATTTCATGTATGACAATATCACTGCCGCGGATACGGCAAAAAATGGGGCCGAGACCTTTAACACGTAGTCTGCATCGTCTTTATCAGTATCTGCTTTTGTTGATGTTGTAGTTGCTGTTGGATCTGGTGCTGTCATTATCGTCTTGCTAATCTAATCACCAATTGCATAAGTAGAAATTAATGTTAGTTTGAAAAATGTGGACCAAATAAAAAATGTTAACAACAAATCCAGCCTAGTAGCCATCTCAAGCCCTAAGCATCCTATCTCAATGATTTTATAGATAGAAAACAATGAAAAAATAGTTATGTATATTATTGCTGTTGGACATTATAGAAGTCTACAACCAATTCGAGATCGAACAAAGAACAACACACGAGAAAGCATAATTTTTTTCATGGTTCGATGGTAACATTAATTTCCACTGCTGCATACTTAATAATTTAGGTGAGACACAAGACTTGCAAGAGACTCACAAACTCCAATAGAGAATTTGATACCATATAATTTAGCATAACTCGCAACTAGACCTGTCAACGGGTCGGGTCCGGGTCGGGGTGGACCCGAACCCGACCCGTGAAAAGACCCAATGGGTACGGGTCCAATCTAGAATTCGACGGGTCCAGAAAAATATAGACCCGGACCCGGAGGACCCGGGTCCGGGTCCGACCCAACCCAACCCTGATGGTTGGCAAAAAAAAAATAAGGAAGAGCTCATGTATTTGTTTGCCTTATCATTCTATTTGAAAATTTTTGTAATAAAACATTATTATTAATGAGACTATGTTTGAACATAATTTTATACAATTCAAAAGAAGTAAATGAATTATTAAACAATATCAAAAACAATAACCACTAACATACAAAATATATTAACCTAAACAATAAACATAACTAATTATACAAACATTCAAAATAATATTAACATAAACAACATTCAAAACAATAAACACTAACATATTAACTAAAATAATAAACATAAATCATGCAATAAACTAATTAATTATACAAATTCAAAAGCTAATAAATTAATTGTCCAAAACAAACCGACGACAATACATTACTAAGTTTATTACATATTAAACAATCAAGTTCTTGCAAATTGCAACATCAACACAACGAAAAAAATATTATGATTATGATTATGATTTATGAACTTATGGATACAAACATAAATTAAGTAAGAAATAAAATTATGTATCAACTAATACTAATAGTCTTATAATATATGAGCATATATTAATAAAATAATCGGGTCTCGTGTCCAACGGGTCGGGGCGGTGGATCCGGACCCGACCTGTTTGTTTGTTCGGGTCCGCCGGGTCGGATTCAAATCGGTTCGGGTATATTACACGTTAATCGGGTCCGGGTCGGGTCAGGTCCAGGTCTAGACCCGACCCGTTGACAGGTCTACTTACAACCTTTCAAATTGATGTTATTTAAATAGTTAACATTTGATCTTTTAAATTTACATAAAGGGAATACATGTATCAAAATCTAGTGATTGAGAAGGGGAGAAGATCGTTGTTTCATAGCTAGAAGGAATGGAGAAAAGTTAACCAAATATATATATATATATATATATATATATATATATATATATATATATATATAATATCAGAGGGACCCCCAGTGGCTGACCTTACGGTCGAGCTGAGAAGGCTACCTCCGCCTATTTGTCTCGGTCCCACGAAAAATTCTTTCGAATAATCGCCAAAAAACAAGTGGGTAAGTCAGCGTCAAGACTCAAACAAATGACCTATCAGTAACACTGTTAAACCCTGAACCGTTGTGCTATAATATCATAAATATTATAATCAAAAGAAACATGGATGCTCGCCATTTATCTATCATCATGGAAGACTGACCAATTTTAATAATACTTGGGGCTACCCCCACCCCCCTCCCCCAATCAAAAAACTTAATCCATTGTTCTGTTGTGTTCATTGTAATGTTCAGTTTAATTCATAAAACATATATCTAAAAACCATTATATTTTGGGCTTATTCAACCCCCTATTCACCATATTCTCCACATATCTATTACCCAAACAGGTGCGTAGATTCGAAGTGTTGTAATGCTGCAAATGTAGAGATAAGTATATAAATGACTGACACAATATTCATTAGACAGAATTTCTTTTACCTCATTTGGAGGAGCCTGCTCTTGACCGTTCCCTGCTTTGGGCTCGTTTATTTTTATGCTAAGTTCGTGAGAGTTGTCACTTCCATCAATCTCGAGATCCTGTGATTTGATTAGTGAATTGTAATCTCAATTAATAGAATATATGCTTAGTGAATGCATTTGACCACTTTCTGTCACTAATTGAGATTTATAAATGCAATTCACAAATGCAAAAAATAGTTTCCCATTAAATTGATGTCTTCTTACCTTGCCAGATTCAAGGCTGTTAGGACTCACTGTTTCGTTTTTGGCTTCTCCTCGAGGTTCATATGGGAGCTGTTGACAAACAAAAAAATAATTTTGTATATTAATTTATTGTGAATTCTGTTCTAACATGAGAATTACTATATATATGGTTACAGAGTCAGCTTAAAATCATATCCTGATTTCTCACAGCATTTGGTGTTGGTTAAGTACTGGTTATATTTTTCTAAAAGGGGATTCTTGATTATATAAATCAATACCAAATGTTCTGATGGCGAAGCTGACGGGGGTTCCGTCCCTTGTTGATCTGTCTTCCCCCACTGGTTCTTCGTTCCCTGCTACCTCTGCGAAGTCTCCATCTCGAGCAGCCTCAAAACCTCCTCCTCCCCAAGGGGGTACCATTGAAAGCATCTTCAATGCTTTTAACCTGAAACGTCAAGGAGTTAATCCCGCCCCTCCTCTCGTTCCTCCACCTCCTTTATCTAATCCCCTTCCACCTGACCCATTTGTGGCATTGTCTAACCCCCCACCTTTTGCAACCCCATCGTTGCCTCCATCCTTGCCTTCCTCCTCTACTGACCCCTCCCTTCCTACAAGATCATAACCAAGATCATGGCTACAAGGCTACGTGAAATGTTTCCCCATCTTGTGAATGAGCAGCAAGCCGCCTTTATCAAAGGGCTGAGTATCCATCACAACATCTTACTTGCTCATGAGCTGATCAAGTATCTTCACTGTCATGGGAAGTTGAGAGCTTGCACAAAAATTGACCTGCGAAAGGCGTTCGATAGTGTCCAGTGAACCTTTCTTGAAGAAGTTCTATGGAGTTGCCAACTAAATTCATACTCGCTCAACCTATGTATGGAGTGCATCACCTCAGCCAAATACTCAGTGCTTGTTATTGGCTCACCCGAAGGTTTCTTCTCAGTGAGTTGTGGTATTCGATAGAGGGACCCTCTTTCACCTTTGTTGTTTACACTTGTTATCCAGGCTCTCCCCACTCAACTCAATCGAATGGTTCAGGATGGATTACTAGGGAGCTTTGTTAGAGAAAAGCTTAACATATCTCATCTCGCCTTTGCGGATGACCTGTTAGTTTTCATGGACACCGACCCAAATTCTGCCATTGCTATTCAAGCCTTATTTAATCACTTTGCAAGTGAGTCGGGGCTGATGCTAAGCACTGCAAAGATTCAAATTGTTGCGAGTGGTGGTATTTCATCACTGAATTTTACTCAACTTCTATGTATTGACCTCTCATCCTTGCCTGTTTGATATCTAGGCATTACTCTATTTCCTGGAACATTAAACCATAGGCTCTGTCAACCTCTTATTGATAAGATCAGAAAGAGGGTATCCTTGTGGGTTGGTCATTTGCTATCGAAACTAGTCGTGCAGAGCTTATCAGGATCGTCCTCTCCTTTCAAGTTTTTTGGTCTTCTGCTTTTCGTATTTCTCGTAGATCTCAAAAGGACATTGAAAAATTGCTTCGTGACTTCTATTGGCATGGATCAAATGGGGTTCGGTTCTGGGAACTTGCAAGCAACAAGCAAACCATGTGGGCTTGGTGGATGTGTTGAAAAAGGTATCTTTGGATAGAAAATATTTAGTGGGCAAGTACTCCTTTCGGTTGCTCCTCAACATGGACCTCCATACTCCAGGCTAGAGAGTGGATCCTTCCTAATGTGAAATTCTTGATATTTGAAGGAGAAGCCATAAATTTGTGGTTTGATCTGTGGATTAATGTGAAAGGGCTATAACAACTAACATGACACGTAACTTATGATTGGGGACCCGCCTAAGGATGCTTCAGTTGCTTCCTTCATTAAGGAGGGCAAATGGGAAAGGCCTCAACGGTGCTCTATTGAGATTGACTCGATCTGGATGGATCAACAACTTGATGTAGGTGGGATTGGAGAACAATTGATATGGCCTACTAGGAAAACAGGGAGATTAAGCTTAACCAAGGCTTGGAAAGCAGTTCGAGATCGGAGTGAATCGCTGCCTTGGGACAAGTGGTTGTGGCACCCTTTGCAAACTCCTAAACACAACCTTTGTGCATGGCACTCATATTTAAACAAGCTCCCAACACTTGTTCACCTTCAAAGGAGGGGGATAACTCAAACTATTAATTGCCATTTGTGTGTGGCAGGAACCGAAGATGTAGATCATTTGTTCCTTGGCTGCGCTTAGTCCCAATTTATTTGGAGTAAGCACTTTTGCAATCTCACCTTCCTTTCTTAGTTTTTCACTAGGCTTGACCTTTTCCTTGCCTAGCTGATAGCAATCATTACCGATCCATTCAAGAAAAAATTTGCCTATATTATAAATTCTACAACATTCTGGTTCCTTTGGACTGAGAGGAACAATTGCATTTTCTCTGGCAAAAATCAACATAAAATGCTTAGGACCCTTAATAAGGTATTCCACTATAATGCTCTGCATTTATCAAACCGTTTATCAGACGGTAAATGGGTCACTACTAAATTTAATCCAAATACAAGACCAAAATTTGCAGATCTTTTCTTTTTTTTTATGATACCAATATAATAAAAATATAATAAAACCGATGATAATAAAATAAATAATATCCAACGGTTTTAAATCACCAATGACTTTATAATATATCAGAGTTTTTGCGGAGATAAGATACTGAAAATGAAATACATAACAAACCACCCCTATGAGAGACATCTAAACTAAACAAACATAAATAGTCGATCGCAATTATAATTTACTCTCGAACCGCTACCTTGGAGAAATTTCTGAAAGACGTGAAAAGTCCAAACTTCATCTTCATCCTTAGAATACACAATACCTAGTTATGAAACAACCAGCCCGTATCAAATAGGGTGAGCATTAACTCAGTGAATAAGTCCACTGACAAATTATCTCATATGACAGTTACAGACAAAAAATAAGGTTAAATGAAAGCAAGAATTTCTTTTAATAATTCTTTTATTTTATGAAATGAATTTAAAATCATGAACTTAAAAAAATATTTTAATGCAATCAAATGACCCAATCCTTGGCCCACATAAATAAAATCATGAGAGTTAAATGATATGATCAAATAAAAAAATTAAAATTATATTTAAAACAGAATTTTCTTTAATAAATCAATTTAAATTCATGAGCATAAAAAAAATATATATTTAATGACGTGGCCCAATCCTTGGCCCACGTTATAAAAATCATGCAGCTTAAATGATATGACCGGGTAGGGTTCTTAATCGGAAGAATAGTTCCCCCAAAACATGTGTGCCAAGCCCCATGCGACTACATCGCTCAAAAAGCTCCCTCGAGGAGACGTCGGATCTAGAAGACGCTGATGGGTCGCCACTGCAATCACTACGAGAACATCAGCACATGATGCCCCGGTTGCTGCAGACTCCAAACAAAGGAATCCGCCACTGCAAGGAATATTTTACTACACCTCTCACCAATCTTGCGACTCTTCGAGTCCTAAACCTTCCTCCCCAAAAGCAAAATACAACGGAAGGATTTATTCCTGAAATATGCTATGATCTGCATTTTAATAAAATCTCCTAGGACTAGGTTGTCTCCACTAGCACTAAACTTTTCCAAAAATATAAAAAATGATAATCCTTAATTCAAATATTATTTCCAAAAACATAAGCATAAGAAAATACAATATATTAATTCTTGAAACATTAATAGCATAATTCATGCTATTTTAAATGACATGATGAATGAACTAAATCATGCAAATTTATTCAATAAAAATGCAATCTGATCAATATGAAAAAAAATCCAAATCATGCAAATTTATCACAATATAAATGCATGGATGACACATAATATCACACAAATATAATTGGCATACGAAATTCAATGTTATAGAGCAAAATCTCACACGAAATAAATCGATAGGCCCACTCACCTCGAATGAAACAAATAAATTATTAATTAAAACCTATAATTCAAGCCTAGACCTAATTTCTCTAATCATAATCAATAGGTATAAATCTTTAATTATACCCAATGAGCTAAATTTATCTCATATAAATCATACAAAAGAAAATATAATAGAACCTACGAAGAAGATAAAAACCTACCATACATATAACCAATCACTAAAAGACAAAACCAGAAAAGACAAATCACATAAAAAGACCAAATTCCAGAAAATTTAAAATAATAATAAAATAACAAAAATTGATAAAATAATATGAAAACACACATTTTTCTCTATAAAAATAAACTATTAATTAATAAATATTAAAAATAAATAAAATTTACATCTACTTGTATAAATTATAACCCTAGTATGATTAAAAACTCATAGTTTAATAATCTAAACATAGATCTATTCTTTAAAATAAATGATAAATTAAAACCCTAACTTTATGAAGACTCATAAATCCAAATACCTAACATAGATCTAATAATAATAAATAATAGATCAAGACCCTTGTTTTTATAAAATCATAAGAATCTAACAACATGAACATATATATCAAAACTCTAATTTGATCAAAAACTCAAAATCCCATAACAAAAAATATATATTTAATCTTTAAAATAAATAATAAATTAAAACCCTATTTTTATTAAAAGCCCAGAAATCCAAATACCTAAACATGGATCTAACAAATAATAGGAAAATCAAACGATAAAAAGAAAAGATTAAATACTTTTTTTTTCTCTAACCCTTTCTTCTCTCTCTCGATTTTCTCATAAGCCTCACGGGCGGGCGTGTCTATCCCCACCAAGACAATTTCTTATCCCACCAATAAAAAAAACCGGTGTTTTGCTATTCCCACCAATCCAGTTCGACTGAAATCAATCGTCATTTCAGGATTTGGGCCACCGGACTTGGTCGCCATTTAAGATTCTAGGCGACCGTAAATGATCGTCATTTCAGGTTTTGGGCGACCGTAATTGGTCGAACAGGGTTTGGAACTATATTTACTTATTCTTTATAAACAAATAAATTTTTGGGTTTATCCATCATATTCTAAATTTATTCTTTTATCCAAACAACAGCTAAGGGACTGAAAGAAATGTAAGTATGTATACTTTCAATTAATTCAAATTTTTATAGAAAAATATCTTATTAGACAAATATATATCATTTTTAAGCTTCGTTTGAATTCGTAGTTAAGATGATTCTTTGTTTGAAAACATAAAAACTTACCAGTTGATCCAAACACATTTTATATTTGGCTTTTGAAATTTGTCTGTAACTTATGTAAAAAATATTGTTCTTATATTCTACATTTAAGAATAATGATTTATTTTCCCTATATTATAACTCAGACTTAGAGTGATATGAAAAATCCAAGGAGGATACACGTCGTGGGATTATGTTTTTAAGAAAAAATATTATAAACTTTATTACAAATCCTGTTCTACCAGGTTCGGTCGCCCAAAACCTGAAATGACAACCAAATCCAGTTGCCCAAAACCTGAAATGACGATCAAGTCCGATCGTCCAAAACCTGAAATGGCGATCAAATCTGGTCGAACTGGCCGGATCGGTGGGGATAGCAAAACACCGTTTTTTTTTTAACGATTGGTGGGGTAAGAAAAACAGTGGGTGGAACTAGACGGGCCCCTCACGGGCGCCCTCTCTCTCCCTCCATCTCTATCTCTCTCTCTCTCTCTCTCTCTCTCTCTCTCAAATACATATATATTTAGATATCTAAACCTAACAAAGATTACAAAATGACCCCAAATTTTCTTTGATTTATAAATAGGTCCCTATCCGAATTATGGATAGGTCCCTGTATCATATTACAAGAAATTCACAATTCAAAATTGGGTCCCTCAAAATCAATAACAATGAAATATCAAAACTTCATATTTTGAGCTCCAATATTTATGAGTTTATAACCATTAAAGATCTTGAAAGAAAATATATGAAATTTTAAACATTAAAAAAAATAGTATTTAAAATTACAAATTGAAATGGACCCATAAGGATACATTAAATGGGCCAAAACTTAAAAACACATAAAATACACTAATTTTAATTCAAATATCATATTTATATATTTAAATCAAATATACAAATAAAAAAAAATTCACAAGTGTTACATCCACTTTGCTGTTTCCCCATATATTCCCAAGATTGTGGAAGCCTTTGGTGTTTAAACAACTGCGAACGAGCAGTCCACTTCCATTGTAATTTGGTTGCACTCGGTGGATGGATGGCTAAAACTCAACACGGATGGGTCACTTGCAGATGATTGAGGGGGCTATGGGGCGCTCATCAGAAACTCTGATGGTGAATTTAACACTGGCTTGGTGGGGAGACTGGATCTTCCCTCCATTAATGTCCTTGAGCTTAAGGCAATTGAGCAATGTGGTTTGCTAGGAAGTTCTATTCGCGCTTACAAATTATGGATTGAATCTGATTCTATTACTGCCTTGGACTGGGTGAATAGGAGATGTACTACTCCTTGGACTGCCATCCGATCTCTCTAAAACATTCACCGGTATCTTGGTCAATTGAAAGACTGGAAGGCCCCCAGCTGACATCCTTGCCGCCTTTCAATCTATGAGGGGGAAATCTATTTTTCTCCTTAGTCAGCTATGGAAAGATCTCGCAGAAGAAATTGAAAAATATAGACAAGCGACTGGATATAAACGTGTCAGGTAGCCATTGACAAAGCTCTTTGATTTTCAATGAAAACAGGGGTTGTTGACGATCAAGGTGATGTTCTTTCTTTAAGACATCTTTAGCCCCTCCAACTCCATTTTGATTTATGTATGTAAAGGATTGTGAATTTGTAAAAATTTCATAGTAATACTACTTTTTGATTACCAATAACAAAAAAAAAAGATATTTTTATGAATAACTAATGGGTGCAATATTTGGTTTTAGTCACGGATTACATATCAGATCCAATCCTGAATAAGTCATGGTAGAAGGTAATTACTGGGGCTCCATTTAAAGCACCCGTAATTACAAGGCTTCAACATTTGCAAGCATGCATGTGGATCTTTCAAAACATGGATATCAGAAATCAGTTTGCATCAAAAACAAAAATAACAAAAAAAAAAAACAAAAAACAAAAAAATCAGTTACCTCTTCTTTTGGAGGGTCCCCCTGTGGTGTGGTTGGAGTGTCTCCCTGTATCTTACTAATTAAAGAATCTATGTCAATTGCTTCATGATATTCGTCCAACTTTCCTGCAACGAAGACACCCATATCCTGTATTGAAGATGATATGTACCATGTTTAATTTTCATCTTTATTATAACAAGACAGTAAATAAAATTCCTGAAATGCATAGGTAGTCTAAGAAACCTGGCTACTTTGAATTTCAGTGCCTCCTGTTCTCCATCATTTTAATTTTAAACATTTCCTTATTCATAATCAATGTCATTACAGTCCAACACCATCATATTTATGTTAGAAGAATTTGACATTCATTGAACAACTCGTATTAATATTGCACAAAACATTTTTTTTTATCGGAGGGACCCCCGTGGCTGACCTTAAGGTCGAGTTGGAAAGACTACCTCCGCCTGTTTGTCCCGGTCCCACGAAAAATTCTTTCGAATAATCGCCAACAAACAAGTGGATAAGTCATTGCCAAGACTGAAACCCAGAACCTATTGGTAACACCACTAATATTGCACAAAACTAATAACCAACAAACCAGAGTAACCACCAAGATGACAGACTCACACTTCTTTGTAGATTATCCATAGAGACAAGAATCAAAGCTGGTTTCGAGTCTGATGCTTTATCAGTCATTTCATCCTGAAACGAAGAGAAAACACAAGTAATTAAAATTTGTTTGTAATTGATTTTCCATTGGAGTCCCTGCTTCAGGGGATAGTCCCTGAGCATTGATGGATAAGGAGCGGGAGAAACACTAGTGGTCAACTCTCAGTGGGCTCTCTTTTGATCAGTGCTTTTGGTGGAAAAATTCACACATTCTTACCATGACCTAATCTTATACATAAAGTAATAGTGGAAATGTAGAATTGATGACAAATTGATTACATTTACCTATCCAATCACTTACCCACGAGAGGGTTGGCTTCGTTGACAATCCGTACTTACCATTTCTTTTATGGATAGAGAGAAAGAGATAGAGAGAGAGAGATTGAAATTATTCACCTGCCAATCTAAACATCATAAATGATGAGAGAATCTAGTAGAGGGTTTACTTTATCTAGATCACGCTCAAAATTATTAATGCAAATTAAGAAACAATAAAAGATTTTCAAGCCTCTAACAAGTTATTACATAAATACTTCTGAAAAACTGCTCAAAATAGAACAACATACTCTGTTTTGTGGGTACCCAGTAGGGACAGGAAAGAGATTTGGTTCTGGCTTGCTTGGCCAAAATTCGACTGATTCCGATGCTTCAACACTCATTTCATCCTGAAATTAACACAAGTGATCAAATCCAAATCTTGAAGATATCTATTACTAAAGTGAAAGAGAAATAATCAGAACCCGATGATTAAGAACTTGGAGCATGTTAATGGAAATTTGATATTAATTTGATATTAACCAGCGAAATTTGATCGATGTTAATGGAACCTTTATATATATATATTTATATTAATGGACAACATGTCTGATTGTGTATTGACTTTTGTTACTGAAGTATCAGACAGTAAATCTGATGACTGAATTGGTGCTAGATGTATCAATTATGAGATCTGAACCGTTGGAAATTATCATCTCATTAATATTTTACTGTGGTCGACTAAAAATGGCCGAGTAGAGATTAGGTGAAGGGATAAGGAGGGTGACTCATTGCCGCGTTAGATGGAATGAGAATACTTGCAACCCAAGATTTGAATCAATGTATAACATCTGTAATGCCCATGTCATTTTTTTTTAAACAAACTGGAAAAACAAAAGAAGTGGGATAGTGGTGATCTCTTCCCGGGCCATTGCACCATCAAACACCACATTCCTTGTGAACGGGTATGATTTCTTCAGTCAATAGAAGTGCAGCAGAGCTCCTCCTTCAAATGGTGATCCGATTTTCCAACGATTGATCTTGTACTCAGAAACCTCTTGACCTATGTGGTGTTGGCTGAGAGGACTACAACGCTTTTGCCCCTATTTATTGGAGAAAATGACAAAGCTTGGTCTAATTGTTCCTCTGATTTTATAGGATATTCTCTGTCAGGGAATATTCTTCAGATGCAGTATTGGACAATCCGTTATAAAATATGACCACGTGGCGTTATATCAGGCATGTCACGAAAGATTTTTCCAGTCTATTTATCATATTGAAAACTCTCATTGGTTGCTATACTGGATAAAGTGGGCCTGACCCCTGCTGCTGTACTCAGGTCAGGATCTGACCATTCTTCTCAGGGAGATGCTCTCGCTTGTGGCACTGTCCTTGGTGGATCGAACATGCAACTAGCCTTTAGACACTTCTTTTCGCATTGGCTTAGTCTTCGTCCCATTCTCGTACGAGCTATCCTCCTTGCGAAGCAGGTCTGAGTTGGGCAATGAACCAGATCAAAAAACCCACTGGCCCGTTTACGAGGGACACGTGTCATGTGCAGAATCTGTGCGGGATTTCTCCTCTACACCTTAGGCCCCGTTTGAAAACCCATTTTGGGTTGCTTTTAGCTTTTAAAGTAGCTAAAAGTCCCAAACAGATTATCAAACAAGTCAACATAATTGAAAAGCTGCTTTTCAAATTCCAACAAAAAAAGAACCACGAAAAAATTGTGTTTAATTTATTCTAACAAAAATAGCTTATGTTATCAACAACAAACGTAATTCCTTGATTACACTGTATTTTCAAACGACACAAGTATATCGACCCTCTATTGCAAAAATTTTGACTTGTGCCAAGTTATATTTATTTTATTTTGTTATATATATAATTGGTGTGTAAAATTAAACTTATTATCTCTTTCCTTTTCTTTTCTTTTTTGTTTTGGATATTTTTTTTATATCGGATGGATCCTCGTGGCTGACCTTATAGTCGAGCTGGGAAGGCTACCTCCGCCAGTTTGCTCCGGTCTCACGAAAAATTTGTTTTGGATAAAATGAACTACATAGCATAACATAACATATAACATTTTCTAATTATTCATATATGACTTTAATTTAGTCAATCATCAAACATATGTATAGCGAATGCTCCTTTTGAACTTACTGTAACATGCAACAAACACTGTGTATCCGGCCATCTGCAGGGGGGAAATAAGGCCACCAGATAATAAAACATAAATCATCATACGAAGTATTTATAGTACTCTTTGATGCCATGAATAAACCCCTGTTGTGAGCCTTTCGAGCACTGGGAAAAAACATGCATGCAGATCAGGTCATCTATGCAAATTAATATATATATATAATATAAACAAAAATTGGGCGAGTAACAAACAAGAGAAAACATATACATGGATGTCGAGGGAGAGAAAGGTATTCTTGTTCTAATTCCGAAATGAAGACCGGGAGGAGTCGACGGAATACTTGCATTCGCGCGCGCATTTATATATAGCTGGGATGGAAGATTCGCATGGGTTGATGCGTCATTCGGAAATTTCCATTGGGTGGAAGACGGGATGATGTGGCGGTATTTGATTGGTGATTCCCAAAGAAAATTTGTCCGGGGTTAGGTATTGGTGGACAGGTAGGAGAGAAAAGTCATATATATAATGTATTAGGTGATTGATGTGACAGCAACACTTTGTCAAAAACAATTTTTTTTTTATAGAGACCTGTGAGTCGACCCAGTGCATCTCCTCAAGATCTTTATTTTCTCTTCAAAATAAAATAAAAAACAATCACATTTGATAAATTTTTAATGAAAAATTCAAATAATCTCATGTAAATTGTTCAAAATATATATGATCGTTGAATTTTTTTAGAATTCATATAACTTTTCAAAAATAATTATATAAATACAAATAACTTTTTGAGTTAATCTTTTATTGACAGATGAAGATTATTTTGTAAATATTTTGTTTAGGTAATTCTAACTGAAAAATACAGCATATCAAAATCTCCTACAATTTATCAAAAATATTGAAAATTCTATTTAAATGACGATTTTATTCATTCGAATATGTTATAAAACCCTATCAAGAGTGATAAAATCATCATTTACAGATGATGTTCTGTATTTTTAATGCATTGTAATAGATTTTTGATATGCTGTATTTTCAGTCATAATTAACCAAACAAAAGATTTACAGAATTCTTTATCTTTCAACGGAAATTTAACTTAGGGGGTTATTTGTATTTACATAGATGTTTTTATGGGGTTATATGGATTTTAAGAAAAATCAATGGATTATATGGATTTCGGACATTTTATATATAGATTTTTTATTTTTTGAATGAGTTCTTCAACCATTTTAAATTTTTCTTTTTCAAAATAGAATAACATAAATGTTCATTCAATAAATTAAAAATTTCTAAAAAAAGGCATATTTTTTATTCATTATCTCTATTTGTTCTTAGGGATTTTTAGTTTTAAGTCCCCGTAAGCTATTGAATTTATCTATTAATCCCTCACTCCTTCATATTTTGGTTTTAGTCCCTACATTTAAATGATAATTTACAAATACCTCAACAACTCTAAGACTGCTGACAGCCTCACACTCGCCAACTGCATGACGGAATGCTCCACACACACTAGATCACGCCATAGGGAAGCTCCAGTTTCACGCCAAACACTACTCCTGTAGAAGAAACATTATGCGAGGGGTGAGCTACAAGCTCAATGAGTGGCTATAAACCAAATACCATTATAACAATTCAACACTAAGGCTATTTCCTTTCAAGTAAAAACATGGGTAGAAACCCAATGGATAACAAGATCACGCGGCGATGCGATCAACCTCACCCTCACCCTCACCCTCACCCTCACCCTCACTCCCGGAGGGAGACTCTTGGGACTCTTGGGGAAAGACCATACCGTTGTCCAAGAGACACAGAATTACTAGTCCACACAACACTAATGGATTATTTACAAAGAGATAACTACCCACTGATGTCTATCAACATTAATACCTAACCGGACCCAACAACTATGGGAATGGACGAATAAAAGAATGGGTCACGTAGCGACGTGACTTCAACTCATCCACACCCTAGACCCCGAAGGGGTGACCCTAGGGACTTTTGGGACAAAACCTGTTGCTCTACACTCTTCTTCATCCGGTAGCCCTCTCCCAGGTAGCATGTACCTGGTATATCCCCATGATCTGTACATATGTCGAACGCATCGGTAGTACTTACAGGTGGGAGCTCTCTGTCAGGACAGCTTCAACGCTAGGCAGCTTCAACACGGATCCGATGAAGGGGAGAATGACTTCATGCTCGCAATATCACGCGGTAGCGCCCACGCAGCCTCTACCTGTCGGCCTTCCACGATCGGTACATCCGCCAGATGTGTACCGCGATACGTATCGATAGCACCTACAAGTGGTGGCACCAAACAGGACAGTTGCGATGCCCAGTAGCTTCGACGCACGACGATGTCGGGAGGAAGCACTCCACGTTCGCAAAACGAACCCTAAGGGAAAGTCAACTACTCTCGATAATCACATATCGATGATATCGAATATTCTTTTACTCTCACACGAGTACGTCGCTCGGACGCGAGGGGTTACCTCTGCTCTCACGCAGATATAAGCCCAAGGCATATAACCCAACATGCGGTTCATATACGCACCTAGTATGAGTAGGCCTAACTTAATTGCCATGGCCACCGGTTTAACAAAACCGATACAACAATGAATTCTCCTGAATTCTATTCTAGTGCACTTCTCGGATGCAAAGTGGCGATTATATCGCTCGCGCTCCAACTAATGAGATACAACCCGATAGCGGGTTGTACCCACATCTATTACGAGTAGACCTAATTAGTTTTAACATGCACGATAACATATGATTAATTATAGGGTGCTCCCTAACATGAATATACATGATAGACAACAAATCATACAACATGCATACAAGGTATGACCTACTTAACATGCATATAAGGCCATTCTTCATACAACATACAAAATATATCCTAACATGCGTTGGATATCACCAACTTAAGAGGGAAAAGTCAAGTAGGAATCACATCTACTTACTCAGTTTACGCAAAGGGGGGGGGGCGAGAGAGAGGGAAAGCCTCATCCTCTGGTCATAGCTTATGACCAGGGAATATTAAGTATGCACCCGGTTATTAACCCATGCTTAATCATGCTAGATATCACTAGCATAGGGGCTAGTACTATAAATAGGGACTACCTAAGACATGCCATATTCTATACATCCATATTACTCATTCGAAAATACATGCCCAAACACGAGGGGTGCATGAAAACACGATTATTCAACATGAATATAATACATATGCAGGTATATGGTAGAATAGGGGTTCTACGTAATATATGAGCTATCTAACATATTTAGGGTGAAAAGATGCCCCATGGATGTGCGATGCACGAATATGTGCATCGAGCGCATCCCGAAGGTTGGATCGAACCATTCACCAATACCCGGTTTGCCGCGTGTCCAACCGACGAGATCTGTAAGGTAAGGCATCACGAGGGAGTGAGTATACCAACACAATAACACTTAGACTCAATTAAGAATGTCAAAAACTTGGACATGCACGCATACGGGCTCGCACGCATACGGGCTCGCACGCATGCATTCCCGAGTGCCCCAGCACCTACCCGAGCCATCGTGCACATTGCCAGCGCCCGCGCGTACGCGCACGCGCCCGCCTGCGCCCTCGACTCTACCCGCCTTTGCCTGATTACGTAGGTGCGCCCAACCACTTCTAACCCCTCCCCTACCCTCCTATCACACCCCAACTCACCCATCTAGTATGCAAGACCCCTCATAAGCCCCTAAAGCCATAGAAAATCAGAAAAGAAGGGGGGAAATAACTTACCAAAAGAGGGGAAAGGAAAGGGGGAGATGCGAGGCTCTCGATGCACCCACAACCACTTTAACCACCACCACCACTACCACCAACTCTTCAGCCTCTCCTCAATCCTTCCTTGGCTGAAAACAAGAGGGGAAATGGGCATCCATGAAGGCATGAGGGGGAGAGGAGGGAATAGAAACAACAACCATAACAACACCAACACATAAACACGCCTTCTTATGCTTCTTCTTCTCCTTGTTCCTTCTTCACTTTCCCCTTCTCCCTTTTAATCTTCTCAAACAAACCAAGGAAAAGAAAACAAAGGGGAGTGGAAACAAAGGGGTCGGATGGTTTGTGAAGGAAGGAGAGAGAGAGAGTGAGTTCTCACTCACAAAAAGGGGGCTGTTTAATGCCCAAAAGGTGGGGGGTTTGACCATGTCAACCAAACCAAGCTAGAGGACAAAACCCAATTACCTAGTCAATGGTCTCCTTTGACTAGTCATAGTCTCCCCTTTGACAATCCAGTATCGACCAAAACCCGGATGCAATTCAGAACTGTATATTTTTTCAAAGCGTTACCGGAATTTGATGAAATTTATATGGGCAGTACAAAATGGTACCAAGACCCATAATATTCAGTTAGATTTTCAATCAGAGTACTCCAACTCCCGCAGGTAGCTAAAAAGTCAAAATTTGAGAGACTCCGATCGAAAAAGAAAATGCTCTAAACGATCCAGATGTGACCAAGGCTTAACCAAAATGGTTCCAAATGACACAAACACAACATAAGTGATTTTGTGTTTGATTGTATTTTGAATTATTCTTGTGATGAATTATAATAATAATTTTTTTATTGTTTGGGTAAAATGTGAATAAAGGGTAGATATTTATTTATGAAAAGTGAAAAAATGATGATAGTTGATTTAACATGTGATTTATAAGAAATAATAATACTTGATTTGACAGTGAACCCACATATTCTTTAGGTGGAATAACTTGGAATAACTTTAATTTCAAGGGTTGATTGGAACCTATACACCACTTTGTACTAGTTTATATATATATACTAGGGAATTCCTTGCATCCAAACAACAAAAAACATAAATTCTGCTTTAATCTCACTTATTGCTTGGACTATTCCCATGGACGGCCAAATTAATTTTTCTCTTTTCGAGGAAAAATACACGGGGTTGGAGTGCTCCATTTGGTGGATTCTCAATAATATAGGGAAGGAACCCATTTTTTCCATGAGTTGGAGATGGTTTAATGTAATCCGAAATCGGGTCAAGTGGAATTCTGTTGGGAACGTATTAGTCGAAAGTTATCAACAAAATCCGAGCACACACAAAACCGAAACACCATCAAATGAAGAACACAAAGGTATATGCCGTTCGGCTTGAACCTATATCTATTGAGCAAAATCTAAGACAACATTATAAAATTGGAGACACAAAGCCCCCCTTACCCTCTCATAGGTTTCCTCACAAATTTCCCTTGGATTTCTACTCCATGCCAAGTTTTATCACGGAATTTTAAAAGGTATTTATACATATAAATTTTTAATTTTCTACTAAAGTAATCTCCAAAGAAACAAACTCAGTTTTCTTAATTTTAGGAGATCGATGTGATACCCTCTCTTAAATAATGATTCTTTTTCCTAGATACCAATAAGTAATCATCTTTGAGACATAATCCCAACAAATTCAATTTTAAAGGGTTTAGTTGATCAGGTTCCATCTGAGGCCGATCTCTCTGATGTCTTTGGTTTATTGTAAATAGCGAACCCATCACTTGACTATGCCAGAGTTATGCATATACAACGTAACTTTAACGGTAAAAAACATATGTAGTTTAAGGTAAATGTTTTAAATAGTTACTATAGGTCACCAAAACATATGGTAATGGTCAATCACTACTTATTATACGGTGGTCTTATCTACCAACAAAAAAAAAAAAAAAAAAAAAAAAAAAAACTGTGGTCTTATTTTACAATTCTCACAAATTGATTTCGAGATATTAAATTAAGGTCATGGTGACCCAAGATACTGAACATTTTCCTCTCCACTTAGGGTCTGTTTGGGTTGTTGTTTTCTCGGCGTTCGCGTTCGCGGACACCGACTGAAATGAGCAGCCAACCGAACAAGAAAATTGGGGTTGGCGTTTTACGCTAGTGTTGGCAGTGCATGTGGTTTTTTCTCCGACAATTCTAACGCGTTGAAACAGTGTTGGAATTTTAAGTGATAAAAAATGCACGTCTCTTTTTTTAATTAAACCTCACAAATTGTGTTGAGGATTTTTTTTATAATGGTAGAAATACCTACCACGATTTCATTTCTGATTTTGAAATACAATTCTGATGGGGGTAAAAAGACATAAAGAAAGAAAAGAAAATACAAAGCGGAGGTCCTGACGGCCGAAATCCTGGTTTGAAGAAGAATCTAACCCGAACCATAGGCCGTCATCACCATCCTACTACTCCATGATTGTCAAGCACCCATTTTTAAAATTCACCTCTCTCGCTCTGGCTTTGAAGCACCCCCAGTCTCAAACGCAGCAGCAGAAGTGTTCCCACATGTTCTCCCATTATACTCGAGTACCACGAAATAGAGCGGCGTTCCTGGTAAGCCAGATAGACCAAACCGCCACTGGAACATTCAACGGTGTAATGTGAGCAATGCTGCTTTTGTCTCTTGGCGTGCTCAAGTCTTTCCCGGCTCTCCAAAGTTCCTCTGTTGAAATAAAATTGAAGGAGAGCCCCGTGTTTGCGCACACCGCCGCCCATAGCTGTCTGGAGATCCTTTGCGCATAACATGCATGTAGTCGGGGAGGCAGGATCCCACATGGCCCGGTACGTCATGGTGAGCAAGCGCTCGTGGTAGAACAACTACATGAAGACCTTGATCTTAAGTGGTATCTTTGGTAGCTAGATCTGATTCACTTTCTGGATGACAGATGGGGCACTCGCATGGTTCCGATGCCACCAGTGTAACGCCCCCATACGTAAGACTCTATTTTGAAGTTTTGATACGGGTCATTACCTCTAACTTTCTACAAAACACGAGACATTTAAAAGAGAAGGGATTTATTTAAATCATGCCAATTAGAACATAATCAGGATCTAAACATAATTCATCCTAAACACGAATGATTACATACGAATTTAAATTTAATTCAAATATCCAACTGTTTTTGCTGAAAAGGACTAAGAAAAACCATATGCCAAAGAAAATGCTTATTCAACCACCTAAATGCAACGGAAATAAAACGCAGCTACGATCTCCACCACCGAGATCAATGATCACCAACGACTACCCTGAAAATTTGGAGAAAGAGGGGTGAGCAACCACACGCTCAGTGAATGGACCTTTGAGGTTCCAATAATAATTGATATCAAAATATAATCTTTAATAAAATATCATAAGAAATAATTTACAATATACAATAGTATAATTTCTGCAATATCATAATTTCCAATAAAAACATAACTTATACAAAACATCTTTCAAATGCATGATCTCAAATAATTGTCAAAACTCATGATGTGTATGAATGCAATGGACACGCATGCCCGTATGATGGCACCTAGCCATATACAGCACCTAGCCGTATAAATTTCGCACAGAAAATCATCACCTAGACATAAGTCACCTAGACAACCAGGGTCACCTAGACCTATCTACCTAGGCTACGTCACCTAGATGAATGCGATGCATGCATGATCAACACATATTTTTCTTTTCAATAAAATGCATGCTACAGTTTCAAATATAATAACATTTTCAAAACAATATGTAATAAGGCATTAGCCTATATAATGCGACATGCTTGAGTCGTACATAAAATAGCATTTAAAATCATTCTTTTAAATCCATTGAAAACTACATAGGAGACGAGACCCACTCACCATAGGTCCAAATCACAATCGGAAACAACTCAAGTAGGTCTAAGGCAACCTAACCTGACTTGAAATGATACGAACTTATCACAACCCGTACATATTGTATGGAACTCGAGGGTATCTGAAGACACAGAACCCAACGGCTCCCATAGGGACCGTCTGTGACCAATACGACGGCTCTCATAGGGGCCGTCCTAAACAAACCCGACGGCTCCCATAGGGGCTGTCCCTTATCAAACCGACGGCTCCTCTGGGAGCCGTCCCAAACATTCCTGACTACTCCTACAGGGGCCGGCCCGAAACAAAACACAAAACCTTAATTAATTTTTTTGTAAAATCTTTTAAATCATCTACCTTTGAAAAACAGTAAAGAGTCATTTTAAAATATTGTTAAACAGAAATGAATCGACATCAAAAAATCAAGTCATACAACGAAAATCCGATTATAATAAACCAAAGCTTAAATAAAATATTTTGAAAACCATAGGTTTATCGTAAATGCAAATACTAATATGAATATATGTTTAAATCTTCAAAATCATTAAAAAAACGTCATTGGTTTAGTTCTAAGCATATAGGGTTAAAAACAAGGTTTTAAAGATCAAAAACACGAATTCTACTTAAGATTAATAAACCTAAACGAGATATATACTTATACATATTCTTTCTAAATCATGAAAGGCTTATAAAACATAAAAATATAATGATACCATAGCTATATAACAACAGATCCGAAAATTAAACATAAAACATCTTAAGAGCATATAAATCAAATAGGAAAACTAAGAAAATATTTTAAACCTTGAGTATATATATACAAGTGAGGCCTAATATTATAACTAAAACTTGTAAATACATCATGAAATCATCAAAATCTCATAAAAACCTAGCCGTAACATCAAATCTGAAATCATTTAAATCATATTTAAAGATTATGAGAAATCCGATAAGAAAACTCAAGATATAATCAAACTTTGAATGCGCATACATGTAATACCTAATACTATCATCATAACTTGTAAAAATATCATGAAATCATCATCATATTATGGATAAGACATAAGGACTTGAAATCGTACGATAATATCAAAGAATTTGATGAAAACCCCTTTCTCTTTGGTTGAAAACCTTAAAACAAGATCATATGAAGACATTATTCAAAAGAGACTTGTTACAAGCCAAAACTCATTAGAAAACTCACGAAGACCTCGTCCAAACACCCTTCCCGAGCTCCACAATAATGTGGCCAAAGGGGAGAGGAAGAAAAGAAAATTTAGGGTTTCAAGTTTCTAGGGTTTCAATGCCAAATGATGTTTTAATATTAGAAAACACGTGGGGGACAAAATACGACACCAATAAAACAAAAGAAATACGACGCCAATAATACGGCACCCTGTCTAGGAGGTAAGGGCTCTTATTCTCGTCAACTGCACCGCACCAAAGAAATTTGCACCGTATTTGGTTGATCTTGTCCAATGTTCCAGCGAGGATCCGAAGCACCAATACTTAGAAGAGAGGGAGGTTGGTTAGGACGGACTATAAAAGGATCAGCCTCCCCCCCCCCCCCCCCGAACTGAGGAGGTGTCCCTTCCAACCTGAGAGTCGCCGCTGGAATCTCTCAATGAGAGGGTCCCAGTCAGCCTTGACAAAGCACCCTTTCACTAGGGGAAGCCCGAGATGAGGAGTGGGGAACTCCTCCACTCCGCATCCCATCCATGCCGCCATGAACACGTTCTCCTCAGCTGAGGTATTGATCCCGAGGAGTACACTCTTCTGAAAGTTGATCTTTATCCCCGTAAGCAGTTCAAAGAACTTAAATATGAAATGTAGACCTCGAACATTGCTCTCCTAGGCCTCGCACATCATAAGAGTGTTGTCCGCATATTGGATCAACAAAATTGGCTTCCTAAACTCGTGCATGCGAGACCTGTTGCCCATCCATCTTGCTCTGCCCTTCAAGTAAGTCTACTCAATCTGTTCGCCATGAGGATAAATAATAATGGGGAGAGGGGGTCACCTTGTCTAAGACCCCTGTTAAGGTTGAAGTAACCGGCCAAGGAACCATTAACACACACCGAAGTTCGTGCCGAATTGATACACTGGCTAATCATATGGATCCAACGTGAGGAGAAACCATGCATGGCCATCAACTTAAGGAGGAAGTCGCAGTCCACATTGTCGTATGCCTTGGCGAAGTCGAGCTTAAACAACAGCCCCTTGCGGTGGTCTTTATGAAGAGCATTGACCACCAACTGTGTCGTAAGGAAGCCTTGATGGAGCTGCCTACCGGGGATGAATGCCACTTGTGCGGTGTCGACAAGGTCACCACAGACACCCTTTAATCTGTTGGCCGGGATTTTAGCCACGATCATGTAGGCTCCATTGACCAAACAAATTGGCCGATAGTTGTCGACTTGGTTCGCGCCATCCTTCTTTGGAATGAGAACAAAAGTGGAGGAATTCAAACATCCCATGCTTTGTTGCCCACAATGAAAGTCTTTGCACATGGAGAGTATCTCCTCTGACAATTGGCCATACTTGTTCAAAACATTTAAGGCAAAACCCATCCGGTCCCGGTGCCTTATCACCGTCGGCCCCCAATACTGTGCGTTTGACTTCTTCCTCAATGAATGGGGCATCCAAAGAAGCTAGTTGCTCAGGTCCAAGGGTGGGTAAGGCATCATCTGACCACCTAGGTTTCCAGCCCCGTCGCTTTCGAAAGGCCCGTTTGAAGTGGTGAACGAGGTTCTACTTGATAGATGTTGGGTCCTCCCACAGGTGGCCATCTATCTCCACTTTAGAAAGGTTCATACACCGTCTTTGGCTCGCCAAGGTGTGGAAGAACCTCACTTTGCTGTCCCCCACTTTAAGCCACAAGGCCTTTGATTTTTGATGCCATTCGACCTCCTTGAGTTTGAGGATCTCCGCCAATTTTCCTTTAGCTACCCTATGGATCTCCTGATCCGCCTCCAGAATCACAGTTGTTTCCTCCACGTGGTCTATAGCTTGAATCCTCCCTTGTAGCTCAGCTTTCTTTTATGTTCTTTTGACCCGTTCTCTCTTGCTCCACGCCTTGAGTGTCCTTTTCAAACTCTTGAGCTTGAAAGCCATGCACCTAGCTCCTTGGAGTGCGCCAACATTCACGTTCCATGCGCCATGCACGACTTCCTCGAGCCCTTCCACCTTGCACCACCATGACTTGAAGCGGAAGGGGGTAGTGGGCGTGCTTCCTAATTGAGAACAGAGCAATAGTGGGATGTGATCAAAGACCAAGCAGGCTAGTCCGATCACCTCACTACCCCAGAAGTAGCCCTCCCAGGCCTCATCAACTAGGACCCTGTCTAGACGCGCCAGCAAAGGTTGGTCCATCATGTTGCTCCACATAAATTGGTAGTTTGCCGCTAGAAGGTCCACCAGACCCTCAGCATCAGTCCACTTTGAAAAGCGCAACATCGCCGGTGTAAGGGAGCCCTCACGATTCATATCCTCAATGACTTGAATAGTATTGAAGTCACCCATGAACGCCGACGGGGCGTCCCATAGTAATTTGGTGTTAGATAACTCATTCGACATCAGATCACGCTCTTGGTCGGTGTGAGGCCCATATACGCACGAACAATTCTAGCTCCATCCAATAGCCTTGCATTAAAAAAAGACAGAAAGGGATTAACTTCCCTCTATGAGGTTTAATCTGTGCCAAAAGCACATGTTCCAACCGATGAGAATGCCCCCAGCTGCACCCAGTGCTGGCTTGAGAGCCCAGTCACCCAGCAGACCCGCACCCAACTTCCATAGAGTGCGGTTATCAATGGCCTCCATCTTTGCCTCCTAGATACACAAGATATGAATCTTCTCAGCCGCCACTATCTCCCGTATGGCGCACTATTTCACAGGGTCGTTTAGACCCTATATGTTCCAAACTAGAACCTTCAACATAAACAACTATTTTGGACCCTTGCATCTGTCTGCATAGACACGGAGGCCTTACGTCGAGCTCTCAATCCGCATCTTCGTGTCTAGGGGGGAGGACACTGAGCTTGGGACGTCAGCATCGATGAAAGGTCCAAGTGGGCCCAAGTCACCTCTTAGGTTGCAGATGAATTTACATTGTTCTGGCTCCTTCTAGAACTTGAAAACCATTCTGTTTGCCCTAGAACAGGCGAGGTCCAACCTTGGTGCCCTGTCACACTGAAAGAGAAGGGCAGAAGAGCCACCGAGATTAGCATCGGTAGCCATCCCATCTGAGGGAGTCTCCTTTACCATACAAATGGAGGATGGGCTCGGGCTACTGATTATCGAGTTGGGAGGCAGGCTGCCAGATCCCAATCAGACAAAACTACCAGGTCTGGTTATAGGAGAAACCGAGAATATCAAAAACCGCGGGTACATGAGTAGAGTCGGGTTTTCCGATCTATAAGAAACGGGTCCTCCAAACCGGGATCTGGATCCATGAACCATTAAGCAATCGGAGTCGTGCCCGCTCGAGGAACAAATGTCGCAGGCGTGACACTTGAGGATGCAGAGGGTGCTGAAATTATATATATTATTTAAAAAAAATTTAAAAAACTTATAAATTAGAATTGAGACTGAAAATGAAGTTATACAATAAATAAATAAATAAATAAATGACATACCAATTAGTGACCTAACCCGACTCATACTGAAATAAAAAAACCCCAAACAACTGATATCATATTGGTTTTGAAATCTTTAAAATCCCTAAAACTCAAATAACCCGCCACACACACCCTCTGCTACGCTGCCTCTCCAAACAACCTTTAACCAAAATACGGAGAGCTCCCAAAATCTGCATCAAGTGGAGTCACTCCGATCACCATCGCCTCAGCCTCGCCGCTTCCTCGGGCTCTCCGCCTCGCCGCCTCCATTCCTCTGCCTCGCCACCTTCGCCGAACAACCTCGCCGCGGGGACTATCAGAAAGAACGGTTCCATTGAAAGGTCTCTCTCTCTCTCTCGATCTATATCTACTTCTTCTCTTCCTTGATTGTCTTATTTATCTGCGTTTTTTTAGATCTGTTGTGTTTTTTTAGTTTTTTTTATCTGAGTTTTTTTAGATCTGTTGTGTTTTTTTAGTGTTTTTTTATCTGAGTTTTTTTTTAGGGTTTGGTTTATGATCTGAAGTTTTTTGGTGTTTATTGATCTGAGTTTTTGTTTAGGGTTTGATCTCGATAATGGAAGGGTTCAGGTGATTTTTATGAATCATTTACTATACCGCGGATGCAACTAGGTTTGGGGCTTCTTCCATTTTTTTTGAGGTAGTGATTTATGCCTTTTCTTTTGGAGTTGTATTTCATTGATATCTCAAACAAGAAGGTTTTTTTTATATATTATTGTTTGTCGATGGATTGATGATGGTTTAGGTTCTTCTCATCTGATGTACTTGTATTTGGTTTAATGATTGTTTTTATTAGATTGTTCAGTTGGTGAAGAGCAAGCCAGGTTTTCTACTTGGTTTTTTTCTGTTTATAGAATCTGAAATTTTGTTTTTCTTTGAGGCTTTGGATTTAGAGGGAAGCTTGCTTTGATGTCACTTTATTTTTCAAGGGGGTTTCTTTGACATGAATCATTAACATAGAGTTATTTTTGTAATAGGACTTGAATTAGTAATACAAAACAATACTTTATATAATTGTAACATTTTCATGATTCCAATAGAGATCTATATGTTCATGTGTTGATCAATTATTTTGAATGCTTTGCCCTTTGAGGAGGTTTAGTTTGTTCAAAGATTTCTTTGGTGCTTAATAAATTCTGTGAGGTGTTTTTTTTTAATGATTTGCATTTTTTTTTATAGATTTCTTTAGTTTATTTTAAATTCATGAGGTTTTTTTTATGGATTTGTTGCATTTTTTTAAAACAAGATGACTTTGATTTTTTTCTTTTCACTTTATTAATTTGAACAATGTAGTATAGAGTGATATCAATTAAGTGGTTCATTGGTCTTTGATGAAACCTTCCATTTAAATGTGTGAGGTGATTTTTCATTGTTCAAGGAAAGACAAATTCCTAAGATTAGTTAATATTTAACTAATAATCATTATTGATTTGTTCAGTTGGATTTGTGCTTTGCAAAGTCTTGTGTAGATGAAATTTTTTTGTATTCATTAATCTATCTATATTTTCCACTTTATTTACTAATATGTTTCATAACCACCCAACAGAGAATCCAACACAAAGCTCACTTTTTCATCCTCAAACAAGTTGTTCACTGGTTGCAGCATATCAAGAAAGTCACTCCTCTTATTGGCTCCCTTTCTCTTCCTTTCTTCTATAATAGTCTTTATAGTTGATGATATTCTTGCTCTTGCCTACAACAAATAGTTATTCATCATTATTTTTAAAACATTTTAAATTCCAAAAAATATTGGATCCAGTTGGTCTAAATCCTATCAAGTGTAGTCAGTCACATAAACTTGTCATACCTTACAATCTACAATTGGCACCTCTGTTTTTTAGTCTTCTCATCTCCCTGAAGCGGTATGTAAGTTGATCGGAAGACACATCTGGCACTCCCCAGATCAGGAAATCTCATGCGGCAATCTCAGCATAGGAATCTTGATATGGCTCTTTTCTATTATGTCTATCTAGTTTTCAATATCCATCTTAATCTTAGTCTGTAATCTCCATCTTGTGCATCATTGTAAGCTCTGGACTTCCTCTCTAGTCCTTGCTTTATTTTCTTTTGATCTGATGTACATATGGCTGACTCGAGCTTTGTAGAAGAAGATGTTAAGTGTGCACCATTGATAAAAGTTCAATGATTGTCTCCCATATGAGGTGCAACTTGTGAAGACCTGCTCTGCCACATAAAAGAGTAGTAGTCTTACAATTGCTGGATTTGATTAAGAGAGTATTTATTTTATTTCAGCTACACAACGAAGAGATAAATCTATTTAAAATTATTTTCTATAATTTACGCATGAGTTATGTAATTGTCTATCTTGTGCCTTTATAGAAATGTATACGGGTGTCATATAGGAATGTTAGTTCGTTGGAAGAAGCTTAAAAGGACTTTAATGTGTATTTTTATTTTTATTTTTTATTCAGAGGATTAAATGTTAAACTCTGATGTTGCTGAAATGTGGAACATCTGATTGTATTGGAAGTAGGAGAGGACTTAATAAAGCTTGTTGGATCTTTTTCAAAGAATTCTGTTTGATGATAAGGAAAGCTGGAAAAACTTTGGGTGCAGACAATCACCCACAAACCACGAGCATTCAGTAAGCTTGGGGGATTTGAATTAGAGACCCATGGGGAGCAAACCTATGGATCTAGCCAAAGAGCCAACCCCATGTGGATTAAATGTTTTTGGGGTAAGAGGCTCAAAATCTCAACCTCATGATAACTCAGTAAAGCTGAAGATTGATGGATTATAGTATCAATCTACCAAAAATACTAAAAAATATTTTTTTATATATATCTTAATAATGAAAATAGGTGAATAAAGCCTTGAGGAGAGGGAATGATCTCATGAAAGTGATTTTAGTTCTTGATGCTGAGACATAAAAATATAATGGGTTTATAATGGCAATTATTTTGTGTCAATTATTTGAATTTTGTTTCCAAATGGCTCTTAGATGGTGCAGTGTTAGTGCATCCATTTTTTTTAATCAAAAGAGTGGGATATTTTCAAACTCAATTAAACAACATCCCCACTGGAGAACATGTGATATTCTCTTTACAAGGAGTTTTAGAATTATATAGCTGTTTTTGTTTTACTCCATGCTTCCATCTTGACACTCAATTTTTTTTTCTTCTATGATCAGTGATTTGCTTTTTCTTGATTAACTGTTGGAGGTGCTTACTCATAGCATTTGGATTGCTATTATTTTGGGAGTAGACACTCTTTCAACCATTGTATGGTTCAAAGGTGATTTCTCGGGGGCAAGATCTCTTTGGGATTCCCATTATCTTTCTTTCCTTCTCTCTCCTCCTCATCCTTCTAATTTGTAAGGAGATCCCTTGTCTACTTTGTGTCTTTATCTGGAGGTTTCTTTTCTATAGGATGCACCTAATTTTCTTCAAAAACAAAGAGGATATCTCCTATTTTATAAATTAACCTTAGAGGCTTTGTGCACGGAAAATTCCGTCAATATAGACTTTAATATGAGATGCTCATGTCATACTGTCAACAAAAAAGGCTTTGTGCCAGAATATTCCGTCAATGTAAACTTTAATTTTAGATGCTCATGTCATATTGTCAACAAAAAAGCAAATCATTGATTGCAGCAAATGACATGGGTATTCCTCTTCTCTTATATATCATCATTCTCCAGAGGCAAGCCCAAACCAACTTCTTCTCATAACAAGAAGTGGAACCTCTATGTTTACATTGATCTACTTGGTTGCTACTAATGAACACATATGGTGTGGTCTTTTTCAATAATATGCATGTTGGTGGAGAAGGAAAAAGGAAATTTCTTGTTCATCCCAAATTCTAATGGTTATCCTAATATTAAATTATGAGCTACACACATTTGTTTGAGAGTGTTGTGGTTATCGCGGTGTCTTTGCAAAGTCGGCAGCATTAACTCTAAATTCTACATATTCATGTTTTTATTGGCATGCAAGAAAACTGAAACCCTAAATCTATTAAAATGCATTCAAAATTGAATATCTATATGATTCTATGATATCGTGAATTTTTGTTCTAGAACATTGTTTTTTTGTAGCATAGCTGTAAAAACAAATGTATGAGTTTATCATGGTGACGACATCCATTAACAGTTAGGATGAGCATCTCATAAAATGTCTTGTAAGAATCACTGAAGTATTATTATAAATCTGTTAACTGTAATCTAGAGCAATGGTTTTGAAAATGAGTGCATCCGGTTTTCCCTAATCCATCCTTTGCATCATTAACATGAATTTTTATTGAGGCTTGTGAGGACAGAGCCTTTCAATGCTGTCAGTAAGAACGTTTTTCTACCTCTTCTTTGTCTTCCTTTGGGCAGGATGGGATTCGTTGTGAAGTGCAAACTATGAGCTTGATCAATCATCAAAATTTGTTAAGGGCACATTGTTCTTTTACGGCTGATCAGAGCCTATGGGTTGTGATGCGATATATGGCTGAGGGATCTTGCCTTCATATAATGAAAACTGCCTGCCCAGATGGTTTTGAAGAATCAGTTATTGCAACACTGTTGCGTGAGGTTCTTAAAGCTCTTGTATATCTCCATGGCTATGGACACATCCATCGGGATGTCAAGGTATCATAATTCCATTTTTCTTTGGTTTATGTGGTATCCTCATTTGAGTTCTACATGGACACAACCTTCAGATAAGGCATTAATTTTCAGTTAAGCATCAACATTGTATTCTTTTATGGGGAAATTAGAAAATCTGTTGCTACAAGTATAATTTTTGCTGCATGTGAAAACATATGTAACTCATAGGTATCAATTGGCTTATACTATCCATGGGCACATTCTTTATCTATGCTTATGTTCGAATAGCCAAATGATTAGGTACATCTCTTTAAAAAAATAGAAGTACTAATCCAAGTCAAATTTCAAAGAACTTTCATCCTGAGTCAAACCCAAAGGCTTAATCAATATGTGTGGGAGTGTGTGATAGGTCAAATTTAAGTATATTTTGCGATGGGTGGGATTATGATGATGATAAAATCAATTTTGGTTGTGATGGTGGAAGAGTTTGATTGTTTTTGTGCAAAAGGAAATTTTTTCGAATGCCCTTTTGTGTGTTAACCTGGCTGACATGAATAACAATCTTCTTGTGTTTTTCTCTCATATCTGATCACTAGATTTGTTGTTTTGTGCCTTCCTTATTCTAATTTTCCATCGACATATTTTAATTCTGATTTTCCATTGGATCATTCTACTGTTTTAGAGTGTAGAATATGAATTTTATATTTCAGAGCTTGAGGCATGTTTGTAATTGTCAGTGTTTTTAGCCGGGTTTCTATAAAATCATTGAAGGCTCAATTTTCATGAGTTCCATCTGGTTACGATTAAGCTTATATATTGTTTGCGGAGCACCTTGGAATTTACTTGCTTATGGCTTCTATACATCTGTTTTCATGACTTATATTAGAACTTTTTGTAATTTACACAATTAGTTTTAATTAAAACTTGGATGGTTTCATTATTATTATTATCATAATTAGATGTTTATTTAATTCAGCTCATATACTTTTAGCTAAAAAATAAAAAAATGATTTTGGAAAATGACCTTTTCCTGCGAAATATTTCGCTGGGAAAGGTCTTTCTGTTTTTTTTATTCATTTGATACACTTTTAGCTGCGAATTATTTTCGTAGCAAAAACTTCTCTTTTGCTACGATAACATTCTTTCGTAGCGAAAAGAGTCCTTTTGCCATGGAATATATTCGTAGCAAAAGGTAATATATTGTTACGAAATAAATGCCGCAGCAAAAATCGAGTTTCAGCTGCGAAATCGTTTTCATAGCAAAAGGTGACCTTTTGCTACATAATATTTTTCGTAGCAAAATCTATTCTTTGGCTACGAAGTTAATTTGTAGCAAATACCACCTTTTGCTACGAAATATATTTGTAGCGGATACATGTTGCTACGATATCCTATTCGTAGCAACAAAGTGCCTTTTGCTACGAAATAAAAATTTCGTAGCAAAATGTAATCTGATACGAGGCTTTTGCAATGATAATTGCAACGAACAGATTTCGTCGAGAAAGGTCATTAGCTACGAAATATGGGGTTTTTGCTATGAAACATTTCGCAGCTAATGCTCAAATTTCTTGTAGTGATCTTAGGTATATATGATGCTTAATTTAGTTCATCTAATTCATTTTGCGTTTCAATTAAACTTAAAATGTTATTTTGGTTCATCGTTTATTTAAATTTTGCCCATTTTACTATCAAAATAATAAATCTCATATAAATAAATTATTTTTCCCTTAATAGATTCTTCTTCGATTTTCTATCTTGGTTAGAAGTAGCGCAATAGTGGATGTGGTATTTATTCATAGATATTTTGCAATGTAATTTAATTTTTTTATATTCATCATCAAAATAAAGTACTGATTCATTTTATAAGTACCTCCTAATCATCAGAATATTATGATATCTGAATTTAATTATAAGTTAATAAATATATAAACGGTTTACCCAATTTAATAAATGAATTTACCTATCGGAAATTTTTTCCTCGATTTAGTTCTTCATGGAACAAGACATGTAGCCGTCTTCTCTTTTTTTTTTAATCTGGTGATTTTATAATAGGTTTTTTAGTGAATTTATTATGATTGAATTATGTAGATTTTAGGATTTATATAAAATATATGGTGATACCTATTTAAATTTTATTTAATTTTTAATATGAATTTATCCATCTTCTCATTTTTTATTTTTCGTTTGCATAGTACATAGAAACTTTGATATTATTCATATCTAGAAATCGCCAAATAATTTATTCCATAGATTTAGGGATTTCACGATATATGTAACTGATGCGATGATATCTATTTAACTTTTTTAAAAAATATAATATAATGAATTTATCCATGTTATCAATATTTCTTATTTCATTTGCATAGTACTAAAAAAATTTGATCTTCTATGACATCTATATGCAACATTAAAATATCTTGAAATAATTTATCTTAATGATATTATCATGATATTACATTTATCATATTTTCTTAATCCAATATGTAAGGGTTAAATTTAGAATAGGAGTGGATTTTAATATATTTAAAATTTGAATAGTATTTGTTAGTATATATTTCTTATCTTCTTTTGGATACCATTTTACACAGATAATTTGCTTATCAAAATAGAGTAAAAAATCATTCTTAGCTTTCAAGTGCTGATTATTTTAGATTTTTTATATTTTAAATTTTGTATTATCCTTCTTCATTGAACTTGATTTACAATTTCTTATTTTAGATTTAGAATCTGATTATGAAGTTTTAGATATTTGATTTTGCCTGGAAAGTTTTATTCTTTCTTAAATCTTATATTTTATTTAATTTTTCATATTTAGTTTTATGACCCTCTCCTGCTGCATCTCAGGTCTCTTCTTTTTCTAGAGGTGCGAAAATTTTCAATCACCAAAATTAACATGTGAAATTCAAATGAAGAGTATATACACTATCCCACAAGAAATGTTGTATAAATGTGTAAGTATAATAGTTTTATAATGATTTATATTTCTTGGTTCTTATAAATCTATCCTTCATAAGTGATTGTGGGTTCAATGTTTATGCTATTTTCTTTATTCAATTAGTTTTTTTGGGTAATCATCAATGTTGAAATATGATCCTCCATTGGACGAAATTGAGGGCTTCATGAAATAGATGAACAACAGTAATAGCATGTTCAAGTTAGTCAGAATTATGAAAGAATGATTATTGGCTTTTGCACTCAATGATATTACTCTTTTTCCTTCTCTTTGTCTAGAATCACACATATGTATGGACTGAAATTGGAGAATGACTATCATAAGATTGTTCAAATTGTTTCATTTCGCTATGATAATTCTTTAATATAACAATAGGATCATGGCATTATTTTAAAAAAGAAAAAAGGGTCATGGCATCTCCATAAAGGATGCATATTTTGTTTTACGTTAAGGGGTTGTTCGGAAATCCGTTTGAAAATATGATTTTGTATAAGAAAGTTCACTTTTTTTTTGTTAAAAAACATACTTTTTGTACTAAAGATTGAAACAAACTTTTTAATGTAATTATATTTTTTTTAGACCATTTGAAAATATGATTGACTTTTTAAATTTATGCAAAAACAAAAGCAAGTCTAATCGGCTTTTCAAAACATCCTCTTAAGAGATTTTGAGTTTCCCAGAGTTTTAGAGGTGTTAAGTAGAACTAATCTTGCACCCATTTTAGCCATGATCTTTTATTTTCCCTCTGATTGAATCTAATAAGAGAGTGGAATATATACTCAATAATTGGTTGTAAAGTTCAATTTATACGTTGTACAATTTGATTAAAGGAGTGCCCATTTCGATACTAACTAAACTGACCGGATCCAGTCTACATATATGTGTTGTTATATATTGATTTAAAAATAGAGTTATTATTATCGGCCATGCATTTTTGTGTGTGGTGGTGGTTTGTTCCATCAAATTCATTTTGTGTCATATTTTTCAAGATCAAATGATAGCTATATATCCTAAATTATCTCTAACAAAAATGATTTTTTTTAAAAAAAGTTCTTATTTGTGTCAATTTGATTGTCATTAACATATTTAATTCTATTTTTATGGTGTATTTTCAACCATTTGTTATTATCATTTTTGTGTGTTGTTTAAAAATAAATTTGTTTAAAATTAAATTTAATACATGAACTTTTTTAACCAAAAAATATATTATCTGGATGTTGTCAATGTTATGACCTTATAAAAGAAAAAGGCGTCATTTTGATTTCAGTTTTGCACTTGATGACAAAATGGTTTTTGAAGTGATAAGTTCTACCAAAATCTTATAAAAAAATTTGTACAATATAACTATAAGTGATGTCAATTAATCAAACCTTAACTTTTGAATCCTAAAACCCAAATCCTAAACCTTTTCCTATAGAAAAATAATACAACAATAAGTCTCATAAATATTTATGAAAAACACAACATGGCTATTCATAAGAAATAAATAAATAAATTGAATCAAACCAAATTTCCCACAAGTGTGAAACATAAATTGAAAAAATTAAATAATAAAACTAACACCACAAAGTAAATAATCTTAAAACATTAATAATAATGTGAAATTTATAAAACTCAATTATAATTATGCAATATTAATATATAAAATTTCGGGCATGTCATTGTTTTATTTATCAAAGGGTCAATTCTCTGTATATGTTGTTATATATAGATTAAAATATGGAGGATAATATCGGCCATGTATATATTTCACTGTGTTTCATCAATATATAATTATTTTTGTTGTGTTGAGTTTTTTTCAAATGATATCCAATCTATTGTCTCATACTACTCTAACAAAAATTACTTTAGAATTTTTTTTACTTGCATTGTTTAGATTGTTACCATATTTACTTTTAGTTTTCTGGTGTATTCTTAACCATTTGTTATTATCATTTTCCTTGTGTGTGTAAAAAATAGTTTTAATATATATTTGAAAACAATTAAAACTTTCAAATAAATTTTTTTATATTAATATTAATTTTCAATTAGATGATAATGTGAAAAATAAATGTTTAAGTTTTTCTTTTTATATTTTTCCTTCCTATAATTTATTTAATTTTTTTTTCTATAGTTCACTTTTACCTTTATGTTGAACGGTAATTCTTTAAATTGACCCATTTCTGATGTGAGACAAACCGTCTTAATTTAATTTGAATATCTCTCACTAAAAATTTAGGATTATTTGATTATTTTGAATTAATTAATTATGCATTAGCTTCATTTGCTTAAATCGTTTTTTATGGGACTAATGCACTTAACAAGAGTGGTTTGCTTTCTTGGTAATTGTATTTTTTGTGACTTTTAATATTTTTTATATATTATATTTTAGAAAAATACGTATGAAACATTGTCTACTATGAATCTATGATTGTTTTTTTCGTGTTTGACACCATTATTTTTATCATTTGATTAGGTAAATTATAAACATTAAATTTCTTACATTCCAAGTGAATATTATGAAAATGTTATTATAACTATTTTTTATATTATATATATTACATTTTGTCTATGTGCATTTGCACATACACAACAACTAGTATATTTAAATGGGTCGAATAACCTAGAACTTAATTCCAGGGGGATGCATGAATAATTATACCACTTTATGCCAATTAATTCTAACATATACATTATCATTTATTACAGTCTTCCACACACTCATTTTATCCCTATTTCACTATATTCCCCTTTGTTTCACCCTGAATTCCCAAACCAAACATGGGCGAAATGAATAGTTGCTGGAATAAAGTGCAGTTATTATATATCGTTTCATTCTAATGATTATTATTATATTTTGGAAGGTCAAACGGGATGTTGCGTTAAAATAGAAAGAGGACTTGTTGTAGTGCTTCGGGTCGGTTCAGATGAGGATGGAATAAAGACTCATGTCAAGTGGCACTGGAGCCGCTCGACTTTTCAAAGACTGGATTTTGAAACAGACAAGTTGACATGGTTAATATTTTGGGAAAAATCAAAATAACCATTTATAAACTGCCTGAAATTCATATAATTTCTGACTGTTTTAAAAGTCAATATAACCCTTTAAAAACACATATGCAAATTCAAATAATATCGTAAGTTAAATTTCCGTTGACAAATAAAAAATGTTCTATAAATGTTCCGTTTTCATAAAACCATGCCTTTTTTTTTTTTTTTGGAATGGTCCTCTAATATAAAGAGTTACAAAGACCTCATTGAGTTATGGGCTTGATCATGCTTTGTTGTGTGTATCGGTTTCATTGAGTTTCTTATTATAAGAGCAATGTTACACATAGTCTTTTTTATAATCCCAAATGCAATCTCATTTGTTTCATTACCCTTCCAGCGAAGTATATGGAAAGATATATTCCTCGTTAAAAAAATTTTACATTTGTTAAAAAATTCACATATTCAAAATAAAAGTGATTTACATTTTTCATAAAAATATCATATCTTGTAGGAATGAAATTTACTATTTTAAAAAATATTAAAATATGTGTAGTGCCTGTGAGAATATTTGCATGTACAAAAGACCGCCACTTAAATTGACATTGATAGTTTGTCTTTTTATTTCTACTTCTGAAAAGAAAAAGTGTGGAGCACAAGTGTCATGCAAAGAGTAGTAATGTGCAAACAAAAAAATGATCAAATTACTACCAATAATCATAAAATGGTAAAACAAAATGGTCTTAAAACGGTCAAAAACAAATATGCTCAATATTTTTAGTTCTTTATAAACGACTCTCAGTAATATAACTCTCAACACAACTTCTCTTAAAATCTTTTTTTTCCAATGGCTCACAATCGACTAATCAATATGCTTCTTGACGAATCCGACTCCGATGATGAATCGGAGATCGTGATAGCTGCTAAAGAGAAAGAGCGACTTCATAGCAAGAGGATTCGAAGACCAGATCGTGGTTCTGTTCAAGGCCACACGGTTATTTGATGCGATAGAGTACAAGGTCGTGAGAGACTCTTTCATAATTATTTTGCTGAGCAACCTGTATATCCCCCCAATCTATTACATAGAAGATTTCGTATGAATATATCGTTCATTATTTCTTCGTATTCAAAATGCAGTTGAAGCCTATGATCCATATTTTATCCAAAAACAAGACATAATGAGAGTATCAGGATTATCATCTCTTCAGAAGATTACTGCTGCTATGAGGATGCTTGCCTATGGAGTAGCGGCAGATGTTGTGGATGATTATGTGAGAATAGGTCTGAAAATATTTGTGAAAGAGATCATCGCAGTTTTTTATGATGAGTATTTAAGGTCACCCAACAATAATGATATTGCTAGATTGCTAGCAATTGGTGAAAAGCATGGCTTTCCTAACATGTTGGGAGACATTGATTGTATGCATTGGAAGTGGAAGAACTGTCTAACGGCATGGAAAGGTATGTATGTTGGTCACGTCCGTGAACCAACAATAGTTCTAGAAGTTGTGCTTTATATGATCTTTGGATATGGCATGCTTTTTTTGGTTTACCAAGATCTCACAATGATATCAATATCCTAGAACGATCTTTTGTATTTGCTTACCTTGTTGAAGGATGTGCTGCTCCAACAAATTACTCAATCAATGGTCATAATTATTCAATGGGGTAATATATCTCGCTAATAGAATATATCCACCATGGTCAACAATAGTAAAAACAATTCCATCTCCTCAAGGAAATAAACAAACTTTTCGCCACCACCCAAGAGTCAGCAAGAAAGGATGTAGAATGAGCATTTAGAGTGCTTCAAGCACGCTTTGCTATTGTGTGGGGACCTGCACGTTTTTGAAAGCGTGGAACACTCAAAGATATTATGAAAGCATGTATTATACTGCATAACATGATTGTTGAAGATAAGCGAGATCTCAGTGGGGAGGATTTTAATTATGATATGATCGATGATAGTCCAAGTGCGATAGTGTCACACGAGCGTACAACTGAACTTATGGATTCATCAATTCTCATCACCGAATTCGAAATAGAGAAACTCATTGCCAACTCTAAATAGACCTTGTCAAACATCTGTGGCAACAGCATGGGAGAAATTGATATGCATGAAATACTTTATATTTCAAGTTATTTGCGCCTTTGTTATTGATTTATATTTTTTTTATCTTTTTGTTAGTTGTATTTTGTATTGGGGTATTATAATATTATGATGTCAACCATTATATGAACTGCAACTAATACTGAAGAAAGAATTAATACTATATAAACTGATAAAATTAATACATAAAGAACTAATACATAAAATATTAAATATATTTGTAATGTCCGCCAAATCCTCTTGCTAGTATTTCCATTTGACGATGACAAAAATACTTTGCTTGCATTGGAGACATTTCGCTTGTATCTATCATCACTATCCTCTCATCTTCTTGCACCTGGTTCAATCGAAGTTTTTTCTTGATCATGTGCAAGCTTATCTTGCTCTTGCTTAAATGTAGTTTCAAATATTTCCATTTTTTTCTTGTTCATCTTTTTTTTTTCATCTCTTATTTCTTGCAACAAAGATGTAAAAGATGAACCACTAGAATCATCCATACATGCTTTGCTTTTGTGCTTACTTAACTTTTCTTTTTCAACCTTTCTACCAAGTGGTCTCTCTAGGTCTTCAAAGCCATCATGTGAAGCATCATCTTCTCCACTGTTTGTAGTAGTATCTGGAGTAGAAGGGGGAGGAGCCAACTTAAGAAGCCTTTTTTTTGTAATTTTTTGAAAAAAAATTCTTCTAAAAATCCTCCATCCACTTTGGTTGATACTTCAATGCATTTCAACAATGTTCAAATTGGAATGAAGATTTATGTAACCCTAAATACAAAAGTTTAGCTTGACTTATATGAAAATATAGAAAAATAAATCAAATATAAATAGGTAAAAATGTTGATAAGTAAAATTGTTAAAATAAAATGACAAAAGTACCTTGTCTTGTTCATTCACCCCACTTTGAAGTCTTGATTCAATTTGAGCAAAACACCCACAAAATTTATTTGTGGCGAGTTGAATCGTTGACCACCGATGCATTATAGAATTTGAATTCCGATTGAAATCGGATCTCTTGTATTCACCAAAAAAACTCCAATATTCGTGCCCAATAAGTTTTGTGTTTTTGCTTATTACCGTGCTCTATGCTGATATTGAGCTATGCTGATATTGAGCTAAGCTGATACAAGGAGATTTTCTTCTTCAATAGTAAAATTATCACCCCGTTGTGATTAGTTGATATCATATCCCATCTGATCAGAGAGAGATGAGTATTGCGATTGCGTCATCTAATCTGAGAAATGAATATTGATCGTCGATATTGAAATACGCATCTCCTCGAGGATCCACTAGAAAAAAAATTGAACAGAAAAATAAGAAAATTGTGTGGTTTGAATGGCTTTTATCACTACAACAAAACAGGGTTTTGGTGACAGACATTTTGAATAGCTGTCACCTAAAACTATTTTTAAGTGACAGTCAAGAATGTATGTCACAATAAACATAGTTTTTGGTGATCGTTATATTTGTTTGTCACAAAATTCTATTTTTGTGACAGTTCCTTAAAATGTGTGTCACATAAATATCAATTATTGTGACACACATATTTAAAAAGTCACAAATGGTATTTATTGGTGACAAACATATTTGGAATGTTACCATTTGTATTTATTAGGTGACACACACTAATGGAATGTCACAAAAAACATATTCACAATATTAAATTTAAAAGCTACATTTCGTAACAATATAATCATATTGTAATTATAAATCTTATAAAATATATGAGAATCAAGAGAGATAAAAATTCAGTTTTCTCCTAATTTACAATTCCATTGCCATGAGTGCTTCCCCATAAAACAAGAAAAAAAAACTCTCTCTGCCGTTTCATATATTTGATGTTTTATATTAACCAAGCCACCACCAAAGTTTGAAATAAATATGTGATATTAAACTCCCACTATCTCCTATTCTCCTCTACAAATTAAACCCCCACCATCTCCTATTCTCCTCTACAAATTAAACCCCCACCATCTCCTATTCTCCTCTACATCGACTTTGTCATCTCCTCTGCGTCCTCTAATCTCACACGGCAAAACGACAACCAGGTCCTCCTCTTCTCTTTTAATTTTTTTTTATTTGTGACTTGTTGCAACACCCACTAATAAATTTATTTTTTTATTTATTTTTATCTACAAATAGTTTTTATCGTCAGACATATCGTGTATTTGGGTTTATTCATAGAATATCAAATTATGCATTTGTGCATCATGGTATCATTTTTACTTCTTTCAATGAATTGTTATATCTTTTTTTATCATTAATAAGGTGAAAGAAACATGAATGACAAAGATAAACAAAATAATTTTTATGGGTATTAGGATTGGTTTGGTTTTGATATGGAGATCAGCTGCCCTAGACATTTTATTTGAAGCAATTTTCAAGTAATTATATTGTATCTCACAGATTTTGGTTTTTATAGTTGAGTGTCTGAATATAATTTTTATTCTAATTTGTAAATATTTTAGAAAATTACAAGAATATTTTAATGGATAAGAGTTGGATTCATTTTCCGAGATCCACTGAAAAATATATGGACGGAGTGGAGAAATTCATTCAATATGCCTTCAAGAATAGTTCTAACAAGGGGACGACCTTATGTCCATGTATTAAATGTGTTTGTAAAATTTGGGTGGATAAGACAACACTAGAAGAACATTTATTGTGGAACGGATTTAATAAGACTTATACACATTGGAATTATCATGGAGAAGGACGACATTGTTTTGCAGCAGTTGATAATAATAATGAGGCCGAGGAATATATACGAGGCAGATGACATCCAAGAGATGTTAAATGACTTAAATGAGATGTATCATGGCATGCATGAAATTCCACAAATGGCTGAGCCAATGGGGGAAGATGGAGGACCAGAAGATGGAACCCGTTCATTTTATTTTAAGTCATTAAATAATGCTGATCAGGATTTGTACCCTGGGTGTAAGTTCACAAAACTGCATTTCATAGTCCAGTTATTTCATATTAAGTGCTTAGGAAATTGGACCAACAAAACATTCAATATGCTTCTTAATTTGCTAAATGATGCTCTTCCTGGGGGTTCAATTTTGCCAAAGAACTTATATGAGATGAAGAAGATTATTCGGGAGTTGGGATTGAGTTATGACAAGATTCACGCATGTCCTAATGATTGCATGTTATACTGGAGAGAATCTGCAAACCTAACTTCATGCTCCACTTGTGGAACTTCGAGATGGAAGATAACTGATGGCAACATAGATGACGAGGAAGTTGAAATCTCCAAGAAGAAGAAGAAAATTCCTGCCAAGGTCCTTCGTCACTTTCCCTTGAAGCCAAGGTTGCAGAGGTTGTTTATGTCATCAAAGACTTCTTCCTTCATGACATGGCATCATGAGGAACGGATTCAGGACGAGAAACAACGACATCCTGCAGACTCTCCAGCATGGCAATATTTTGATGATCAATATGAACATTTTAGTGCCGAGCCTCATAACGTCCGACTTGGTCTAGCAAGTGATTGGTTTAATCCATTTAGAACCATGAGTAGTACATATAGCACATGGCCTTTCCATATAACTTCCCTCCATGGATGTGTATGAAGCAGCCCAACATGATTTTATCTTTACTTATTCCTGGACCAACTGGGCCTGGCAATAATATTGATGTGTATATACGACCATTGATAGAGGAATTGAAGGAATTGTGGACAGATGGGATTTCCACTTATGATCACTCAAAGAAAGAGACTTTTCAAATGCGTGCGGCACTTTTGTGGACTATAAATGACTTCCCTGCATATGCTATGCTCTCAGGATGGAGCACTAAAGGGGCACTAGCTTGTCCTTGTTGCAACAAAGACACATGTTCTGTTAGATTGAAACATGGAAAGAAGCACTGTTATATGGGTCATCGTCGGTTCCTTCCACAAGATCATAGCTTCCGGGCAAATAAGAATAGATTTAATGGCAAATAGGAATGGAGAGCTGCTCCTCAAACACTTTCTGGATCAGAAATTTTGGAGCAATTAGAAGGTTTCAATTTCATACCAGGAAAGAGTAAAATTGAGAAAACAAATAAGAGGAAAAACAAACGAGAGCTATGGATCCACCATACAATTGGAGGAAGAAAAGTATCTTCTTTGAGTTGCCATACTGGGAGTCTCTTCTTATTCGTCACAATCTTGATGTGATGCACATTGAAAAAAATGTATGTGACAAATTGGTCGGCACACTCCTTGATATTGATGGAAAAACAAAGGACACATTAGAAAGTCGACTTGATCTAGAAGAAATGGGTTTAAGGCCTACACTTCATCTAGATGGTTCTAGCACCAGTAAAAGAGGTATTCCTCCTGCATGCTTTACATTGAATAAGGAGGAGAAAAATATCTTCTGCAAATTACTGAAGCAGGTGAAGCTCCCAGACGGATATGCATCTAACATTTCTAAATGTGTGAACCTTGAAGCACGGAAAATCTCAGGACTAAAGAGCCATGATTGTCATGTCTTGATGCAACAATTACTTCCTTTAGCTGTACGAAGAACATTACCTAAGAATGTGAGTTCAGCCATCATTGAATTTTGTAGGTTCTTTAAAGAGTTGTGCTCTAAGACATCTACAGGAGGGCAATTCACCCATTTGGACTCTCGTATTGCATTAACTCTAAGTCGTTTTGAGACAATTTTTCCACCATCTTTTTTTGACATCATGGTACATTTAGCCATTCATTTGGCAGAAGAGGCCCGTCTAGCTGGCCGGTGCACTATCGTTGGATGTATCCTATTGAGAGGTCTGTGTGTTTTAATTTGTTACATTTATTTTTTCATTCTTCGTTATCTCAAAAGTAATTGGACTATTGAGATTGTAGGTATCTCCTCACGCTGAAGGGAAAGTTCGTAATAGAAGTCGTCCTGAGGGTTCCATAGCAGAGGGATATCTGGCAGATGAATGCCTTTTTTTTGTTCAAGATACATGAGGGCGTTGAGACACTTCTTAATCGGCCGGTCCGGAATGACCCTTATAAAGTAGTTGTTACAGATCACGGGTGGTCCATTTTCTCAAATACAGGTTATTTCTTGAGTAAGCCTGTCATGTGTGATTTTGACGAAGACACATTGGCATTGGCACATCCGTATGTGTTATTCAACTGTGATGCAATTGATGAATACCTTAAGTAAGTTTCATTAGACTCCCTATTTTTGTTGAAATCTATAAAAAAAAATTGAAAATCATAAATGCACTTTTAATTCTTTATATAGAGCACATCTTTATGCAATTCGGAAGAGTCGTCCCCGTGCGTCACCTAGGGAGATAGAGTGCATTCACACCATACAGTTTCCAACTTGGTTTAAGCTCCATGTAAGTCCATGATTTTTTACATTGATCGTTATCGAATTTAAATGTTGACAAACTAGACTTGAGATTGTTCTTTTTTTAAAAAAAAAAAAATTGAATAGGTTCAAAATATGCGAGAAGAAGGGGATAATCGAGTTTCAGAGAATCTAAGGTGGTTGGCTTGTGGTCCATCGCCTATGGTAAAGAAATATAGCGGATGTCTTGTAAATGGTTTCCGATTTCATACTAAGAAAATTGAAGTTGAGAAAGATATGTGTACCCAAAGTAGTGGAGTGGTCTTGATCGCAAGGACTTCTAGCTTTTCAAGTGCTAGAGACAAAAACCCTGTCCAAGGAGATGTAACATATTATGGGGTGCTGATGGACATTTTGGAATTAGAATATCATGGAGACAAAAAAGTATTATTATTTAATTGTGACTGGGTTGATTATCTGGGTGGAGAACGAGGGGTCAAGAATGACGAATTTGGGTTCACACTCGTGAACTTAAAAAATTGTCGGAAAGATGATCCTTTTGTGTTGGCTTCTCAAGTTGAGCAAGTATTCTATGTACAGGATCCCATTGAGAAAGATTGGTATGTTGTTAGGAAGACAGTACCTAGAAATTTCTATGATATGCAAGATGAAGAATACATGGGCATTGTCAACGATAGTGATGAGTGTCATATTTCTCAAATGGGCGATGACATTGATGAGGGGGTGGACGAAAATTGCATCTCCCCTACCGGAGATGGAGATGATGACAACATTAACAGTGAGTATGTAATTTATGCTTAAACATGGTCTAATAAGGGATTTCAGTTATCTATTCCTGTTTGCATCCTCTATGGAACTTTTTGTAAGTCTTGTGCATTTGTACATCTTCATTTTATTTATTTCTCATCTAATATTATAGTGTGATTCTTTTTTCAGATTAGAGGCAATATGAAGAGGTCTAGGGTCTTGAGAATAAATTATCCAACTCCCCCTTCTCAGACCCCTCTCCCCACAACACCCCACCTTCATCTCTCCCATACTGAGCCAATCACCCAGCATGATCAGACATCCTCCCAATCCCCTCTCCCCTCAACACCCCAACTTCATATCTCCCATACTGAACCAATCCCTCAGCCCAATCTGCCAGCATCCCAATCCCATTCCCTTCAAACTCAGCAATTATACCAGCATCCCCCAAATAGCCTACGACGTACTTGTCCAACAATGCAAGACCAATCCTTATGTGTTGAGCCATCTGAGCAAGAGCAGGATCCAATTGGCCATGAGTCCTCCCAACAACGTAAGAGAACCCGAGGTCCAACATTATGTAATGACATTGAAATAATGTCTACAAAATTGAACGTGCAACTGAATAAGTATGAGCAAGTTGTCGGCACCCATTCAATCACGATGGCAAGTTATATAGGAACCGTAGCCCGAAATGGTCATTTGTTGCCCATCGATGTGACCAATTGGAAGAAAATGTCAAATACCAACAAAGATGATGCATGGGAAAAAATTAAGGTACGTGTTAGTGGAATGATTTTTTATTTAATAGATATTTGAATAATGTAATTATTTTATGTTTAATTATTTGAATAATATAGAACATGTTTAACTGTCTCGAAGATGGCAAAGACTGGGTCATGAAGTCCATCTCAGTTTGTTGGAAGAATTGGAAACATCGATTGTACAATGAATACTTTCTCAAAGAGAAAACTCCTTTTGAAGTTGGGGAAGCTAGAGTCTGTAGAGATCAATGGGACAAAGCAAAAATTTATTGGAGCTCCCCTGAGTTCAAGGTATGAAAATATTTTTTGAAATACACAATTAGAAGTTATTTGGTCATAACCTTGCAAAAATTTATGTTGTTTCTAACAGGAGCTTAGTGAAAAAAACAAAGCAAGTAGGAAGGAATTGAAGATTACACATAAGATGGGGAGGATTAGTTATGCTAACATTGCACATGATGAGGTATCTATATATTTAAATTTTTAGAGGAAACTCAACTAATTTTTCACAAGATTTTATTTTTTCATATTTGATTATAGTATGTGAAGACTGGTGTAGAGATAAGTCGAGCAAAACTATTCAAGATCACTCATACAATGAGTGATGGGAAACCTATCAATGACTTCGCAGCTACTATATTGGTAATAAACATTATATGAGTTACAAACTTCTATATCATTTGAAACCAACATTCTATTGTCTATTTTTTGCAGGAAAAAATAGATGAGATTGAGTCCTCTCAAACAGATGATGGATCATCAAGTTCTTTTCCATCTAGGGAGGACACTCTTGGCAAAGCATTCAGTGAAGAGAAACGTGGTCGTGTGCGTGGTTTGGGATTAGGTCCAACACCAACTTCTCTCTGGGGAAAGAGATCAGGACTTGCATATGCCTCACAAATTGAACAACAAAATCAAGAATTGAGACAAAAGATGGAAGATTTGCATAAAGAATTTGATGATAAGCTAAAATGAATGGAGCTGTTGTTAGAGGTAATATATATTTACATATTTATCTATTTAGAGGTACCATGATTCATATTTTTTTTATTTGTAATGTAATATTGGTAGTTATTGCTAATAGGCTCGAAATGGGGGGAGTAATTCTATTCGTTCTCCAAATGAAATTAATTCTTCTGCCGCTAGCCATCATGTTGACCTTTCTCCCGAGGTTCGTAATTTAACACTAATTAGTTTCTCATTTACATCCTTTTTATATATGTATGATTTGTATTGATGAGTACATTATATTATATTTTTTATTATGTGCAAACTTTTTCATTATTTCTTATAGTTTATCAACTATCTAGGATGCACTAAGAATTGAAACGGCTGTGTATACTTGCTTTGTAGGATGATGATGATTTTCCAGTTCTTGACATCAATGATGGAGCAAATCTCAACAACACTAATCAAATAATAAATCCAATGAACAAAATGACTAATACGGTTGACGAGGTAATATAAAATGCTACAAGATTTACTAATTTTTATGTATACAAGCAATAGGTATTTACTATTTTTTTTTTGTTTTTTTTATGACATGTATAATAGTTTCGAGTATTTCCTATTAAGATTTTATCAATCGAGAAGAAATTATTAGCAAACGGGATGCTCCTTAGCGAACAGCCAACCAAAATTGTTGGAGGAACACCATTGGGTGATGGATGGTGTGAAGTAGTGGTCAAATCTCCATTAGATTCTACAGGAAAATTGATGTGGCAACATGGAAAACTTAAAACCATCAAAGAGGCTATTGGACACCATATTGCATGGCCTCGAGCTTTTGTAAGTGTGTATTATTTTTTTTTATTTTCTTAATTAATTGATGTTTCATTAACCAATTTTTTATAATCATTATTTTGTAGGTGGAGATAGATTGGACGAAAGTGAAGAGGAACAGTGTTCTTCAAGGACGTTGATATTTTATTTTTGCACATTGGAACTCTTATAATAATGTAATCGAATATTGATTGAAATAATGTAATGAATTGTTGGGATTCTCTTATCTATGAAAAGTTATTATTATTTTTACTTTTTTTAAATTATGATTGTACATGTTATGATTTTATTTTTTTAAATAATTACTTATAAATTATTATATCGAAATGTTTTATTATTGATATAGCAACTATAAATATTGATTGTCACAGAAATTTTGATTGTAATTATATATTCTATAATGACAATGATAATCTGTCGCTAAATGTCTACAAAAGGTGACTAGCATTGACCACTGATCCATTACATATTGGATTATGGTGACAGATTCATCGGTCACCATATACTGCCTAAGGTGACGGTCAAGTTTCAACTGTCATTGAAACTTATGCACCGCCTGTCATTGAATGTTAGTCAATGATGACAAACATTTGTGTCTGTCACCTATTGTCAACCTATGGTGATAGGTGTGTCTGTCACAATATGCTACGTACGGTGACAGCTGGGCTTTAACCGTCACGGAAAGCTATGGTGACTGGTTCAGCCGCGACGCACGTCCGAACGTCACCATAACTCTTTCATGAGAGACATAAGGGTTTTGGTGACAGTTTTCGTCTGTCATCAAAACCCTATTTTGTTGTATAAAAAAACTCAACTCTTGTTTGAACTCTTGTTATCTTTATAAATAAAAAAAATGGTAAAAAACAGATAGCTTAACTTGTGGAAAAACACACCAACGGTTGGTTACAAATGCCATGATTTTTTAATTCAAAAATGACTTTTTCAAAGGACATACATGTCATTATCCTATGGTGGGACCCCCATTTGGGGACCTAGGCATGGAGAGAAAAGACTACCATCCATGTTAAGGGAGGATTTCATAGAGGGGGGTGGAGTTGGTGTTCACTGCTTTCACCTCAAATTTTTGTCGGAGGAACCCATTTGTAGAGCAGAGGGCGTTGGAGGTGCTCTTATACACTTATGTAGGCTAAAGTCTAATAATTAAACTATGGGTTCACCTACAGGCCCCACCAAAAAATCTAAAAATATTGTATGGTTATATGGGCTCAAGTCTAATATCATGTTGGGGCCCAATTGTAAACCAAAAAGACCGCTGATACACGCAGTCCATTTTGTAGCCCGTAATACGATAAGGTAGTATATACTACATTATCATAGAATATAGGTCCTATCATAGTATATAACTCTTTTTTTTTCATTTTTTCATTTTGAAAAAAATATACTAATGTATCTTGGTATATGCTTCATTTCATATAATAGTATGCACTTTAAAAGGTGAGTGTATGATTTTTAAAAAATCATGGGCTGCAAAATGGGCTGCAATTGGGGCTATGTATATTTTTTCCAACAAAAAAAAAAAAACTGTAGGCCGAACAAAATTAAAATTAAAAAAAAACTAATATCCCCAATAGGCAAGGGATCGGATCAACTGTAGTGTGCTACAATCTCCTCCCAATAGCAATCAATGCATTGATGTTACATGTAAACTCTTACCAGTAAGAAACTAACTCCTCCATCACCCTTACCAATACAAAAGCTCTTAACGGTGATCTACGGGAATTAAACAAACTGGTTTCATTGCTCCCGGACTGGAAAGTCTCCCACATTTTTCGGGAGGGAAACCGAGTTGCCGATGCCTTGGCGCACTGGCAATCCTCCATTGGGTTCTCCTACCTCAGCTCAGGCCAATTAAACTCAGAGATTCAACAACTTATTCTAGAGGACAAGGGAGGAGTACTGCAACAAAGGGTATTATGTCCATGCTTGCAAATATGCACTCCTCACTAATGGATATCTTCTCCTAAGCACATATAATTCCTCAGGATCAGTAACTCGGAAAGGGGGGACTGCCAATTTTTAGTGGCCTCCACCCCATTTTGTATGAACTGATGCACTTTTGTATAGTTATATATGAATGAAAAAGCTTTATTTACCAAGCAAAAAAAAAATTCGTAACGGTAAGAGTTTATACATAGCGACAATGCATTGATTAATCTTATAGGGAGGAACCTGTAACACACTACAGATGATCTGATTCCAATAGACAATACACCACGTCCCCACTCCCCACACAGCCAAAAAAAAATACATACCTATATATATATATATATATATATATATGCCGACTGTGGAAATGACGTGATGTACCCCATCAAAATCCTCTCTAGCCCCCAGGCCCCTGCGGCCATTCTTTGCATCATTATCGAGTGGACATTTTTAATGGCACATTGGTCTGTGTATTTCAAGAGTTAAGTGACCGATTTAATAAAGAATTTGTTACTTCTTCGTCTTAGCTTGACTTTGGATACAAGAGATGGCTAGAAGTCATTCAATATGGATGATATATGCACCCTTGCTAAAATATTTTATCCTTAATATTTTACAAAGCAGATATTACCATGTTAAAATATCGGTTACAATATCATGAGCGTGATGTTATTTGTCATGAAAGATTGTAAAATTTGACCAGAATATCTTAGGGCCCGTTTGGCTTGGCGTTAGGCCGGCTTTTGAGTTTGAAAAAACTATCAAACAATACCTTCCATTCAAACGGAATTTCAACTTTTGCGTGTTAAGGGGAGTGGTGGCGATGAAAGGCTATTTTTTTTGGTTTTTGAAACGCGTTAAAACACCGCTTCTCCACCACCTGACTGATTTTTCAAAAGCGGATGCCCACACCGCCGAGCCAAACGGGCCCTTAAACTATGTCGAGCACTACGGTCCAGGCCCAAGGCAACCCATTAGCAAGCTCGGTCTGGGTTTTGGCCCTATGGGTCCGGACATGGTGGGTCGGGCTTAGAGTCAAATGCTAATATATCTAATTAGAAAAATGATATACTCAGTCACATTCACCAACCAAAACTCAGACCTCAAGTGTTTTCATTTTTTTTAAATAGTAAACATCATCTAATGAGGTATATGATTTGATAAAAAATGTATATCGCTCCATTTCAAATTGAATGAATCCATTTTTAGCAAGTGTAAGAAAATTTTTAATAAGGTATATACATCATCTAACGAGATATATGCTTAACTAAATCTGTAACGAGGTATATAAGGTCTGTGTTTTGGTTGTTGAATGTGACTGAGTGTAGCAACACTCATCTAATTAATATAGTTACATGAAGTCATTTTGCACAACTGGGTTTGTTTGTCCTAAAAAAAATAGTAAAAGGATTAGATTTTACCAAAGCTACATTTGAAATCAATTGTCAAATTAATTTATTTTATTTTTTTGTAAAATCAATTTTCAACAAATCTTATTTCCATACAATTTTTTTAATTTTAACTTTTCATTTGAATTTTGGCTTTTAAAAGCCAATAAAAAAATTTTGTGAAAAAAATCAATTAAGAGTACCTTTTCTAATAATAATAATAAAGGCTAAGAAAAAATTGATTCAAAACATTTCATGAAAAAAATATTATTGTTTAAAATTGATTCCAAACGTTGTCTATTTTGAATGAAATCCTTAACGCCCTTTGGGGGCGTCACCATCATATATGAGTATAATATTAACTTCGGCTCAGGCATGCAGTAACATCAACATGAAGATAAATGATACACATCATATATGTTGAATTAAGAAATGTTGAATTAAGAAAAAACAGAATCATTTACACTAAAAAGGCACACAAACTCCCACTTCAAAATTTACACCCAATTGAACATCACCACTAAAAAACCCAAGCCCTCCATGAAAACAGTCACCAACACCCCCCCCCCCCCCCCCCCAAAAAAAATCATAAAAATTAATAAACACCATAAAACTTACACCCACCACATACTCGACATTTCAAACATAAAACAACCAACTAGGAAAAAATCCATTTTTTTATAAAAAAAACATGTATAAGAGAAAGAAAGGCATACTTATAGAAAACAATATGTCAGTCTTGAGGATTTGATGCTTGAGGATTTGATGCTTCTTGAGCCCTGTGAGGCAATGGGTAGCAATCCAAATAGTGTCCAATGATCCCCCTTTGATATCAGTGACTGTGAGTCAAACATCTTCTCTCTCTCTCTCTATTGGATTTTCAAGCTTTAATGGAGGGAGTTTTGAAGGCCCTATAAGGGGAAGTTTTTGTTCTCAATTAATAAGATGTTCAAACTCAAACCCATTAACCCAACATTATATAAATTTCACCCTTTCAAATGAAAAAAATATTCATTAACCATAAACAAAAAACCCCTAACTGACCAACCCAACAAATTACAAACCCATCAAGAACATAACATAGGAACCCTTAAAAGAAAAAAAAAACACAAAACTTGAAAATCCTTAAAAGAACAAAACCTTATACCCTAAGTCATTAATGTAAATCAAGAAGAGTAAAATAAAATCTTACAGTGAATGGGAGTGCCGGTGCCGGTGAAGGGGATGTCGGTGCCAGTGAAGGGAATGCCGGAAGGGGATATACAAGGGGGAGATTTGTATTAGGGTGTTAACAGGGGAGGAAGAGAGTTGCTAAAAAAAAAAAACAACAGGGGAGGAAGAGAGAATCTCTCTCAGTATTGTCCGTCCGATCAAGAGACCATCGATTGGACGGCCCAGATTCAATCCCCACACGGTGGAACTATTCCCACACTATCCGCACCTTATCAATTCCGTGCATATATATATATATAGGGAAGTGATTCGGTGCGGGAATGCGGGAAGTGATCACGGGCCGTCGATCACGGGTCCATCGCATCGGACGGTCGGGTGCGATTCACATCGACCGTTGGATGCGATGGACCCGCGATCGAACGACCGACGTCGCTTCCCGCATTCCCGCACTGAATCACTCGACTATATATATTTAAATTTAAAAGTCGAAAGTTTTTGCTTACTTTGTTTGAAGTAAAGATATGTTGACATGTGAAATCGATAAATATAGTGATTCAGTTGAAGCGATCAATCAAATCGGAGATTCACAACCGTTGGTGCACCCAGCGAAAAGTTTGCATTCCCGCAAAATCTCAGCTCTATATAACGCATGCATATATATATATATATATAGTCGAGTGATTGGGTGCGATGGAACGGCAGGTGCAGACGCGACATGGACCGTCCGATTCGCATTCGATGGTGATGCACCCGGTCGAGTGCATCGTTGGATGCGAATCGGACGGTCCATGTCGCGTCCGCACCTGCCGTTTAGCCGCACCCAATCACCCCTACCGTCCGATGCGATGCGGGAATGCGGGAATGATATATATGATGTGTCTCCAACCATCACTTTATGTTTTACTCAAATCTTTTTAAAAAGTCTTCTTCTAATTATTTTCTATAAACATTTAAAAAGTATTTTCTCCAAACATTTTTACTACTCAATTTTTTTTCCCTTCAAGATATTTAAATTTAAAAATTATTTCATCCAAATTTTTGAGAAAAAAACATTTATTGGAGTAAAAACAAGAAGTTAAAAAACAAAGATGAAGACTTAAGAAAGAATATCACTTTTTTTTTTCAAGAGATGGTAAAAATTTTGACGGGTGGGAAGGCATTTAATATAATTCAACTAAATGTGAATTTTTTTTCTTTTTTTTTCTTTTTTTTATGACGGAGGGGCTTTCCGTGACTGACCTTACGGTCAAGTTGGTAAGCTACCTTCGCCTGTTTGTCCCTGGTCCACAGAAAATTCTTTCAAATTTCGTCTAACAAACATGAGGTATAACACAGCGCCAAGACTCGAACCCAAGACATACCTTTAACACAGGTAAGCCCTGAACCGTTGTGATATGACCACTGGGAACAACTAAATGTGGAATTGAAGAGAAAAAAATGTGAAGAAAATATAGAGATAAAGGAAAAAAATAGATGTTAAAAATCTGGGTAAAGATTTGAGTCTCCCTTGATTTGGGTAGAGATTTTAGTAAAAGCTTAATTTAGTATAGGTATGGTTAAATGGTTGGAGAGGGTTTTGGGTGACTTTTACTCAAATTTAAATTTGAGTAAAGGTTTAGGTATATGATTGAAGATGCTCTTGATTGAAGGTTATTTTTTATTATTCTTTTTTTTTTAACACTAATCCTGGACGCCACCCTGCCGATAAGCGCATAATCTTTAGTTTAAAAAAAATTAACATCGATGCCTCGTACTGCGGAAGAAACTATCCAAAAAAACTGTGGAACAAGGTATTCCTTGCCTCGTTAACATTGAGGATATACTATGAATGATATCATTTTTTTATTAATTACTAATGATTAACACCGGAGTTCATAAGGCTCTTAGTACTAACGCCCTACATTAGGCTGCCTAGAACACTTGTATAAATGCTTCCTCATTTTCTCACAATCACAATTTGTGCATCCTACATTGTCTTGCCCACTCCACAAACTTTTTCCACTCCATGAATCTAAATTTTTCGAGAAGCAGAAAAATACAATCAACCTCATTTTTTATGTCCATTTCTCATCCTAAAAATATGTGCCTTTATTTGAAAGGTATATGATCATATTCGTTTATCTTCATTTCAAAGATATATATATTTAGGGTGAAAAATGAGATTAAAAAATTGCGGTTGATTTGAACATTATCCTTTCTAAAATCATGAGCATGGATTGTGATTTACGGCATAAAGGGCTGCAATTTGGGTTGGACTCAAAATTTTACTCATTGAGCTCAGTCGGTATCAGGTTTGATTAGGGTTACCATGGCTCTCACCAAATAGACTAATGTTAGGAACAAGTCTTCTTTATTTTTGTGCGGTTCAATTCACACAGGTTTTGGTTTTTTACACTAATATATTTCATGTAGTAAAGTGCATATTTTTATAGAAAGTGAAATATATGCTGAAATGAATCATCCAGTGAATTGTATACATGTAATTATATGTTTGACAAATTTACCATGTATACTAGATCAGTGAAATATGCGAGTTGTAAAAAAAAAGAGGAATTGTGTGTATTCGGCGCTCCACCTAGTAACTTTATTGGACCCTGTTTGGGGCTTAGGTTAGGGTAATTTGGTGGACACAATTTTATATCTAAACTTATTTTACATGTTTTAGGGTAATTTATTGTTTTAACCCACCAAAAAAAACTTTATTATTTTACATGTTTGCGTTGCAAAGAAAGGGCGGTTGTGAGGAAAGTAACGCAGTGAAAAACGGATAAAAAGATCCAACAAGCGTTGAAATCTCATAAACTCCTTGAATCCACAAGAAATCATTGAATCCATAAGGAATAAAATCCACAAGGAAGAATTGTTAGTTGTATAACAACTAATCCAGAAGATCTTCTCGATCCAAGTAAAATTTCGGTGATTCCGAGATAGTCACCCTTGATTTGTAATTTATTTAGTAGACCTCTTGTAATGGTCCCCTCTGAATAATCTATCCTACATCAGAAAGAGACGGAAGATATTTCATATTTTGATTATTTGATACAGAGAAACACACACACAAACAAATTTTGTATTGTTTGTGTGTTGTTTCCTTTCATTGATATCATTGAGGGGGATTGTATATGGATTTTTATAGATTACAATCAAAATTTGTACATATTCACATTAAGTTATATTCCATGCAATTTATATTCACATTAAGTTATATGTCAACTTTTAAAGTTCAAGAAGTAAAAGTTCAAGAAGTGGTTATATTGTCTTTGGATTTTGTCACCAGTGTTGGCTTCACCTTTGGCTAAGCTGTCTCTGACCTTGGAATTAACAATCCAAAAAATAACATCATCTAAATTCGAGTTATATGTGAAAGGAGGCCTCAGTATATTCTTCCTTTCTTTCCGGTCAACTTAAATTAGGCCATAAATAGAGGCATCCATTCTTAAATTTTGTTCCCTCAAATCCACTTTTAAACACATGTATCCCACAATCCTGTTTTAATCATGGGGAAGCCTTTCAGCTTCTTTATTTATCGATCCTGCTAGGTATGTTTTAAGTTTTCAGCTTTTCATCTTTTGAATACGCATAACTGTTAGAAATTTTAGAAAAGTTTCTTTATTTGATTCAAATTTTTATGTGTTCATTAATGAGATTTCTCTTAAGCCAGTAAACTAATTTTATATTCGATTATAATAATCCGTTTAGAGTTTTAGGACCATTTTGAGTCTTTTTTCAAATTCTCAAAATGCATGGATGCAATGTTTTAAAATACGCCTCATGCGGCAGTCCACTGACCGAACCACATTAGACAAAAAGGCGATATATGCGTACAGAGCCGACAGGAATATGTGCCCGCTTAAGCGGGAGCATTGATTTGTTTTTTTTAAAACAAAAAGTACATTTGGACCCCATAAAATTTTCAAAATCTACAAAAACATTCCCCTAAAGTTTAAAAACATATACTTACACCCCGTGCAATTATATTTTTTCAATAAGATGTGATAAAAGTATTTTAAAATTACTGTTTTATCCTTAAATATCTAAATATCCATAAAAAATTAATTAATTAATTTTATATATGCTTTATAAATATTAACTTATAGAATAATTAATTCTTCAAATACATGTTGATGCACTTTGGTGAGAATTAATTCACATAATAATTAATTAAAAAGTAAAAACAACCCACAAAAAAAGAAGTGAAAACATGATAAAGATTTAATTAAAAAGATAAAATCATAATTTTATCTCATCTTAATAGAAAATCAAATTACAGGGGGTGTAATTGCATATTTTTGAACTATAAAGAGTGTTTCTACAGGTTTAGAAAACTTCACGAGTCAAAACGCATTTTACCCTTATAAAAATAGACAAAGATGGCTTCTTTTGTCCTTCTCTCTCCAGCTTCATGAATGGTTGTGCTTCATCTTCCTCAGCTGATCAGGTTTTCTCCTTCTTCTTTCATCAATGGCTTCTTTTTTCTTTCTCATATCTTCTTCAATATCTTTCTCGGTTCTTCTTCATATTATCTTTGTCAATGGCTGCTTCTTCGTCTTCAACGACTGAACTGATCGATGATCTATCTCTGCATCAACAATCACTCTCTGTCTCTCTCTACTCTTTCCCTTTCTCACGACATCACCTCCTTGTTGCTCTCGTCTTTGCTTTCTTTCATATTTTTATTAACTGGTTTTGTTCAGTATTTTATTTTTGTTCATTGGTTTTGTTTAGTCTGCCAGCTGTGTTTTCATTTTTATTTTATTGCATATGGTTTTTGTGTTAAGTTAGACACATAGGTGAAGTTGACATTTAACACAATGATAGACACCGGATAGATAGGGTGATTTTTTAAATATTTTTATTTTATTTGTTTCATTTATTTGGGTACTCATAGAGTCGTGTATATTCACCAGCACAAACAAACAGAAGGAAGAATTTATCTTTAAATTTTCCTAGTGTTGTAAATATAGTAGATACCCACCACTCCTCCTAGTCATAACCTCCCTCATTCTTCTACTTCATAACCCCTCTCATTTAACTCCATAACCTCCACTATTAATCACCCCACTGTCTACCCCTCACCTCTATGGACTTGTAACTCATCATCTTTGGGATTCCTCCATGCACCCTATAAATAGAGGGGTTTCTCATGTATTCTACAACCAACAAGTGAAGAATAAATCATCTCTCTACTTCTCTTCTCTATATGCATGTGTGCTTTGTTTATGTACTTTTATGTTCATGTATTATAGTTATTGGTGCTTTATTATAATTGGCCCAATGCACTAGACCTGACATTGCATTTTCAGTTAACTTATTAGCCAGATTTAGCTCTGCACCAACTCGAAGGCATTGGAATGATGTGAAGCACATTTTTCGTTATCTTCGTGGAACGTCAGACATGGGCCTATTCTATGCAAAAGATTCCAATAATGGTGCACAACTTAAGGGTTATGCAGATTCAGGATATCTTTCAGATCCTCACAAGGCTCGCTCACAAACAAGCAATTCGGGAATGGGTGTGGATAAGGTATTTGGTTCATCATATTCGTACTGCATGCGGACTATCTCTTATTACAGTGTTCCAACAACTATTTATGAAGACAATGAAGTATGCATTGCTCAAATCAAAGAGGGATATATCAAGGATGATAGAACGAAGCATATTTGTCTAAAATTCTTTTACACTCATGAGCTCCAGCAGAGACATGAAATTGATGTTCAACAAATTCAGTCAAAGGACAATCTTGCAGATTTGTTCACTAAAGCTTTGTCGACGTCAACATTCAAGAAACTGGTGTATAACATCGGGATGCGATAAGTTAGCGACCAAAATTCTTGAAATCTTGTATTTACGAGGGGGAGTAATTTTTTATGACATTTTGCGAACTGTACTCTTTTTCCTTCGCCTAGGTTTTATCCCAATGGGTTTTCCTGGCAAGGTTTTAACGAGGCAGTGATTAATCGCATACACCATTATATGATTAAGTTAAATTGTACTCTTTTTCCTTCGCTTTGGTTTTTTCCCACTGGGTTTTCCAAGCAAGGTTTTAATGAGGCAATTATCTTAGCGTGGTGGTCATCCAAGGGGGAGTGTTGTAAATATAGTGGATACCCACCACTCCTCCTAGCCATAACCTCCCCCACTCTTCTACTCCATAACCCCTCTCATTTAACTCCATAACCTCCACTATTAATCACCCCACTATCTACCCCTCACCTCTATGGACTTGTAACTCATCACCTTTGGGATTCCTCCATGCACCCTATAAATAGAGGGGTTTCTCATGTATTCTACAACCAACAAGTGAAGAATAAATTATCTCTCTACTTCTCTTCTCTATATGCTTGTGTGCTTTATTTATGTACTTTTATGTTCATGTATTATAGTTAGTTTACAACACCTAGATACTTATGGACCAGCATTTATTGGCTTTTTAAGTAGTCTCATATGTATCTTACATTGCATTTAATGTGAAAATCTGACACATGAAATTATATATAATTAAATAACATAGTTTAATCGCAATAGGTGTATAATACTGTGTGAGCATATTATCTCATGTTTAAGAATTATCACTATAATATAAAATTTTATTAATAAAAAATTACACAACCACATATACTCCTCATATACTCCCGCATATCGCATAAATTCTGTGCGACACACCAAGCGCACGTAAACCGCATCTCACCTTTCTGAGTATTACATAGATGTATTCGTTTCAAGGACAATATATTTCTTATTACGCGCCTCTCCCTTTTACTCTCAATCTCATTGTTTTTTAATATTATCATTCATATAATTCATGTATAGGTTATTGATTGAAACATATCATTTTTAAGTAAAATCTTAAAATATTTCTAACAATAATTAAACTAGTCGTTATTACACGTAATTCATATATCCAACCCCCAGGTAGTCACGTGTTATGTTTTGTACATATTTGTTAAAATTTATAAACTGGATATTATAGTTTTTTGTTTTAACTAAGCAGTTATTGGATGTTTATTTAAAACTATTGAAGTTTATTTAAGCTAAAAATAACATTAAAAAGTCATAATGTGTAAGGTAGATAAGATATGCTTTTGAGATTGCTTATATAATGCTTTAAACAAATTTTTATATTCACCATCATGCCCTTAATCTTTTTTACTATATGTGTATCCATTATTTATAATTATACCAAAATCACATAACTTCCTTTCATCTCCTCAATTTTTTACTATTATAAATAATACATTATCAAAAATATATATTTTTATAATTCCATTTGTCAATCATTTTATTAAAATTATGGAATGTACATTTGAAAAATATTGTAGTAAATTTAAACTTTTATTTATGTTAATTTTCTTTTAAATATTTATAAAATGATATTATATGTAAAAATAAACTTTTAGACGGGTTTGGATTGGGTATATTTAGTATTAGGATTTAATCCAAACCCAAACAACCCAATCGTAATTTGGGTTGAATTTGAGTTGAGGGTTCAGGCAATCCAAACCTATTCCGAACCTAAAGTATGTAGTGATAAATGTGTCAAATTTTAATTGTTTAATTTATCACATAAAATTTGAATCATCTCATTTATATATAACTATTTATAATTTATCACCATTATATTATATATAGTTTCATCATATTTTTTTCTCAATAAAAATATTCTCATTTTCATTCTTCATAATTGTTAAAAATGCCACATCTTTAAAGTCAAACTCGAATCCAACTAATCTAAATCAAACCTGAACCTAAACCAAACACAATGGGTTGAATTGGGTGCGGTTTGGGTTACTAACAACTCAGATCTGATACTGACTGAGCTCCAACCCAATCCAATATGTCAAAATTGCACCCCTAAGGCTAGTTTGACAAGAAGTTAAGGTATTAATGATAAATTACATCATTTTAATTTTAAATGATAAAAAAGATCCATCAATTTTGCTATTTTTCACATTTATCAAAATTGAGATAAAAAGTGAGGGATAAATGTTATTACAGCCTTTTGACGGAATAAAAAGTCATCATTTTTATTTCAAAATCAGGATAACTATCTGCAATTTACCCCAATTTATTTTTTATCAAACGGAATAAGTTGTCTTCTCTTTCACTTATCCCCACAATTATTCATTTTCTCTCCACTTATCCCCTTGTCAAACCAGCAACAAACAAGAAAAGCAAAAAAAAATTGGCATGGAGGAAGCCAGAGAGATCCGTCAGAGAGATCCGTCGCCTGGCATCTTCCATGGTCACTCTATCGGCGGGTCTCATAATTCTAGGCTTTTCGAATTCGTCTCCCATGACAATGTCTGCATTCATATCTGCTGCATCTTTCACGCTAGGGATTTGTCTCCTAATGGCGTATGTGGTTCTCATTGAATTTCCTCGTCTGATCCCTCTTGCACGTGATCAGTTTCTTTAAGTTGCTACTTCGCATGCTTGTGCTTGTTCTTGATCCTTTCTAAGTTCAGTCTGGATCAATTTGTCAAGTTGTTTGTACTGTCAGAATAAATTATGATAGCTATATCTGGATAAGCTAGGAAAGGGGAAAACAATCAAGCATTTGTTCATGCACTGTCACATGGTTCGGAGGGTGTGGGGGAAGTTGGGTTCGGCTTTCAGAATGCAATTGGATTTTTCTTCTATTGAGGGGTGGTGGGAGGCCGGGCGAAGGTTTTGCGGGTGACTAGGGATCGGAGCATTAAAGCCAATGTCTCTCAGAGTTTTGTCCCAACCGTTGTGTGGTCTATTTGGTTGGAACGAAGCAATATAGTCTTCAAAGATGGTAACTCATATGCCGAGAACATTTGGGAGTTGGCCCAACGTTTCATTCACGACTGAGGTAGATTCTATGCGGGGGTTGTGTCAGTCAAATTGGTTAGTGGACATTTGGTCAGTTAAGGGTGATTGGTAGAGGGTCAGGGTGTCTCATCTAGTAGGCATCTCTTCTACTATGGGACATCGTTTTATGTACTTTTTTGTTTTCCTTGTAATTTTGGACATAGTTTTAATACAATGATGTGTGTTTACCGTTTATCAAAAAATCAGGTGTGATAACTATTTTAGGGTTTATCTACGTCAATGGATGAACCTTCTCTGTCATTTTGAAAAAAATTATCTACACTTAATATTCTCACTCACATTCCAAAAATTATAGCATCTATCATATCATATACACCTCAGCTTATATTTATTCTCAAACACAAACAATTTATGCATGTTATAATTGTTATTTAAAAAATTATAAACTCTTATCCATCTCTTATCCACCACTTAACTTCACTTTATCGAAGATGAACCAAACAACAAAAATGTCACCTTCATATTTTTAAATGAGAATAACAAAAAAAGGAAATCCAATTTAAAATTACTCATTCTAAATTAATTATTATCTATCCTGGTATAGCTATCCAGGACAAATACATATATCACATCCCAAATGGGGGTTCTAGCATACCCCACGTTTGGGGTATTACATAGATTTATTTGTCCCTTATAGTTTATCCCACTTTTTCTCGGTGTGAAAATCAATAATATGTCACCTTTCACCCCTACCCTCCACTGTAATTTGGTATTATCTATGATTACTCCTCAATAAAATAGAACTAACTAACGCCTGGAAAATGAAATCCTGTCTGAAATTAGTATGAGAAATTAGTGTTAATCCCTTACTAGAGTACCAAAGACGATGTCCGCACCATTCTTCCCATGATCGAGAGCTTCCCTTCTTCTTAGGCCTTGTTTGGATCTGCATTTGGGTGGATTCCGCATTTGAGAAACAGAATATCCCCAAACGTTGATTCATCTTTTCAATCTCATCTCTTGTTTTTTTAGGTTAAAAAATCTAGTGATTGAAAAGCTAATAAAATAATTAACGTTTTTCAAAAACTATGTTCGAAACGTGAAATTTTAAGAAGCATAGTATTCCAACCACACATCCAAATGCGGCTTTATACATTGGTGTAGTAGTTATATCTAAATATCTCAATTATTACATGTTTTATGTATAATACAAAGTTATCAAGTGATAAAAAAAAATACACTTTCACAACTATGGCTGCTATATCCAAAACAAGTGATTTTCGTGTGAATGACCCAGAAGGTCTCTCTGCCCACATAGGTGTCTCCCTATGTATATTGAAAAATGAATTCATGAAATGCTTACCTTTTGATATATCTTGTCTACTTCATCCATAACACTTTTTTACCACTCAAAAGGGTTCTGGTTTTCTTCATGGCCATACTCCCAGGCAATAAAGAAATCTCACTATTCCCTTGTTTTCATATATGAAACATTTAAAAGCAGACCAAGAAAGAGAGATGCAACAGGGTGGTCTTTGGGTCGAAACGTCGTCAACAAAATAAAAGTTATTCCAACCGTCCAATTCAGTGATGTAAATACTGACATTGGCATAAACCTAGACAGACGATATTATTGAGGGTGTTTGTGTTTTTTTTTTTTTTCTTTCGTTGATTACCATGAAAAGTTGCAGGTATTCATATTACTTAGTTGGACATAGGAGATGTTCCAATTTCTAACTTCTTGTTGTGTCTAGATTATATCATTCAATATTCTTTTCTCTTTCATTAGGTGTGCCATAGTCACGAAGTACTCCGAATATTTTTTAATACATAAAAAAGAATCCTATTATCCATCAAACAATGCATTTAACCTCCATTTAAATAGAGGCATAAACTATTCTAAGATAGACAATTATACCAGTGATGTAAGACATTTTGCCCCCATTTTGATTACGACAATAGATATTAAGATAATTAATTCCAGTATAGATAAGGATTAAGCCATTTTCTATTTGGTCGTATCTTCAGTCATTCAAGTTGGGAAATCCATAAATGTAGTAATGGAATTTTTGTTGTGTGGTTGAATATATATGGATAAATTATGAATAAAAGGTAAATGAGATATTAATGAGAATTTTAAAAGGTGAAAAAATGATTTGATATATGAGCTCCTTTATTTATAAGAGGTGATGGCAAGTGATTTCATAATGAAATAAATTGGATGTCAATAGCTATACTCACAAATAATCAAGCTTTTGTGTTTATTCCACCTCATCCCTCCATGTTACTCTCTTAATCTACTATTCAAACAAAGGCTTTCAGTTTAGTTAAGTTTTTTGTTATTTCTCCTTGGAAAACATAATAATGAAATTTTTTATTATTTTGTTGTCTATATATAAGTTATAGATATAAGATAAATAACGTTTGAGTAAGAATTTATAATTTTTTAAATAACATTTTCGCCCTCATGTCTATTTGATTTTGTGTTTGGTTATTGTTCCCATATTCTTTTATTCATCCAATACTTTGAAATTAATTTCATCGTAAAATGTCACATTTTGCTGCCTGGTGAACGATGATATATCATGTGAAGTGGAGGCAAGGGGCGGCTAGGGAGTGCGCGTGCTATGTGGGGAGAACGGAAGAAACAATCTTCCTTTTTTTTCCAATTGTCCAATGGTAGCACATTTATGGTTCACTGCGGGTAGGCTCCTTGCTAGGAGATTTCAATTTCACTCAATAGAGGATTTTTGGGAGACCGCTGCACACATGAAGAAGAAGGGTGACAATAGCAAGTCGGGAAAAGTGATGTTTGTACATGGGTGATTTGGATCGAATGCAACACAATTATTTCAAGTGTAACACCTTCTGTTTCGACAACATGTGGGAGTTGACGCAGCGATGCCTCATAGAATGGGGTATCCTGTTGGTGGAAGCTTCTGACATGAGGATGGGGAAAGACTTTCTGCAAGTAATCAAGAAAGGCTTGGAGACCGGATTCATAGAAATCTAGTTTACCTAGGTCCTTGGGTTTTTAGTTGCTTTGTTATGGTTTTTATGTTTTTCCTCTCTATTCCTCTCATCCCCCTTCAAACATTGTATATTTTTATACTAGTTATTAAAATAGAAATGCCTATAATTTTCTTCAAAAAAATTGATCGAATGTTGTATTACTATATCATTTGACCATGCTCAGAGTTAACTTTAGTCAAATGTGCATGTTAGAATAAGAGAGAGAAACAATAATGAAACATTTATTCTACTAGAGAGGGATAAAAGCCTTTCATATAATAGTATAAAATAGTGTTACATGCATAACACACTAACAAACTAATATGTCATTTAACACTTTAACAATCCCTCACAATTCTGAAAGGTAGTACCCTTAGAATTTGCACAAAAATGATAAATTAAAATCCCAACAAGGACCTCCAATCTTTAGACCAGAATACTATTAGACTAAAATCACTAAAATGCCCCTCATGCATATTTAACACCCGTCTCAAACTCTAAAGGGTAGAACCTTAGAGATTGCACATAAATAAGAAACACGTCCAATCATCAAAAAATGAGGCATTTGAGCAAAATTGTAAAGGTTAATGGTGAAGCATACTGAAGCATTTATGAAACACAACAAATGCTGATAGAGAAGCACATTGAAGCATTTCTGCAATACTTCAAACGCTGATGGTGAAATGTACCGAAATCTTTCTGCAACACTGTAAACGCTGATGGCGAAGCATACCAAAGCCTTTATGCAACATTACAAATGCTGATGGCGACGCATATCAAGGATGGAGAAGAATAAGAAACACGATGCGGACGGCGAAATGTATAGTGCGGACGGGGTGCAACGCGGACGATGCGTGACGAGAGACGTGCGGACAAAGAAGAAGAAGAAGAAGAAGAAGAAGAAAAAGAAGAAGAAGAAGAAGAAGAAGAAGAAACGCGACTTGGGCGGCGCGCGTGTAACAAGAGACGCGTGGATGGAGAAGAAGAAAATGCAATGGGGAAGGCAACGCTGATGGCATAGACAGCGCAGAAGACAGCGGTAACAACGTCTATGAATGGAGGCGGCGGAGACGGGAGGTGGTTCGCGTTCCTGCGCGTGCGGCGTGTGATGCTCGTATGCCGAGTATTGCCACCACCTCTAATCTAAATTTCTTGTTGGGTAGAGAAGAATCTGAAAGATTCATGGCTGACAAGAATATGATGGGTTGATGGGCTTTTTGAGTGGAATTTGGTGCACGAGTAGGTCGATTCAAGAGACACGACCCACGGCGGTGAGACATTATCAAAATCCTCCCCTCCTCTGATCGATTGAAGACTCCTACAAAGCAAAGGCATCACTTTCAGGCCTAGATATTCTTTTAAGAGGAAGGAAATTCGGCTAGAAGCGTTGCAACTTGCAAGAAGCATCTGTTGAATTGGTCACGGGATGAGATAATCGCAGTGTGAACTATGTTAGAATACGAGAGAACAATAATAATGGAACTCTTATTTTATTAAAGAATGAATAAAGTCCTTTATAAAATCTATTATATATATATGTATTATACTAAGCAAAAATGTTTAAGTTTTCAAGTCTGTTCCTTTTTCAAATTTACACTTAATTATTATACTCATTCTTTAATTATTTTTTATTTTATATTAAGGTTGTGGAGGTAAAAATCTACGCTATGACACGTGTCAAGACAAAATGGACATGGGCCATCTAACTTGGGGCCCACAAGACCCGATTCAGGTCGGTCAACCTCATGATGACGTCCTCAAGTGTACAAGCATGACTAAACTGAGGATCTAGTCGGACAGTCTAACACCTCGTGAATAAATGTCACCTCGAGTAGTCTAAGGCACGACCAGACATGAGGTCTGTTCGATCGACCTTACTCCTCGTGAACGAGCAGTCTAAGGCATGACCATACATGAGGTCTGGTCGATCGATCTTACTCCTCGTAGACATACTCGAAGCTGTAACACACGGGCGAGTACATCAAGAGACCCCGAGCAGAATGGAGAAATGGTCAAAGGACCACTAATGCCTGTAACTACTAAGTTGGCACTTAAGGCCCACTACTAGCAGAACGTGGGTAATTAAGGGCCGACGTGGAGCATAAATACTGGGGACATTTCCCTGGAAAAAAGCCCACTAAGCACTTAGCGGCGGGGAAGTTACAAAGGTAATTATGGAACTACTTGTGGCTTGATCCCTCAGGGGTACGTAGGAAACATATAAAGAGGTCACGCGCAAGCACTCTAATAGCATAGTCATTGTTACAGCCATATATACATATTGTTTTAAGTTTATTTTATCACCAAAATCCCTACAAAAATATCCTTTGAAGTTCATTTCTCAAAAGAATTACACATTTAACTGAAGGGGGAAAATATCCATCTCATTAGGAGAGGTCAGCCTTGCACGAAGAATCCGCCGGATGCCATAACAATCCACAACCCTGCCACACTTTGCGCTCCGAAGTACGGCGGGCCTCAGATCACGGAATTATGGAGCATGCATTGCGGGGATTCACCTCTCCGTTTTGCACTCCCATTCTCAAAGAACGACTTCCACGGAAGTTCGTTCAACCAAAATTTAAGCTATATAACGGCATGAAGGATCCTTACGATCACGTTATGGCATTCGTCATTCAATGGCGTTATACGAGCTCTACAATGGCCTAATGTCCCGCCTCTTCCCTTGAAACCTGGAGGTGGCCGCATTGACCTAGTTCCATTTGCTTCCACCGACAACAATTCAAACTTTTGAGGAGCATGGAACCTTGTTTGTCAAGCACTTCATTTGCAACAAGCGAAGGAAGAAAGATCTTGGGGATCTCATGCAACAAGGGGAAACGATTCGGCAGTACGTCAATCATTTCCGAGTCTTGAAATTTGAAGTTGAGGACTACAATGAGGGTGCTGCAGTCATGGCTTTCCACAACGGCCTGCCGACCGGGAACGGACTCAAGGAGTTGCTTATCAAACGCACTACATCTGTTAAGCCTGTGTCATTTAGAGTCCTAATTTCGATCGGAGTCGCTAAAATTTTGATTTTTAACTACCTGCTGGGGTTGGAGGACTCTGATTGAAGATATAACTGCATATTATGGGTCCTGGTACTGTTTAGTACTACTGCCCATAAAATTTTCGTTTAATTCCGATAACGTTTTTGGAATTATGCAGTTTTGGATTGGGCATTCGGATTTGATTTTGTTAAAATCCAAGATGAAGAGCTAAAAATCTGAAATTATTACGAGATGTTCAGTTTTGAGATAGCTCTCATATAGAAGTGGAATGGATAAACTGGATTCGTATATTAAAAGATATGGGTATTTTTCCGTGTATACCCCGAAGTTTAGAAATCCAGGCAGCAGCCCTGTAAGATGTTTAGCCTAGATTTGGAAATAGCTAGAGAGGTTATTTGATCTGGGTGTAAACATGAAAGCTGTAGATAATCTTCTTAGCTTTCCAATGCTACTGGAATCATGCAATTCGGAGCTGTGTTGAGGAAGTTATGGTCGTTTAAGTGAAGGCTGCGCAGAGATTTTAGTCCGAGGACGACTTGGTCTTTCACTCCGACCTTGCCTATTAAATCCCCTCTAAATGTTACGACTTCAGCCCTCTCTCACCCTCTTGTGGAGCTCTCTCTCCCTCTATTGGTCTCTCTTTTTCCCCTCTTTGTGTGTGTAAAGGAGGAGAGGAAGTTGAAGGAGATCAAAGTGAAGAGGAAGATCAAGAGAAGGTGCTATGTTTGTTGCTTGATCTCTTTCAAGCTCTCCCTTTGTTTCCCCTTTTGTGTTGGGTCAGCCATGAAGGAGGTGAAGATGAGGTGCTTGTGTTTATGCAACAACAAGAAGAAGGAGCACAAATTGGAGTTCAAAAGGGGGTGTGTGAGCTTTTGAATATTGTTGGTTGTTGTTATTGTTTCTCTCCCTCTCTAAATCAGTCCCCCCTTCATGTGTTTGTTTATATGCATCAATGAGTAAGGAGTGCATAGAAGCATGAAGAAGAGCACCCAAGTTGAGGTGGTGGCAGCGGTGGTGGCGGTCGAGGTGGTTGCGGGCGTGCGGATGAGCCCCCACACCTCCCCCTTCCCTTCCCCTCTCTTTTGGTGAGTTTCTCCTCTTCTTTAATTGGTTTTTATGGCTTTGGGGTACTTGGGAGGGCATGCATGGGTGGTATTTGTGTTTGGGTGCAAGTGGGGGCTTGGGGGAGAGCGGAGGGTGCTGGGCGTGCGCGCGGGTCTGTGCGCGCGCGTGCGCGTGCAGGTGCGCGTGCGCGCGGAGCGTGCGCGCGGGGGGTCACGCGGGTGCGTGGGACGCGCGGGTGCGCGGGACGCGCGGGAGGCCGCCCAGGTGTGCGCGCGTGTCTGCCGCGGGTGCGCGCGTCTGCGCGCGGACTGCGCGCAGTGTGCGCGGTACGCGCGGGGCGCGCGGTCTGGGCACCCGGGGCCGCGCCCGGGGGCTCCCGGGGGTGTGTGCTGGGCTTCCCGAGGCCCGGTTTGGGCGTGCTGAGGGTCGGCACCCTCGAATGGGTGTCCGGGGGGCTCAGGCACGCGTGCGTGCATGCACACTTGCGTGCGTTCGAGCCCATTTGCGTGTTTGTCTATTCTTAGACATTCCTAGTTAATTTTATGTGTTTGTATGTGGTTTTACTCACCCATTTTGGTACCCTTGACTTACAGATCTCGTCGGATGGGATGCGCGTCAACCCTGGTATCGGTGAGTGGTTTGATTCCAACTCTTCCGGGAGCGTTCGATGCACGTAGTCGTGCTCCGCGCTTCCATGGGGCTTTAATTGCACCCTAAATATGTTAGATATCATGCATGCTAGGTTGTATAGCTCGTATATTGTGTAGAACCCCTATTCTACCTTATACTTGCCTATGTATTGTATAGAATATGGCATGACTTAGGTAATTTTGATTGAATGACTACCCCTATTATTATTTGGACATATCTAGCATGTCTAGCTTGGGTTGATAACGGGGTGTATGCGTAATATTCATGATTTAGTACTCGAGGGTATGGTATAGTTGTTGAACCCATCTAGTTGGGGCAAAACTATGACCCGCTCAAGAGAGGATGGGACATTCCCTCTCTCTCGCCCTCCCTCTTTTCGCAAACCGAGTGAGTAGATGTAGTTCCTACTTGACTCGGGTTTGCTTGGAATTATTGGCATGCACCTATTGTCGCGCGGATCGCGCTTAACCCTCCCCTTTGAGTTGGTGATACCCAACAACTGCTTGAGTCATAATTGTCGATTGAATGTTTATTATGCTCTTGTATGCACGTTTAGATAAGGTATTCCTTGGGTATTTATTGCATATTATGTATATGCCTATTTGGCCATGAGCCTTGTCTAATGAGATTAGACGAGTGTATGACCTCCTATGGGGTCATACCATGGCTTTGATACTTAGAATAAAATGTCTTCCCCGCATCTGAGTTATGCGCCTTGGAGAGAATTCATGAGAATTCGTTGCACTTGATCGGTGTTTGATGATCGATGACGACGGATCCAAGAGGATCGTATTCGTGAGCGTAGATTGTTTTTCCCCTTCGTTGGATCCGTGTAGGAACTTCCCGGCGTCGGAAACGCTGTCCTGGCACCGGGCTCCCATCTGTAGGTACCATCGCTGCGGTCGACAGTGTACTGATCGTGGGAGTATGTCAGGTCGAGGCTATCCGGGGAAAGGGCTACCGGTGGACCAATGGCTTAGAACAATCGACCTCTTCCCCAAGAGCATATGTCACCCGAGGAGGGGGTGAGAGTGAGGGTGAGGGTGTGGTGGGACGGCGTTGGTTCGATCTGCCAGTTGTGCAATTTCCCAAGATCCTATGTCGCCCGTCGGGGTGAGGGTGAGGGTATTGCTCCCAAAATCCTAGGTCACCCTTCGGGGGTGAGGGTGTTGGTATGAGTGTGGTTGGCTCGAGTTGATACTCGACCCACCAGCTTGAGTAGTTGGCTTTTCATAGGGTTCGCGCTGCAAACAAGTAGTGATTCCTCCCAATATCGCCGTGTGTCGTGGCCCTGACGTTGAGGCTGCTTGGTCAGAAGGCTCCCACTTGTAGGTACTCCCGATGCATTCGGCAGATGTACTGATCATGGAAGCATACCAGTTAGAGATTGCATGACGGTGGGCAACCGAATGATATTGCGAGCGTGAATAGTTCTCCCCTTCGTCGGATCTGTGTTGAAGCTGCCTAGGTTGAGCCACCCTGGGTGGAGCCCCCACCTGTAGGTACTATCGATGCGCTTGACAGTGTACTGACCGTGGCCGGCTCCAGGTAGAGGTTGCCCGGGAGAGTGCTACCGGATGACAAACGGTGTAGAACAGCAAGTTTTGTCCTTCAAATCCCTATGTTCACCCCGTGGGGGCTAGGGTGAGGGCGAATGTGAGTTGTACCCATCGAGTATACTCTGGGTATACCTCCAAACGCTTGAGGTGTCGAATTATTTCTACCTCGTAAGCGGATGGACTCTTGTAACTGTTACGCAGTAACACCAAGTGGTTAACGACTATTCCTCCCTGTGAGTCCCAAAAGCCTCCACCCTTGGGAGTGAGGGCGAGGGCGGGGTATTGTCGCACCGCCGCCTAACCTTGTTAACCGTTGGGTTTCTACCCATGGTTTTCCTTGATAGGAGATTGTCTTAGTATCGAATGTTTATGTTGGTGTTTGGTTTCTGACCACTCACTGAGCTTATAGCTCACCCCTCGCGTACTGTTTTCCTTTACAGGGGCGTTGTTGGGCGTGGAGTTGGAGCTTCCTTGTGGCGTGGTCTTGCGTACGTGGAGCGTTCTGTCCGGCGGATTTGGCGAGTGCGAGGCTGTCAGCAGTCCTAGAGTCTTGTGTATTTGTAAACCGTGCATGTGGCACTTGTTGTATTTCATTTGGCTAGACTTGGCTCTCACAGGACAGTGATTGTGTACTCGGGTCTGTAATAATATCTTGATTTACAGACTTATTGATATTTTTATGCTTCCGCCTTTCATTTGAGTTATCAGTTATCATTGTTTGTTAGCCTTGTGTATTATTTATTGGAGTCATATGTTGACCTCTTGTATGATAGCTGATACTTTATATATTTGCCACGTTTCGGGGACGCCTGGGGCGTGACACCATCCGATTTGCGTGATTTGATGGGGCATGCTGAAAAATATGGCAAGGTGGAGGAGACCAAGCACCTCAAGTAGATGATGGTTGTGTCCCGATCTTCACCAACAGCTACCACCCCTGCGACGACAACTAAACGCCCATCGAAGACATGTCAGAAGGACTGGCGGGGCGAGAGGAACACAAAGGCTGGCGCCTCAACCAATGAGGTGCCAGAGGGACGAGGGATGTTTCTCAAAATCCCGCCATCACATATCTTTTCCAAGATCAAGGATCAGCCGTGGTTCAGATGGTCTGCACCCATGTAGAGCAACGAGTCAAAGCGGGATCAAACTCTCCGCTGCGACTATCACAAGGGCATGGGCCATACCACCGACCAGTGTTGCATCCTCCAGGGGTTCGTGGAGAACCAGGTCCGAAAGGGGCACCTAAAGGAATACGTTCCTTTGGAGAAGACCCCAACTCCCAGCGAGCAGCATGGGACGAATATTGACTCCAACACTTCGGTGGGGGTTATGACATCCTATTCAAGGGTGTACCGCATTTCATCATGCCGAAAAGCACCCAACGAGACTCAAAGAAGATGCAGGTCTCCTTCGAGATGATGCAGATTAACCAGCAGCCGAAGCTGGCCGTGAAAAAATCAAGAAATGGTGATGAAGGAGCCATCACTTTCTCTGACGCCGACCTGGAAGGAGTGCAGGCCCCGCACTCAGATGCGCTGGTAATCACTTTGTGTATCTCTAATTTTGACGTTAAGAGGATTCTTTTTGACACAGGAAGCTCGGCCGACGGCCTCTTCATGAAACCCTTTCTTCGGATGGGGTTAAAAGCCGCTGATCTTACCCCAACGAAGGACCTTCTGGTTGCTTTCAACAGAGCATGAGTCATCCTGGCCGGACGTATTACATTACCCGTCCGAGAAGGGAACCAGACTACCATGACACCTTCCATCTCCGTACAACGCTATCATTGGATGCACCTCGCTGGCGGCGATGAAGGCGATTCAGTCCACTTACTACCAGCGTCTCTGTTTCTCCACAGTCGAAGGGATAATGGAGATTCGGGGAGACCAAGTTGCCGTGAAGCATTGTTACATGGCGGCGATGGCAGTGAAGTCAGCCCTGCCCGAGTTCGAGGAGCTGCCCGATGACAAAGAGATTCATCTAAAAAGGTAACAATTATTTCAGGACCGAGACAAGGCCCATGAGCGCCGGCCCGGTCCCGAAGACAGGGTTTTTGAAGACCTCGAACAAGTCCCGATAGATCTTCATGACCCCGAAAAATTATTTCTCGTCGGGAGTTTTCTCTTTGCAGAAGAGAGAAAGGCGATACTTGACCTCCTTGTTGAGAACAAGGACATCTTCGCTTGGAAGCCTCAAGACATGCCAGGATCGACCCCGAAGTGGAAAACCATAGGCTATTCATCTCTCCTTCCATTCGTTCAGTCCGACAGAAGTCAGCGATGAATGGCAATGGTATATGCAGAAGCGGTGTGAGACAAGGTGCACAAACTTCTGACTACCAGGTTTATCCGCAAGGTGCGACACCCCGAGTGGCTAGCCATCACTGTGGTGGTCCCTAAGAAGAACAAGATGTGGCGGGTTTCTGTAGACTTCACCGACCTGAACAGCGCATTCCTGAAAGATAGCTTCTCACTTCCGAAGATCGACCAGCTAGTGGACTCCTCATCGGGTAATGAACTAATGAGTTTCATGGATGCTTATTCAGGCTATCACCAAATCCTGATGTATGAGCCCGACCAAGAGAAAACGGTGTTCATTACTCCCACTAGCATTTATTGCTATAAAAAAATGCCATTCGGGTTAAAAAATGTTGGGGTCACTTATCAAAGGCTGATGACTAAAGTCTTCCAGCGCCAGATCGACAAGACCGTGGAAGTCTACATCGATGACATGATGGTCAAAAGTGAGCGCCGAGTTGACCACTTGGCCCACCTGGAGAAAGTCTTCGTAAGCACCGTCTTAAACTAAACGCAACAAAATGCTCCTTCAGAATCACCTCAAACAAGTTTCTGTGGTATTTAATGACATAGCGAGGAATCGAAGCCAATCCTGATCAGATCAATGCAATAATGGAGATGGAGCCTCCATGAAACAAAAAAAGAGGTGCAGAAACTAGTCGGTAGGTTGGCCGCTCCCAACCGGTTCATCTCCAGAGCCACCGATCGATGACATCCATTCCTCCAGCTGCTGCGGAAAGCTCAGAGGTTCGGATGGACGCCAGAATGTCAAAAGGCGTTTGAGGAAATCAAAAAGTACCTAAGCACGCCACCACTTCTGGTAAGCCCTTCCTATTTTGCTCCTTTACATTGCAGCCTCCGAGCATGTCGATAGCTCTGCACTACTGAAGAACATCGACCGGGGGCAGAGGGCAATCTACTATGCAAGTAAGGCGCTCAGCGGGCCAGAAACCAGGTATTCCCGCATCGAAAAACTTGTGTTTGCTTTGCTCATTTCTGTCCAAAAACTGCGTCATTACTTTCAAGCCCATACGATCCACGTCATCACCAACTCGTCTCTCAAAGCTATGTTGCGAAAGGCGGATGTCGCTGGACGGTTGCTTAAATGGGCAGTGGAGCTTTCAGCTTTTGATATCCACTACCAGCCCAAAAATGCAATCAAAGGACAGTTGGTCGTAGACATTATGGTCGACCTTACACCAACAGAACAACAGGTCTGCGCTGTCTCCGACTACAGATCAATTTCTTGGACACTCCATATCGATGGGGTGTCCAATCGAAAAGGGTCAGGAGCAGGGCTGATCTTGCGTGGTGAAGACGGATTCCTGTTCGAGCATGTACCCAATCAAGCTTGGGTTCAAGGCCTCTAACAACGAAGCCGAATACGAGGCTCTCGTCGCAAGCTTGGAGTTTGCTACTATCTCAGCGTTCGTAAACTGACGATCCACGAAGGACGATCGTATGGCGGCTTACCAGAACTATGCACGTACTCAGCTCACATAGATCGGTAATTGGGAAATCCACGCAATCGATCGTGAGCAGAATACTCAAGCTAATGCCCTGACGAATTTGGCGAGCGCTCTAGAAGGAGAACCATCCCAAAAAATTCAGGTCGAGTTCTTGTGGGAACCGAGTATCTCTCACCTCGAACAGGTTATGGCAGTAGAGTCGGAACCCCAGGAAACGACCTTGATGGATCCCATCTTATCTTACCTAAAAGATGACTTCATCCCGGCAGACAAAGAGGAATCTAGAAAAATCAAGAGCTATTCTACTCGATTTTTTATTTTTGATCGAGATGTACTATACAAGCAAAGCTTCAAAGGTCCACTCATATGTGTCCCCCTCGAGGAGGCCAAGGAGGTGTTGGAAGAGATGCATTCGGGAATATGCGGAATCGTACAACCTCGAGGTCCTCGGTGAGATGTGTATTGACTGCCAGATAATTCTGGCCGACCCTTGCAAAAGACTCACTCGACCTGGTGAGGAAATGCCACAAGTGTCAGCGATTTGGTCCGCTGATTCACCGGCCAGCCGGGGATTTGAATACACTGTCAAGTCCTTGACCGTTCGCTCAATAGGGGTTCAATATAGTCGGACCAATGCCCTTGGCACCATCCCAGAATCAATTCCTCCTGGTTGTCAGTAACTATTTCACCAAATGGGTGGAGGCCATGGCCCTGCCAAGGATCCGCGACGTCGAAGTGCGAAATTTCTGTTGGAAGGAGATTGTATGCCGGTTCGGAGTCATTTAGCCTTATTTTTTTATCGAAGTTGCTAAAATTTTAACTTTTAACTACCTACAGAAGTTAGAGTACTCTGATTGAAAACCTCACTTCATATTATAGGTCTTGGTATAATTTTGCACTACCCATAAAAATTTCATCGAATTCCGATAACGTTTTAGAAATTATGCAGTTTCGATAGATATTCGGATTTAATTTTATTAATATCCAAGATGAAGTGGTTTAAATCTGATTTTGTCATGGGATATTCAATTTTGAGTTAGCTTTCATACAAAAGTAGAATGAGATCATCTAGATTCATGTAGCAAAAGTTATGGGTATTTTTTCAATTATACCATGGGGACATGAAAATCCTCGCAGCAGCCTTGCTCGATATTTAGCCTACATTTTGGAATAGCTGGAGGGGTTATTGAATCTTGGCATAAACATGAAATTCATAGATAATCTTTTGGCTTTCCAACAGATTTATAATTGTGCAATTCAGAGCTATATTGTAGGAGTTATGGATGTTCTAGTGAAGTTTGTCCAGATTCTGGTCGGGGGCAGCTTAGTCATTCAGCCCAATTAGAACCCATTTCGATTTTCAGCTATTTAGGGCATATGGGGAGGGTTTTGTTGCAATTTCTTGGGTCCAGCAGAGGAAGTCTAAAGAAGGAGAAGGTGAGAGAGAAAAGTATAGTGTGTGAAGTGAAGATCAAAAAGGGTTAGTATGTATGCATATGTGTGTTGTTGTTGTTCCTTTCCCTTCTCTATCTCCAACTCCCTCATGATCTCTCCTTGGCCCCCTTTCTTGTGTGTTCAGCCATGAAGAAGAGAAGTGATGTTGGAAGAGAAGGTGATGTGTGTTTGTGCTTGTGAAGCCCTAATCACCCCTTCTCCCCCTCCAAGAGGTACTCTCCCCCCTTATTTTTTTATGCCTTGTATGTGTTTGTGTTTATGTTTGTACGAGGGTGTACTATTGAATGTGAGTGTTGTTGAAAGAGTGTTGTTATGTGTAATTGCTACTGCACATGAGGTGTTTGTGTTTATGCATGAATGGTGGTGGTTTGTGTTGTAGTAAAACAGATTTCTGTCTTGTGAAGATCCTTATGAATATGATACCTAGAGGCATATTTTGAGGCTTATGTCTTCATGTAATATGACCATCTATATGGCTAGATGCTATATATAAAATTTGGTGTCATTATGATAACTATGTTGTGAGTTAGAACCTATTTGCATGGATTGTCCAAATTCACAAGGGAATTGACCTGCTTCTGGAAACATTTTATTTTGAGCATATAGAGGCTAAATTTGGTTATGGTGTCTTCATGGATTATGATCCTAACATGTCAGAGGAGTGTATGATTTATTTCATAATTTTGGGATTTATATTTATGTTGTGGAGATCAAATAGTAAGGCTGGTTGCAGCAGGTTTACCAGTTTTGTTTAATTGTGTGTCAAGGAGTTGTTATGCATGTTATGGAAACTATCAAGAGTTAGATAGTATTTGTTTGAAGTAATCACCCCCTTTTGATGCCCTTGCCTTGCAGATCTCGTCGGTTGGATGCGCGACGACCCGGGTATCGGTGAGTGGTTTGATCCAACCCTTCAGGAAGTGTTGGATGTACGTAGTCGTGCGCCATGCATCCGTTGGGCACCCTGACTACACTATTTATTTCGATAAGTAGTATGGTCATGTCTGATCCATAATATTCTAGATATTTGCATGCTAGGTGAGTATAGCTCGTATATTGCGTAGAACCCCCCTATTCTACCATGTATTTGCATATGTATTGTATTCATATGTGAATGTTCATGTTTGCATGCACCCTGCTTGTATGGGCATGTATCCCCTTGCATTTATATGGATGTATAGAATATGGCATGCCTTAGGTAGTCTTGTAATACTACCCCTAGATTAGTAATATCTAGCAGGATAAAGCATGGGTTAACAACTGGGTGCATACTTAATATTCTCTGGTCATAAGACTTGAGGGCGTGGTATAGTTGTTGCACCCATCTTGTCGGGGCAAAGCTATGAACAGCTTCCTGAGAGGATGAGGCATTCACTCTCTTTCGCCCTCCCTCTTTGAGCGAATTGAGTAAGTAGATGTGGTTCCTACTTTACACAGGTTTACTTGGGATTATTGACATGCTCCTGTTGATGCGCGAGATCGTGCTTAACCCTTTCCTTTTAAGTTGGTGATATCCAACGCATGTTAGGTTGTATATTGTGTGCTTGCATGATTAATGCCCTTGTATGCATGTAAACCTAGGCCATGCTTTGTATGTATGATTGCATGTTATGTTATCTATGATGTGTACCACGCATATAACTGCGATAGAATTCTCCTATATTATAATTGCGCATGTTAGTCTAATCGTGACTACTTGCGCTAGGCATGGGTATGACCCGTTGTCCGGTTGTACCTTAGTTAGTTAAAGCGTAAGCGATGTAATCGTCACCTTGCGTCTGATGCACTTGTTGGAATTCAGGAGAACTCAATGTTGTATCGGTGTTCCAAACCGGTGGTTATGATGTTTAAGCTAAGCTTACCCGTGTTAGGTGTGTATGAATTGCTCATTGGGTAATGCCTTGGGTTTATTTTTGGTGCTAGAGCCGAGGTAACTCCCTGCATCCAAGCAATGCATCTATGTGGGAATTCATGTGTATTTGATAGCATCGGTAGGGGATTACCGAGAGTAGTTGTTTCTCTAATGGGGTTCACATTGTGAACATAGAGTATTTTCTTCCAAAATCATCTGTGTTGAAGCGGTCCATGTTGTAGCTGTCCTGACAGAGGGCTCTCACCAATAGGTATTATCGATGTATGCGGCAAGATGTATTGATCATGGGAGTATACCAGGTAAAGGCTACCCGGGATAAGGCTAACGAATGATATTGCGAGCCTGAAATCATTCTCCCCTTCGTCGGATCTGTGTCAATGCTGCCCACCGTTGTAGCTGTCCTGACAGAGGGCCCCCACCTGTAGGTACTATCGATGCATGTGGCAAGATGTACTGATCATGGGAGTATACCAGGTAGAGGCTACCCGGGAGAGGGTTACCGGATGACGAAGGGTATAGAGCAAGCAGTTTTATCCCAAAAGTCCCTAGGGTCACTCCTGCGGGGGTGAGGGTGAGAGTAAATTGAGTCACATCATCACGTAACTCTTATACCCATCGAATATACTCTGGGTATGCCACTCCTAACGCTTGAGGTATCGAAGTATATCTCTACCTCGTAGCGGATGGACTCGTTGAATCTTGTTATCCAGTAACACCATGTGTTATGGTTAACAGTTGTTCCTCCCTGAGTGTTCCAAGAGTCTCCATCTGGGAGTGAGGGTGAGGATGAGATATGGTCATGCCGTCGCGTAACCTTGGTATCTTTTGGGTTTCTACCCATGTTTTTCCTTGAAAGGAAATTGCCTTAGAATTAAATTATTGTAATGGTGTTTGATTTTCAACCACTCACTAAGCTTGTAGCTCACCCCTCATGCATTGTTTCGTCTGCAGGGACGGTGTTGGGCGTCGAGCTAGAGCTTCCCGGTGGCGTGGTCTTGCGTGGCGTGGAGCTAGGGCTTCCCATCTGACGATTGGCGAGTGCGAGGCTGTCAGCAGTCCTAGTGTCATTGAGGTATTGTTAATCGTGCATATTGCACTAGTTGTATTCTATTTGTACTAGACTTCGCTCTCACAGGACAGTGGTCGTGAATTCGGGTCTGTAATAATATTTTTTATTTACAGACTTATTGATATTTTATACTTCCGCATTTCAATTTAGCTATCAGTTATCACTGTTTTGCTAGCTTTGTGTGTTATTTATTGGAGTCATTGTTGACCTCTTGTTTTATTTTTGATATTATATATATTGTCACGTCTCGGAGACGGCTGCCCTGGGGCGTGACAAGTATAATCTCCGATAACGGAATGCGATTTGATAATGCCACCATGAGGGAGTTTTGTGAGGAGTTGGGTATAAAACACATTTTCTCCTCTCCTCGTTACCCCCAAGGAAATGGTCAGGCAGAGATCACCAATCGTACCATCCTGGACGGAATCAAAAGGCGGCTCACGCTATCAAAGACAACTGGGTGGACGAGCTTCCCTCGGTACTATGGAAGTATCGCACTACGACGCAAAGGCTGTGATTCCCATAGAGCTCGGAATCCCAACCTTTCGGATTGAGAACTTTGAGCCACAGACTAAAGAAGAAGTTCTCGCGTCTGACATGGACCTGAGGAACGAGCGAAGGGAAGTGGCTTTCATCAGAATGGTAAACTACCGGAAACAGATCGTACGAAGCTACAACAAAAGGGTTTCACGACGAAGCTTTCGAGTTGGAGACTTAGTTCTTCAAGAGGTATTCTCCGAATCTCGAAAATGATCTGATGGTAAGCTCAAACCCAGTTAAGAGGGACCGTACAAGGTCATCGGACTAGGTCCCAAAGGGGCTTATTATCTAGAACGAATGAATGGAGAGGCACTCAAAAGACCTCGCAATGTAATGCATTTGAAAAGGTATTACTTTTGAAATAAAAGCTTTTCACTTGTTTTCTATTCGTTATGAATATTATATGTGAATGAACGCCTGTTCGAGGTCACGCGTGAACTTGGTTTCAAATAAAGCACTCTTTAAGAGAGGTCGCGAGAATAGCACTCCAAAAGGTCGCGAGAATAGCACTCTACGAAGGTCACGCGTTGATCCAGTTCAGGTCGATCGGATGAGCACTCTTCGTGTAAGAGGTCGCGCTGGGGATGCCCAATCCATCGATAAGCACTCAAGTAAAAGGCATGAAAAAGTGAGACACATAGGTTACACTCACGTGGTGAGGTCGTTACAAAGTACAAGCTTCCCCCTATGCTCACTCGGTCTCAAAGGGCCCAGGCTCTATGACCAACACTTGAAGGTCGCGGGAAAAGGACGAGCAGAATTAGTCTACGGGCTAAAATTCTAAAAGGACACTAACCCACTCGTCCTAAGCACTCCAACTTAGAAGCTCTCAAGCGGAGGAAAAGGAACGCACAAGACACCCTCACACAATAAGGACAAAAGAAAGGACAAGATTCCTCCTATGCTCACTCTGTCTCAAAGAGCCCAGGCTCTATGACCAACACTTGGAGGTCACGCGGAAAGGACGAACAAAACTAGTTTACGGGCTAAAATTCCGAAAGGGCACTAACCCACTCGTCCTAAACACTCCAAACATTTAGACCATGCAAACATGTAAAAGACAAGTCGTTTATGAAAACATTATCCTTTACAAAATGTCTAAGTCTGAGACCCATCACCTGGGCCAGAATCAGAACCGGAAGGAGGAGCAGCAGCAATGCGAGGAGAGACATTGTTGGGTCTATCTTCATATCCTTGACGATATCCACAATTATAGTTCTTCTCGGCACAAGCCGTAATTGAATCTGAAATCTCCATCATCTGGTCTCTCATTGTCGCAAAGTCTTCATCTCGACCCTTCGACAGACCTTCCTCGTAAGCTGCAGCACGATCAGTTTGAAGCTCACAAAGTTTGACTTGCTGCTCTTGCAACTCTCGCGTCAGGGCCTCAACTCGCTTTTCAACATTGTGCTTCCGCAGGAGAAAGAGGCTTGATCGAAGGAATGGAAGAGTTTCAGTTCGAGGAGTTCCCTTGCTCGCTCGTCAATAGCAACAGCCCAAACTTGAGTAGCTCACAAGTCTCGACGAGCAGAAGATTTGGCAAGTTCCGCTGCAAGGCAAGCTCACTTCAAAATCACAAATTGCTCCTCGACCGACTTCAGCTGTGCTTCTCTTCGTTGGACAAGTTCTTGGACAGAATTCATTCCTCATCGCATCCAAGCTCCGCTCGTCAAGCACCTGCCAAATGACAGAATTTTGAAGAGAAAACGGTTTATACATTGAAGAAGCAGCTTCGAAACAAAAGTTAAACACTTATGTTGCAAAAGCTTCAACCTAACCGGGTGAAAAGCGCCTTCATCGTAACCCGGTGAGCACTCTCTAGGGTGATAGCCCCTGAGTTGGGCACTGGCAAACTCTTTCCTTGCACGATCAGCAAGAGGACCTCCTGAAGAATTAACGGCTGAAGTCGTAGGAGCAGGGGCCGAAGTAAATTGGGTTTCCAAGGATGTCAGAAGAGGAACACCAGCATCCACAACAGCAAGAGGGGGAGCCACAGGCGTCGTGACGGAGGGTGCAACCGAGCGAGGGAGCCTTGAAAATCAACCGCAGTCGAGCGTCTAGGGGCACCCGTGCAGGAGTCGAAGCGATTGGTTGTGCCTTTGAACGAGAAGCCAAAGAGACAACCATAGTCGGAGCGACTGGGGGCATCCTTGGAGGTGACGCCACGGTGGGAGCGGTCTCCCTTGCATCGGCTGGAGGCGCCTCTGGCAGTCCTACTGCAGGAGACGCCGCATCCATCACCGAAATTGGAGAGGCCCCGATTGAAGAAGTCGAGAGAGGCATGTTTAGCACCTCCTCAGCAGAAAGAGATTCGGTGCAAGCCATATCAACTAAAGCGCCAGACGCTACCATTAGCGAATCAAAGCAAGGAGCCATGACTACCTCGACTTCTGGAGAAGAGGGAACCACTACCACCTCTGGCAATGAACCAACGGTCAGATTGGGTAAACACTCCTCTTCAACCAAAAGCAGAGTAGGTTCCACGGCCGCAGCACCAACATCACTCGAGGGCAAATCGCTCCCCAGAGGAGGAGCCCAGAAGACGTCCGACGGGGCGTTGACTCTGTCTTCCAAGTTCGCCCCTTCAACCGGTGCAGTCGGGCGAAGAGCTTTAGTCCTTCATTTTGAAGGGAGTGGCAACCTCAGCCTCTTCCTTGAAGCGGATTTTGCCTTGGGGACAGCAGATCGCTCGGCCACTTCTTCAGTAGCGACAGGAGAAGAAGCAGAAGGCGTATCAATTTTCAAAGACGGGGCCGACAACTCTCAAGGAAGAACTAGACACCCTGGGGGCAGGGAGGTTCAGGATTTTACAAAAATCATTTTCTTCCAGCTCTTGGGCCCGGGCAATCTGATCAAATTTCACTACTGAGGGTCTGGGGTCGCGTGTTCCAACTCATCTATGAAAAGCAAACAAAGCTCGTTAGCTATGACGAAAAAGATCGAAGAGGCATAAAAGTTCGATGATTTATGCTAACCCAATTTCACCGGACGAAGACAGCAAGGCACCCTAGGTTCATCACCTGGAATGGGGGAAGGGAGCACCCAAGGACCGGTCAATTGCATCAGACATTCCTCCCACCATCCACTGTCAGAGGAATCGCGCCTGGTCTCACCCGTAGATAGTAAGTATGCTCGGACTTCCTCAAATCGTACAGATGGTAGATGTCATACACCTCGAGTCAAAGCTGCAGCTTGCGGTTGATCATGACGACGCACATCAAAACCCTCAATAAGTTGGGCGAGCATTATGTCGGGTGAAGCTAGAACCGACGGATGAAATCCCTAATCGGTTCAGGGAGAGGAAAAGAAAGAGAGTTTCTCAGCATCTGGAAAGGATACATGTAAAGCTTATCCAGACCTTGGTCCTTTGTATCAATCAAGGATTTATATGTTGTGGGTGTGATAGTGATTGAGTCTGGGATCGACAAGGAAGACCTAAAACTCTGAACGATATCCATCGACATGGTGGAAAAGTGAGAAGAAACAAGGTTCAAAATCGAAGAGGGAATATGTTCTTTTTTAGATTTTTCGTCTTTTCTTCACAAAGTGGAGATGATTATATTGAGGGAAAGTTTCTCCTCGAGAATATCTCGTAATCATGATGAAGGCGCGAAAACCGATATCGTGGGAAGATTTACTGTCGAAATCTTCTGTGAAAATCGAAGGACAGCTGGCGTGAAAGGCGAGGTGACAGTTTTGAAAATGTGAAAAGCTCATAATCATTACCTTTCCTCGTGGCACGGAGAAAAGGCGGATCGATAAGATGGTTTTTATGACCAAACGGGCATGATCAGGAGAGTCTTGTTTGTGAATCCGTTTCATGAATTCTGTTCATGAATTCTATTCACGAATCCTATTCGTGGACGTTCCTGGCTACGACAAGGTACATCAACTCATTCAACATGATTACTCTACTTATTTAATATGGGATAATTACAAAGAAGATTGAGGTGCTTTGGCTTCTGGAACTTCACAACTTACAAGTGGAAACGTATAACGAGGAGGTATATTCTACGAAGTAAATCAATAAACTATACAAGAGCAAGGTTGAACCAAGAAAGTAATTTTTTATTCATTGATTAGATAAGGATTACACAAAAAAAATTTCAACCATCTGCTCTGTCTTCTGCTCGGTTCTTTCCGCGATGTATCCTCTCCCGTGCAGCTCGATGAAGTGTGGGCAGCTCCTCGTTGCTCATCTCTTGAAAACCACGCGAATGGTCAGCATAGCCCAAGCGATAGCCGCTGATGAAGTCCAGAAGATGATCCTCTTCATCACCCTCGCAAGCTTCACGAAGAAACTGCAGTTGTTGATTTGTGGAGAGGACGGCTGCATGAACAAAGGCTTGCAAGATTCTGGAGGGACCATCCAGAGGGAGGTTGACGTCTCGAAGGTGATCCCCCAGGATAGGAGCAGCATCTATGCCAACACCTGGGATCACCGGGGGCACCACTGGCGGGGTGTCCACCTCCATGCCACTGGTGGAAGGAGCAGTATCCCTAAGGGCAGAAGAAGCTAAGGAAGAAGAAGAAGAAGAAGAAGAAGAAGAAGAAGAAGAAGCGGAAGGGGAAGACGATCAAACGGCAGGTGATGGAGATGGTGAGACAAAAGGCGGTGGTGATAAAGTTAAGTCCACTGGCTGAGCAATGGAACATGATTTAGAACCCAATCGTAGGACCCTTTGCGAGCGCCACAGCGAAGTGTCACACGGAGCGGAAGGAGTTGAAACCAAACTGAGGCCACCGACTGACGCAACCACATCGCCAAGAAATGTAGCAATAGTTGGAGCGCGTCTCGATTCCTCCAATCCAAGCAGCTCCCACCATAATCGGTCCGGATACTCCATCACCCGCGAGATGTCATCCATCTTCACCTCCGGCCTGGGGCATCCACCATCGGCTTTCGAGGACGGCACAAGTGGCAATGGGATAAATCCGAACCATCTGGCATCCAAGGTCCCCGGACCAGGATCCGGCGACTCTCCCAGTCGTGGATATCACCCTGGGACATGCCGATAAACAGTTCTGACGCCCGAGCCCGGCAACCACCCAGAGGAAGAATCTTTGACCTGATAGATCCAGCAGATCTCAGTCAAGCCCAGCTCAACTCCTGTCTTCTTCCCGAACGCGACTACACACATCAGGATGCAGTACACATTGGGGACAACTAAGATGGGGTGGAGGCCAAAACAATCAAGAAACTCTACCACCAAGCGCGGTAGAGGCAGAGAAAGACTTTCATCCATGAAATAACTCGGATGGAGGAGGACAAAGTCAAAGAAAAGGGTAATGGCGTTGATCACGAAGTCTGAGGAGATGCCCAACTCTTTATGAATGGTTGCGGTAATGGCGGTTTTCTCCATGATCAGAGACATTGGAGATTTCAGAAGACGAGGGACGAGATGGGACGAAGAGCACTTCCCATTCAACCTTAAATATTGCCGAAGAGACGCTTCGAAGAGACGGCAGCAATTATTCGATGCGGATATTAATGTGCAATCAATGCCTCGTAAAGGGTTTCACGAAAACCTAAGAGACGCTGACGTTTGGATTTTCTAAGAGAAAACCATGGGAGGCCACGCGTCATTCAAGCTGACTCAACAAATCAGCTGTCAAATCCTGAACGGATCAGAGAATCTCGAGGAGACAGGCGATCAGATCTTTGACTCCTGAAAAGGGAGGGATGCGAGGTGATTTTTCATATCTCCTGCTCTCTCGACAATTCAAAATAACAGGAGAGGGGGCACCTGTGGAGGTAAAATCTGCACTAGGACACGTGTGAACACAAAACGGACATGGGCCATCTGACATCCTCAGGTGTGCTGGCGCGACTAGATTGAGGATCTAGTCAGACAGTCGAGCACCTCGTGAGAAAATGTAACCTCGAGTAGTCTAAGGCACGACCATACATGAGGCCTGATCGGTCGATCATACTCCTCAGGAACGAGCAGTCTAAGACACGACCAAACATGAGGTCTGGTCGGTCGACCTTACTCCTCGTAGACATACTCGAAGCTGTAACGCACGGGCGAGTACATCAAGAGACCCCGAGTAGAATGGAGAAACGGTCAGAGGACCATTAACGCCTGTAACAATCAAGTTGGCACTTAAGGCCCACTACCAGCAGAACGTGGGTAATCAAGGGCCGACATAGAGCATAAATACTGGGGATGTTTCCCTAGAAAAAAACCCACTAAGCACTTAGTGGCGGGGCAGTTACAAAGGTAATTATGGAACTACGTGTGGCTTGATCCCTCAGGAATACGTAGGCAGCCTATAAAGAGGTCGCGTGCAAGCACTCTAACGGCACAGTCATTGTTATAGCCAAATATCCATATTGTTTAATTTTATTTTATTACCAAATCCCTACAAAAATTATCCTTTGAAGTTCATTTCCCAAAAGAATTACAAATTTAACTGAAAGGGGAAAATATCCACCTCAAAGGTTAAAAATGAAAAAATATTTTTATTAGTTTTATATTGGTATAAAGATAAAAAAATCTATCTATCTATATATATATATATATATATATATATATATATATATATATATATATATATATATTAGATAATATCGTATTCATTAATGATTTTTTTAAGATATATTGAATGAATGGTGGTGATCGTGCCACAACATCATTTTTTTTAATAGGTTTAGAATGAGATAATCATAGAATATTGGTGATAAATAAGTAATTTCAGATCAAATATGAGTTTCAATGTTTAATCTCACTTTTAATAGTGAAATAGTCATTTTCGGGAATAACCTATTTCACGATCATAAGTACATATCTAAAAGCTCTTTCCAACAATATATAAATCACCCAAATCGGAGGTATACTTAAAAATTTGTGATTTTTTTAAGAATTTCTAAAATATTTTAATTCTTGGTTTTTTTTACCTATATATATATATATTGGATAATGTTATATAGATCTACCAAAACTTAATGATTATTTTTTATATATATACCCCTAAAATCACATTTTAGCCTAATATCCCTAATGATTTGTTATTTCCAATAATATTATTCAAAAGTGAGATTAAATTGTATATAACATTATTTTTTTATCCGTAATATTGTTGGTTTTAGAATTTCAAATAGGGTATTTTTACAATATACGGTTGATTGAGGAGTATATATACAAAAAATTCATTTTCAGTTGTAACATATATATCCATTCATTCAAATGGAATATTTTTACAATATAGGGTTTATTGAGGGGTATATATACAAAAAAATTATTTTCAGTTATAACATATTTATTAATTTACATGTGACAGTCGTAAATTCTCTTTTACATATAATTTTATAATAAATTTTATAAATGATTTATTTAATCATTATTAATAATTGAAAAAATTAATTAAAGGTTACTGAGGACACCTCTGTAATAACAATAGGTCCCTCAGTTAGTGGTGGTATTATGTTTAGATCCTTCCATGTAACTTCCATCCAACCTAATTTTTTTCCTTCCTCTTTTACCCTCAACTCAATATGTTTTGCCCTTCCTCCCTCAACCTTTCTCTCTCTCCCAAACTAATAAAAAGGTGAGACCACCTCCACCACCCCCTATTGCACTGATCTCGCATCCACCTGCGCCGACCTATAATAACAATAGGTATAAGAGTGTACACACTACGCATAACAATATACACAGTGTAACACACAGAACCTGTAACAGGTAAGAGTGTACACACTACGTATAACAGTGTACACAGTGTATAAGAGTGTACACACTGAGGGGTATAACAGGAAGAATGCACACAAAATGAAACGGCTATAAGCGTCAGGAACCCAGAAAAAATAGCTCAACCACTTTGGGGACCTAAAAAACTAAGAAAAAGTCTATGGATCTATTGTTATTACAGAGATGTCTCCAGGGACTTTTAATTAATTTTCCCTTAATAATTTTACCGTAACATTTATGTATATATAATATGATATATTTAATCACATAAATATATTGAAAAAAATTGAAAGTATTTGTTATGAATAGTTAATCATACATGGAGAAGAGTAGTAGTATACTAACAAACTAATATGTAATCTAACATTTTGATAGTGCCATTCCGTCTTGAGACTGTTTGGATTAATGCAGTAAATCTGCAGTTCTGAAATTCTAAGAATTGCAAGTGTGTTCGCGCATGCGATGCTAAAGCACATGGCAGCTATATGGATACACAATTGCAGATTAGGGGTGGTGAACGAGCCGAGCTTTGACATGTTCAAGCTCGGCTCGTTTATAAACGAGTCGAGTCGAGCTGAGCTGAGCTCACGAGCCTCAACGAGCCTAGTGTTCTTCTTCATTTTAGGGTTTTTAGCGGTAGAAAATAAAATTTTAGCCTAAATAGCCAAGTTCATAAGCCTAAACGAACATAACTTTGTATTGATTTAATGATCTGATTTTACAAATGAGTTTAGTTAAGCTTTAACTAAGTTTTTTTATAACACAAACGAGTCGAGTTTGAATACAAAATAAAGTTCGATCCAGGTCCCGAGCCTAACCGAGCTTTAAAATTCTTCAAGCTCGTTCATTTGTCTAATTGAACGAGCCTGAACGAGTTTAAACCGAACCGAGCCCAAGCGACTTGGTTCTTTTACCGGCCCTATTGCAGATGGACCAGAAAATAAAAAAAATGTTTAAATGGGCGGCGGTTCCAATGGTGGAAGAAAATATACAAACAGCCTGCGCATGGCATAGGTATCTTTGAGGACTCCATCAAAGATGCCATTTTTTTTTTAATCATGTACAAATATATATTCTAAATTAAAATAAATTAAAATAAATTGGACGATTCAAATTTAATTTATAGTATTTAAAATTATCACTCTCTTCTTTTGATTCGGGTTGCTTAAACCCTCAACCCAATTAGGTTCAAGTTGCTCATGTTCAGATTGAACCCCAATGCCACAATCCAAATTCAAACACGTCCAAAAATCAGATTGGGTCGGGTACAACTCACCCAAGCTGCACCAATGTATATATTATACACAACTATAAATGCATACCTTTGACTGCATATGTACCTATTACAAGAACCAAGAAAAGCTAACGTCATATGCACTTAGGTATTCTAAATAAAAAAATGTTCATCGTGTTCATATTTCTTTTATTTCTTTCATGCAGAGTATTAACTCTTATAAAAAAAAATGTTCATCGTGTTCATATTTCTTTGTTTAAATTACACACTTTAAATTTAAACACGAACCCAACCTGAGCTCAACCCCAATCAAAACTGAACCCGAACACAACCGGACCCTTAAGATAAAGGCATAGGTCTGTACCATAAATGAAATCCCAAAAACCAGAAAAAAAAAAAAAAAAAAACTGAGAAATCCAACAAATTTACCCCTGCAACGGACCAAACTACAGATAATCCTGGCAGTTCACCTCTTCACACCTGATATATCTTCCCATGTTGTAATGATTTTACAGAGAATCCAATACAAAGTGAGTGTACAAATAGTTTATCCCATATCTTCTACAGACAACCCTCATTCACCAAACTCCAGCCCTCAAATTCAGCACTTCTTTTTTGTTTCAGCAAAACTATAAAATAAAACATATTACATGTTGAAGTTTGTGATGTATGGAGGGGGGGGGGGGGGGGGGGGGGGGGGATATGCTTTAAACATTATTAAACTGAACCATCTCCCATATAAAAATAACAAATTGCTTCCCATTTACCTCCATGAAATATATAAAAACACACAAAAAAAAAAAAGGTAAAATGCCCTCCTGTAAGTATTCTCCCAACTTAGATGACCTATGTCTTGAATACCATACTATAAAAAAAATTCACATTTTCCGAAATTAGGAATCCATTGCCAAATGTGAACCATACCCGTTCTGGTGGGCCTTCTGCCATCTCCATGCAACCCGCAGACTCTGCTCGAGATCAGTGTACTGCGCAGACCAATTCAGCTCGTGATTGATCTTAGACGGGTTGCTATAGACTTCGGCATAGTCGCCAGGCCGGCGACTGAGGTACTCGACTTTAATCTCAACACCAGTTGCCTTCTTACATGCTTCAACGAACTCCCTTACTGACCTACCTGCTCGATATAGTGTAATTTGCATGTAATTATGTGACGTAAGACATCCATTGTATCGCGTATAATGAATGCTATAAAATCAGACAAGCGTGGAATATGGATTCAATCAAAGGAACCAACTTAACAAACCTTTTCCAGTTCCAACATTGTATATGCCAACTTTTTTGGGCCTTGCGTTGTTGAGCGCCTTCACATGCGCATCAACTAAATCAGTGACGTCGATGTAGTCTCTTATACAGGTTCCATCTTCTGTGCTGTAGTCTGTTCCCTTAACCTAATGACAGGTAAAAGTTGCTCTCAACCAGCTTTTTCTTAAAAGTTATTTTCAACCAGCTTTTTCATAAATGTTTTTTTTCACACAAATACTACATTCAAAAACCATAGGAACTGATTATCTGAAAACTGGTTTCATAAAAGCAGAATCAGTTTGAGAAAGTTCCAAACGGGGACTAGCCATGTTGTATATCTGACAAAATAATAATAATGACCACCAACACCTTCAGCCCTGGGATTATTCCAAGTGCTGCATCAAAACAAGCACCAGATATTCGGCCATGCTCACGCAGTTCCGGTCTTGGAGCTTCACCTAATCTACCTTCTGGATCCGATCCAATAACGTTAAAATATCTGCACATGGGAACGATAATAATGTTAGTTTCAATACACACTTCGTATTAATGTTAAATTTTTAAGGTACACGCCTCAGAATCATCACAGCCATATTGTTATTCTTTAAGAAGTCTAAAATAATATCCTCTGCCATTTTCTTGGCCTTTCCATAAGGGTTGATCGGGGCCTGCATAGATAAACACGACGATCAACTACCCATACAACATTGATTATCAAAAACGAAAAAAATCTATTAAAAAAATCTCAATTACAAATTATGTAAACAAGAGTAATCTACTACATACTAATTTATAACAAACTTAAATCTTGCATCTTACCTGAGTAGTTTCTTCTGTAATGGGCATTTTTTCAGGCTGCCCATAAGTTGCGCACGTGCTGGAATATATCAAAGTTTTAACTCCATGGGCTGCCATGGCCTCCAACACAACTAGAGTATTCGATGTGATATTATGGTAATACCTGTGTGCATGAACAAATATAGATTAAAACCTTAGATTTATAGCAGTCAGCAATCAAACAGAACATAATTTCTGCAGTGTCCTTTCATTTTTTTATGCATTTATTTGCTTATTATGGGTTTGTAATTAAATGAGAGTTAAATTCAACAATATTCCCTTTGACATTTACTGCAGGTATATATTATAATTAATCCGATTTATCACTCCATGGTGCTATCCCTACAATACCTCTCTCAATCACTTTTTCTGATTTACAAACAATGCTGCTCCACCTACTAGAAAAAACCTGAAGCGAGTATATATTACGAGATTTAAAGAATGCAAGTGCATTTCTGATCACATCATGCATTCAATCCAATATGATGAATTGACATAATTTGGAAAAAACTAAAAAAAACAAAATATCAGGTATTAACTAATAGAAAACCATTTATTTAATGTTGTAGTAGGACAATCAATATTATGCAACCACATCATGCTTTCTCATATTGGCTGTTTTTATCTCATGATACTCCCCTTGGTTCCTATAAGATTTTTGAGATTAATTATAGTTCCACAAAGGAGAGAATACACAGTGGATGATGTGGCTCATGTATAGCCCTGCAGATTAATTTCAAATCGGAAACATGATCCTAACGTACAGGATTCCACTTGAAACATTACGCATATGTCCATGGAATCAAATGGAACATATGAAAGGTGAAGAGTATCAAATGCTTTAGAAATGTATTGCTAATATATGATTCAGTGTAGCATGCAACAGATAGGTGAATATATTCTCAATTTACATTTCGCATACTTCAAAAATATTTAACTTTAAAAACAGATTGTAACTACTAACTAAATTCCTTATATGAGAATTGATATAAATCTATAATTATGCTATGCCCACAACTTTAAATCGAGACATCTATCCCTGAAACATTAGAAGATCAAATACCCATAAATTAATATACAAGAGAAGCACAATCAGCACAGGAATATTCTCGTGCCCCAGTTTGAAGATGCATTAATCAGAAAAACTTATAGTGAGAACAAATGAATGAAAGAGTACCTCAATGGGTCAAGTGTGCTCTCTCCCACGTAAGCAACAGCGGCAAAATGCATCACAGCATCAAACGCATTTTCAGCAAAGATTTGGTTCACCTGTCTATTTATTAAGGAATGAATGCCTTCCTGCCCAATATTACATGCACTTAAACCTCAGACAAAAAAAAATGTGTAAGGATACAGCTTTTGCATCCCCTAAATCAGCATATATGAACTGAAGCCTTCCAGGCTCTGGAAATTGCTCCTGGAGAACCTTAACGGCGCCAAGGTTACCTCGAGATAGATTATCCTGTCAGAACAGGCAGGAGAATATTAAGCATTACCAAGTAAATTGAAACAAATACCAGATTATAAGAGACATTTCAGGGTACAATAGCCATACTCTGATATATATCATTCATTTGTCTAGCAATACAAAGTCAAAATACAACTCAAATATGGAAACAAATAATATTCCTATATTATAAACTATAAGAAAAAATATATCACAGCTCACATATCAAACAAATTAGTTTTTTTGAGCCTGCCGCATATCACCTTGCAAAAATTTAAAGATATGCAAGGAGATAGTTGCTTACCACTATGGTTACACGGTATTTGTCCTTCAAAAGCCGTAGTGTAGCATGTGAACCTATATAGCCAGCACCTCCAGTTACTAAGACATGGGTAATCCCAGGCTCATGACGGGAAAACTGAAAAATCAAAAACACAGCACAGATCAAACACTGGCAAAGGTACCCCTCTAAACATTTTTACAAAAGAAAGCTTGAGAAAAATTTACTTCACATCTTCAGAAACAATTTAGCAAGATCAAGATTGCATTATGAGAAAACATCTAACCAATTTTTGTGCGGAGCAAGGAAAAGTTGACTGCAGATTTACAAGAAGAGACATATATAGAGAAATGGCATAATCATTATAAACGTGTCTTTGATCCTCACAAAATTATTGAGACTGGACCAAACTCACACAAAACGGCTTGTTTATCTATTTTTATTTATTCAGCTCCAATTTGGAAAAGGTGGAACCTAACTCAACTCTAAAGTTTGATAAATGTACAAATTGTAATCTTATGAGTGTGTATGCATAAGAAATGCAAGAAAACCTCTGTCATCTATTACTGTATTAGAAATCCAATAACTGAAAATTAGAGAATATGATATCATGAATTCTTAGGTGGTTCTATCTCGAACTAAGGGGAAATTTCAATTTAAAAGAGAAAATAAACTTCTATCCTCTACACAAAAACATTAACCCTAAGATAAGAAATCATCATTCTGCCACCCACCTCTTTACTGCTTTTCTTATTTGAACAAGAACTCACAGAGGTGATTGTTTCGCCACTCAATCAGACATAAGTCATGAAGGATTAAACAAGAAAATTTTAAGGTAGACCACATATATTTCATTGATGTTCAGTAAGTTAAATCACTACAACAGAAAAGTGGCTACCTGGCAGAACACTTTTATCTTGCAGACACTTCAATGTTAAAAACAAACCATGAGGCACCTGTTAGACACTATATGGTGTCCACGTGGAGCAATATATTTAATAAATCATATTTGTATTCGTCATATTTAAATTATTTCCTACTTATTTCAGCTCAAAACATGGAAAGTTCATAAATTTGTCTATAATCTCATACAATTCTTTTCCAATTTTAAAACACACAAGAATATCTGTACATGCAACCACCTTTTCCTGTATTAAGGAAACAATGCCTCAAATGAATACCATCACCATTTAAATACAGACCTTCCACAACAAATAGTTAAGGCTTGCGAGAATACTGACATACAAACCCGATCATGTGTACATGAAAGAAAAACATTGCTTTCCACTTTCCATAAAAAGAACAAGATCTCACAGTCCGCCACTTCATCAAATAAAGGTAATTTCTATGCACTATCCTTGAAGTATGTATAACGAAATACATCAGGTATTGCTCACAAACTGTCTCTATACATTGTAAAGACCATTTCGGTAATAAACATTCCACCAAACCTAAGGGGAACCAACAACATGACAAATATTGTCATGCCTTCTTCTTACGCCCTTGTCCAGGGTGATTCATCATACCATATCTGGTATACGGGTCAGAGTGACAGTCATTCGTGGTAACTATGGAATGACTTCCTTGACAATTCTTCTTTTTTTTTGTCACCCCAAATAATAGGAAAGAATTAACTGAGTATTGTCCGACGACAGAAGACATCCAATCAGAAACGACAAAAAATCCAACGCTCTTAGTTTATGCCCTAGCACACAATAAGAGGAGTACTAGAATATGACAGGTGCGAGTTTGCCAGCTAATGTCCCTTATTTGGAAGATGATATGTCCCCGGTTGGCTGACACAATATAAATAAAAATGATCCAATAAGTTTGATATATTTACCGGGCTTGGGCCACTATGACCTGACTGCTTCAATATGATTATGCATATGGCAGTAAGAACAGCAACCATAAGAACCTTCACCAGATAATGAGGCTTCCGCCTTGAGTCTGTGTAGTCCATTCCTGTAGAACAAACATATCAAGCAAAGGAAATATAAAATGTCGAATTAGATGATAACAAGCATCAGACAAGAAAATAAATCTAGGACTAAGTTAATCATATGTTAAATTTCACACCAAAGAAAAAGGAATTTCTCACACAATGGTTTTTTCTGGGTGATCAGATAGTTACAAGAACTGAAAGCCAGTACGTGTTTGGAAGACAAACAAATTTGAACATTGGTCGAGTAAAGTTATCCAATCAATTAAATTCATCTACAATGCATTTCTCTTGGATGACGCATTTGCCAAACTCACAAAAAATTAAAATTTAAAAAAAAAATATCTGATCATCCCATACGGCGTACACAAGAAGACACCCATTGATATACAATCATACATCAAAAAAAGAAAAAGAAAAAAAAAACCCACAATACATTAATTATGATAAACAATGTAATTTAATTTTACATCAGAATAGAATATCATACATCCAATCCAACCCAATAAAATAAATGACAATTTAAACTAATAAATATATATTCAAAAATTGTATTTGATCAAAATGTATATTTTTCTTATAAACTAAAACCAAATAAAACAAACAAAGGATCAAAAACTTCATTAACTAGAAATTCTAAGAATTGCTAAAACAATCACTCCACCTGAGAACCAAGATCTACTTGCCCTGGGCTGAGTTCTAATCCGGTTGACAGGTAGCATGTGAAAAAGGAACCTCTTCAATCCCAGATATCAAATCTTATTCTTCGCAACTCAAGTCTTCCCTGCCAACCTGAACAAACCAAAATCCCCGATAACAATTCTTCAATGAATCCTCCCACCAACAATTCCAATTCCAAATTCAACTGAACATAAAGGACAAAGATGGACCAAAATCACCAAAATGAACCCCCACACCACCCCAAAAAAAAAAACAGAACTTCACCTGAAATGCTTAAGCACGAAAACTCACAAAAGACTAATAAAGCAAAAGAAAGAATTGAAAGGTAACAGTTGCAAATAAAAATCAAACATGAAAATGATACAAAAAAAAAATCGATTTTGTCAATACAAACTCATAGAGAATCAAAACACGGTTATAAAAGAACCCAACAAAAAAAGAAAGTAAAGAACCAAATCAAAATTCAAAAAAATGCAATTTTTATAAATTTTTCTTCCATAAAACAACGGGCCCACAACGAACACAATCAATGAGCTGGCTTTTAATGGCTTTGACGCCCTGAAAAATCAAACCCATTAAGCCACTATACGTACTTCCAACGTTACACACACAAAACAAAAAAACAACAGAGACAGAGAGGGACACAGAGAGAATTCAAAACCTGAAAATAAATCGTGATAAGAGGAACCCAAATGTAAAACCCACAATTTATTCTTCAAAAAAATTGAGACCCAGTTCAAAAAAATCTGAATTTGAGAAGAACCAGATGAAGAGAGAAAGAGAGAGCACCTGTGAAGAGAGTGGGGCGAGAGAGGTTGTGGGTTTCTTGGAAAACGTAGTCGTTTTCGTTGATTGAGTTTTCGATTTGAACAAAAAGAGGAGCCCAACAGAGACAGAGACAGAGAGAGAGAGAGAGAGAGAGAGAGAGAGAGATTTATAGAAGAAATTCAAGGGAACGAAAAAAGGGTGAAATAGTGAGAGGTCTGACTATTCTCTCCTTCCCATGTTCATCACATGAAACAGCCCCAGATGACTAGGGGGAATTTTTTTTTCATTTTTAATTAATCTGAAAAATATGCTGAAAAAATTTTAATTAAATAAAAAAACTTTGGGAAAGTTAAATTAAACTTCCATATTTGTCTAGTCAATTTAGTTTAAATATTAACATCAAATAGTTGTTGTTAGAAAATCAAGATACCCACAGTTAAGATTTTAATTTTATATGTGAAAATTTATTTTTACAGATTACGTTTTTACTCCTAACATTAATAATTTTAGTCCTTAAATGAAACAATAAAGTTTGATATTTTAATTCATACAGCAAGTCACTACCATTTTTTTATATCAGAATTACAAAAAAAACTACTTTAACAAAGCATTAAATTGTTTTTAATAAAATTCAAGTTATAAAATAAATAAAAAATTATTATGAGATTTTAAACATCAGCTGAACGTATTTTAATTTTTTTAGTAGTTATGATCTAAAAATAGTTGGCTTCTAAAAAAGACTTCTTTAATTTAGTGGGACTATTAATAAAATTTTCAGAAGCTATAATTTCGAATTTCAATTGATAATCACCAATAAAATATACTATACAGGGTGTTTGTGTGTGTGTGTGTCTTTGTGGGTCAGATATTTGGGGGTGGCCAGAACCTGACCCAGGGAGGCCATGGTGACATTGTGTGTTTAATTTTTGGATGTATTCATAGGACTTTTTGGATGCTTTTTAGGGTGTGTTTGTGCCACATGGAAAGTGAGGGAAAGTGAGGGAAAGTAAAAACTTTCTCTTTGACCATCCAAAAACCTGGTGTTTATGCCAAACCAATAGAGGGAAAAAATTTTCCCTCACTTTCCCTTTGCTATTTTGTTTTATTAGGATTTAGGAAAAAAAATTTCCTCACTCTAGAGGAGGGAAAGTGAGGGAAAGTGAAGGAATCTATAGATTTCTCTAAACACATCAACAAAAACACATAAATAAAAATAAAAATAATATTAACAAGACATATAATATTTTATACATTAACTAATTTTTCTCAATGAAACGATGTGAATCAAAATAAAAATAATATTAACTAGACATATAATATTTTATACATATTTAAAAAAAAACTTATATAAAATAATATTTATGAAATTCAATAAAATAGATTATGTGAATCTCTCACAAACAATATTTTCTTATTTTCTATCATTTTTTATTATATAAATTTTTATTTTCCATCACTTTCCATCACATGCACAAATAATCATTTTTATTTTCCATCACTTTCCATCACAGGCACAAACATCATATAAACTGGTCAAAGAGAAAATGTTTTCTTTTCCTTCACTTTCCCTTTGACTCAAATTCCTTCACTTTCTTTCATTTTCCCTTTGAGATTGTGCACAAACACACCCTTAATGTAGTTGAAAAGTCGTGTGACCTCATGAAAACAAAACCCTGCCAGAATTTTCGGTTGCCCTTCAATTGTTCCCTCTATTTATGGTGTTTAGTTTATGGGACTTAATAAAAATAGATGTTTTGGATAATATGGATATTTGGAAGGTTAATTTAGAATTTGGATCATCAAATTTAGTATGAGTGAATCTTTAGGGCTAGTTTAGTATGGTATAAGTGGTGGGATAAGGATAATTGTAAGGAGGACAACTTATCGTTTAATATAAAAATAATTGTCTAAATGAAAATGGGATTTTTTGTTCTCCCTAAAGGTTGGAATAATATTTATCTCCAATTTCAATCACAATTTTGACAAATGTGAATATTGAAAAAATTGATAGACTTTTTATTTTTTTAAATTAAAAAAATTTATCATCAAAACATTAATCACCTATCAAATTAGATAATCCCACCCGAGGTAGCTTTTTCAAAGTGGAATGTGCTTTTGCATGATAATTTAGTCCAAAAATGTTAATAAGCGTTTTGCATGGTCACAATTTCACAGAAGTCACGTTTTTTTCATACAAAACAATAAAAATATTTTTTTTTCAAAAAATATGCTTTCTTTGGATGTGGGAAATAGAATGAATAATCCTAAATGATGAAAGTTACATTATTTCACTCGATCTATTTTATTGGTAAAGGATTTTACATATCAAATAGCATATCATCACCTATCACAAATGAGGAAATCACATGATTATTTTTTAATCTTTTAAAACTTTTTATCACAAAACTCAAAAAACAAAAACTCCCCAGCATGTTTTAAAATGTTTTTCAAACTACACCATGCATTCAAGGCATGTTTTAAATATCTTTTCAATCTTCAGTTTTTCTTTATAATGCACGCACTCTCCACCCCTTCTCAGTCCCCTAAGTGGTGATGTTTTTCATGCAAAGAACATGAAAGATAAAAATTTTAAAAAAAAAAGGCATATTTAAATTTTGCTCACATGTCATAATGTATTCAATAAACCAAAACAGCAGACTAATGGTGGCGGACGTATTTTTGGAGCAATGAGACCACCAAAGGGCGTGTTCAGGATTGCATACACCACTACAAACCCTTATTTTTCTAGTTTTTCTTTATTTAAGTATTCAAATTAATTTTTAGATTTGTTATTTCTCTCTCCTAATAAATCGGAATTGATCTCATTTATTCGGAGAATCATCTAGGATCTAGGTGGTTCAGGGATAACAAATTTAAATTTTTACTAGTTTTAGTTTTTTTTTTAATTTTTTGTTATTAGTATAAAACCAGAGTCGGCTCTGAGGCAAGGCCACCAAGGCAAATTGTCTAAAACCCCCACCCAACAAGGGCTCATAAGAACCATTTATTCAATGGATTTGATCAAATGTATGATGAGATATATAACTTTAATTAATCCCTCTTAACAAACTTTTCAATTTGTTTGATATTCCACAAAACAAGCCTAAAGTTTCTATTTTCTTTAAATTTCTCCAATCAAAATCCAATAGACTATATAATAATATTATAACATTCGTAGTGTATAAAATTAAAACAATCTAAATATTTTTTTTAATAATGTATGGGCTCTACTTTAAAATTTTGTCTAGTGCCCATTAAAAAAATTCAATTATCAGGTCGACCATGTGTAAAAGAGAGACTTGTAGTTTAAAGATTTTCCTCTCTTTTGATATTTATGAATCTTGTGTTTAAATATCTCAACGTTGGATGTATCTTTTTATTTGTTTTATTAAAGCTTAATTCATTATAATCTTTGGAAAGAATCCAATTAAAGAAAATTAACTGAAATATCGCATGGACAACGACAGGAAGACTATTTCAAGTCGCATAAACTCTCATAAAATTATGTTAAGTCGCATTCAAATGATTCTTCCTTTCATCACTAATAAGAGAGGGTCCAAATTTTAATTTCTTGATATATATGCATGTGGAGTAGGGTTAGCAGTCGTAGTTGTGGTGGTTGAGTGATCTAAAAATCACATTTTATACATTTCTAGTAATGAAAAAAAAATTGTCATACATTTTTTTTTTCTAATCAAGGGATTTTACATTTAAAACGTTTAGCTATCTTTTTTTATTTAGATTCTTTGAAGAATTTGATTGAAAGTTAATTCTAGTTGTATCTTTTAACAGGAGTGATACATATACAACAAACCACACTGTTGTTTTGCCATGTTTGTTTCCAGTGGCGGGAGCCACATGGGGACCAGGGGTGGCCCTTGCCCCCCCCTGTTTTTTTTTTTTTTTCTGGCTAGTTCATGTAAGGGATGGCGATGAAGAAGATGCGTATGCATTGGGTTCTCACATAATTCATCTAATAAATTGATACCATGCGTGCTCTCACAAATCACTCCTTTTTTAACTTCTCCATATCCCTTTAAAAAAAATTTCTTTAACTTCTCCATAACCCGTTATCCATTTAAAAAATAAATTTTGAATTTTTTATATATATCTCAACTGTTCCTAATATCAATTATTATCTATAAAAATAATTTTTACTTTTTATTCCATTAACCGTCCCACAATTGGAAAACGAGAATCCTCTCCTCTCCTCCATCAACACTTCGAAGTACAGAATTTTTCCATTTTATCTTATTATCATTTTTATTTATTTATTTAAACTTTACAATATTTGTATAAATACATTTATTTCTAGGGATTACTTACGTTAAGCTTTGGATTTTGAGAAGGAAGAAGTAGTCAAATTAAGTTTGGGGACAATTGATAAACTATTTATCAATTTAAAGTTGAATGAAAAATATTATTTAGTTTCTTATTCTTAATGATGCTAATCTATGTATCATAATTTAAGAGATTATGTTTTTATAGATTCTAAGAAAAAATGTATAAAAAAATAACAATATTGTTTTAAAATAAGATAAAATATCAATACTAAATCATCGTTGTGAAATTTAACATATTGTTTTAAAATAAGATAAATATCTTTTAGAATTATTCAGTAATATGTTTTATGTGAATGTGTTTATTTTTTAATCTATCCTATTGATATTAAAAAAATTATAATGATATAACTTACAAAAATATTTACATAAATTGAATTAGGCCCCCCTTTATAAAAATCCTGGCTCCGCCACTGTTTGTTTCTAATATTACAATCAACATCTAATCATTCATTTTTGTTTGTTGTGTTTAAATACATAATAAACACCAAATCACTTCTTGACAAATTTGTTATTTTAAATGAGTCCATACAATTAATTGGGTTATGATATTTCATTTATTTACAAAAAAGACATATTTCACTATATTAGATATACAATTTTTAAAGAAAATAAGAGCGTGGACAATATTTGGGACTAGAAACAGGGTTGAGTCTAACTTTTACAAGAACAAATTATTTGGTTTTCTTTCTCTTGTGGTGGTGGTAACTATACCTATTAAGGAGACCCTTCAATGTAATTGATAGGGACCATTGGGACAACAATTGCTTTATTTTTTTATGTATATATATTTTATTTAATGAAACTTATATTAAAAATATAAAGTATATATAATTGTGTAATATTTATAATAGGATGTGATTTTACATTGTGGAACTATTGAATTATAAAAGGTGATGAAAGATGATTTAACATGTAAATCATTCTTATGTGCATTTCACCAGCAACCAAAATGCTGATCATTCAAAAATTGGCTTTTGGTTAATATTTTTGTAATTAGATCAAAACAGAGAAAATAAGGTGCACTTCACCACCAGCCAAAGTCTTTGAATTATATACCCATATTCATGGCATCTATGACTTTAGCTTTCATAAATAATTAATGTAGGCAATCAAACAGAGTGGAAATTTTCCACTCTAGGGTGGAGCCTTTGTAATAATTCAATAAATCATAATGGAATTTCCAGAGATCACTGTACCCAGAAGTTCACAATTCCTTCCTGTTGAACCCTTTGAAGTACAAAAACAATGAGGATGGACAGCTAGCTGATGTATAACAACTAATGTCTTGTATCCAATGCTTGATTTTCCTTCCTTCTGTAATTAGAATTGTGGTAGAAGTTTGTCTCTGTAATGTATAATACGGTGTATAATACAAAGTCAATAATCTGTTGGTGAAATGTATAATCAAATGAATGTCGTTGATGATCTCATTAAAATCTTATAATTCAGCTCGAATGATGGGTCGATTTAAAACAAATCAATCAAATTTTTGGTCGGATTAGATCATTGTCTCAATCATCAATAATTAAAATCTGTTAAGTTGTCTCTCTTGAAATGACTTATATATTCGAAAATTCTACAGCATATTTACAATATTTTTTAGATTGATTTATAGTTTAATTTGATAATATATTTATATATTAGAGTTCACTTCAAGTGATGATATGTGCTTAATTTGATAATAACATGATAATGAATTTGTTAATTTTTTATTACTCAATGTTTTCCATCGAACTTCCTATTTGTTATGCATTATGCTCATATATTTTTATTTTTATACAGTAGTTTTTAAAATATTTTCTTACTGGATCACGAGTAGTATGTATCATTCTTGAATAGGTGAATCACTCAATTATCATTTTTTTTTTTTTACAATGAGGTGGCTCGATAACATGACATTAGATAACTTTAAGGGAAAAATGCATATGACCCCCTGTAAACTGACTGAAATCCATATAAACCCCTGACTTTTCTTAAAATCCATATAACCCCTGAAAACACCTAGTAAATCCAAATAATCCCCTTAAATAAAATTTACGTTTATAAATGATGAATATTTTGTGAATGTTATGTTTGATTAACCGTGGTAAAAAACACAGATACTAAAAAAAACCCTACAATGTGTTAAAAATACGAAAAATTTTCTATAAATGATTATTTTACCCCTCCAGATAGGTTTTATAATATATCTAAAGAGGTTTAAAATTATTATTTTCATATGATTTTTTGCATTTTTAATACGTTGTAGGGATTTTTTAGTATATTGTCTTCAGTCACGGTTAATCAAACGAAATATTCACAAAATAATCATCATTTACTAATGAAAATTTTATTCAAGGGGTTATTTGGATTGACTAGGTGTTTTCAGGGGGTTATATGAATTTTAAGAAAAATCAGGGGGTTATATGAATTTCAGTCAGATTTCTGGGGGGTTGTATGGATTTTTCCCTAACTTTAAATACACCATGAATTGTCCCGAAGGCCTTAAGTTTCTTTTTGGAATTTGAAACCGCAATCAGACGGACTCTACAGTTCAACCGTCAAATACGGATCCAAATATATTTTTTAAACATCATGTTCGTCACGTTTTTAGTGTTCATCGTTGATTCACCATTGTTTGAGAATCTACTGGAACAATTGTTTGAAAAAATCAATCAGATTTTTAAAATTTCTCCCCCCACCCCACCGCAAACAGTGCCTTAGGCTTGTAGAGGGAACTTCTCTGCTTGGGGGACCATTGTTCAATTATGCACGAGTGCGGGGTTGAAAATTTGGTGTACAGCACTATATATTGGAAAATGTCTCATCCAACCTCATTTGAAGTGTCAATTTAGTCTGTCACGTACTTTTAGTTTTTTCAAAATATATATTTTATTTAATGAAGAATATATTCGAATAAATTATATGAAGTCATTTGATCACAAAGTAAAAGACATTCTTCGTTTAAAGAAACATATACATCATTAGAAGGTTGGTGGATTAGAACGGAGACGAAAAATGAAACTGTGTAATAATGCAAGCATTCTCCTCTAATGAAACACCCAGGAAATAACGTTCAAGATCTTCTATTCTTATATTTATTTTTTAATATCTCAGACAAAATTTCTCGTTTAATGAAAGATAAAACTTAGTTACCTAGATTCTTGAGAGAAAAAAAATAAATTCTTTTTGTAGATCATAGTTTTGAAACTGTCTCGTCCCTAAGCGGGGGTGGAGTGCAAATACTTTTAACTATGAAACTTCCCAAGGCAGATCACATGAATCTCAATGGGCATTTTCAGTGTAGGCATGACACAGGGCATGGTGGCTCTGAAACCCATAAAGAAGAACAAAAAGAGTATGAAACTGTTCATTGGGGATTCACAGAGGATCCATAAAACATGGGAAATGAAGCTGAGATCTCAAGGAGAAGGGGGGGGGGGGGGGGGGGGGGGGGAGGTCCCACATGAGGTGGGGTTACTACTACACATGAAAGGGAAAGTGTGATCGTGAAAAGCTAACCTAATTTTGGGATTGTAAGTTGCCCCATTCATGCTTGTTGGGAAGGGTGTGGATCTTCATTTCTTTGTCATGAGATGGAGACGTGTGGAAAACGTTGTGGGTGATTCTGGGTAGCTTAATTAGAATATGTGATGCATGGATTTTTAGGTAAGCCACCATCAATTATTCTAAACAGGGCTCTATAACATAGTGTCCCTAGAGAGAAGTGTATGCTTTGTTTATGTGAAACATATAACTTTTATAAGTGTATACATATAATTTAGGGTTTTCTTTAGTACATGTAAACTATATGATTTAGTGATTGATCTCTCACTTTTTCATATGTCAGTTTAAGTTCTTAAATTTAAATGGTATGTTTCTTATTAGTTCCTTAAAGGGACCCAAATTATTTGATTTTTTATTAATCTCTCAGGGACTAAAAGAACATATACTTTAAATCTAATGACTTAAACTGAAATATCAAGAAGTGAGGGATTGATCACTAAATCATATAGTTTATGGGGGCTTAAAAATAAATAAATAAAAACCCTATAATTTATTGTTATATATCTTACACCCTGTCTAGGTAGCTGAATTGGAGGAATAAGAGTAGATAAGGTGGAATAAGGGATAAAATATTGTTTGTTAAAAACAATTAACACAATATAACTATGCTAGAAGAAGGGGAATGATGCGATATTAATATTTCAGGTCTCTACTGAATCCCCTCCTTAGTGAGGGGACCTCGATTCGAGTCTTGTCACTTGTTGATAAGAAAAAATATTTACCAATAAAAAATATATATTTCAAGTCTCCCACACTTGTCAAAATATTTTTTCACGTTTTATATATGTTTAGCTACGTTTTAATCATTTTCATCCACAACTTATTAATTGTCAACCAACAACAAAAAAACTTCATTATTACGTTCTTTAATAAAAATAACTAAAAACTACAACAAAACATAAAATGTCTTACTCTACTGGTATAATTATATCGTGAATATGTTAATTCTTCTACTCAAACAGGGGAATAAAGTCTATGTTTTTTTCATGAAGTATACACCTTTAAAAGAAAAAAGCGTGTGTTGTACATGAGATTGTAGGTGGGACATCCCTAACATTTTCTCCAAAATAATTTGCATCCAATTAGTATCTGAATTTAAAAATATAATACATTTGAAATTGGGTATTCACTCTAAAAATATTACAATATATATTTATTATAAATATTGTTATTTTATGCATACAAAAATATGTTATAAATGAGATTACATAACATTTAATTAGATTATTTGATAATTATCAAATTCAGTTTTTTTTAATCAAATTTGGATTTTGATATTTTGTTCTTTTTTCTTTTTTTGACGATTGATGTCCTAAGGATTTGATATTTGGTCATCTTTCATATGATATCCTAAGGATTTGATCTTTGGTCATCTTTTACAGAGAGAGGTGCTAGCCAACTTTCTCAAGATTCGCAATATATTATGTTTTGAATATCTATCACATATATATTTCAACACATGATAACTTATTTAGATACGGATTTATATATGAGCATCTCCACTCCATATTCGATACATTTGAGTTTCAGGTAACAAGGAAACGAGTAGGCTTTTCATTTAAAATAGCTTATGAAATAGTTTTTAGAAAGCATACTTTGTTAGATTCCTAAAAAAAATTTCTATATCGTTAAGTTTTTTTTTTTTAAATTGAGATAACTAGGATGTTTCGAAATGAGTTTGGGTTAACTATGATTCAAGGAAAAGCAGAATCCCAAAAAAAATTGTTCAAACTCTTTCCAACACTCTCACGGGATTGAAAAGAATAATAGAGTATGATGGAGGATTATTTAAGCATTCAAGTTAGCTATTATATTGCAAGATCTTGATACTCATCCATGTTATATATTGTGGAGCCTGATGATGTGCGCAAGGATTGTTGGTGCTACGCAGGGGCAGACGGGGGTCGAGCTGTCAGTATTGACTTCTTTACCCTTAATGAGATGTCAGTATAAAAGGGCATCTCATATTTTTCATTAGGTTCTAGGGTTTTCATCTACGGTGTATTTGACTTCTCAGAAATAGTGGATTGATCTCTGGTGTGTTCCGTGGACGTAGACAAGCTTTGTCGAACCACGTAAATTTTGTGTCTTTGATTTCGATTTGTTTGTTTTTCCTTTGATTGATTGCATCCCAAGATCTGAAAACCCCTAACAATCCAATAGGACAAAATAGAATATTGTCCTTGTTTGATCAAAGGAGATTTTGTTTATGTTAAATCAGTTTTCAAATAATTCGGTTCAAAACAAGCTTTTTTATATTTTAATTTTTGGATTCATGTTTTGATTTTTATGTGGTAAAAACTAAAAACCAAGAAAACAATGTCAGTGAGAAAAAATTGGTTAAGATCGGCTTATATGAAAAGGATTATTCAGATAACATTTAAGAAAAAACTGCTCATGAAAAATGGTTCCACACGGGTCCTAAGTAAAGAAAAAAGGACCATCAAATTAGGTAGCGTTTGATTGCGCGATTGCGCGGCGTTTGCGATTGCAGGAAGCTGATTCTGCAATCGTGCAACCAAACAGTTTTGCAGTCGCAGTTTTAAACCCAACAATTGCAGGCAAATAGTGTTAAAAAACTGCGATTTCAGAAAGCTGGGGGAGGTAGCTTCCTGCAATTGCAGTTTTAAACTCAGCGGTTGCAGAAAATCAGTTTTACAATCGTATTATCAAACGCTACCTAAGTTTGTAAATTATCAAAAATTATTCAATTAGTCAGAATGCCCTACAGATATCAATGTATCAGTTTTGATCATTCTTTGGGATTTTATTTCTCTCAACTCTCTAATATGTTAACTAATTATTTAAATTATTATTAATATTTAAACATGATAATTAGCCAAACAATATCAGTATTCACTCCCGATCCAAAAGAATTTAAATTTGAATATCAATGCATGCTCATTTAGGATATAAAAAATATCCTACCAGCCGACATTTAATAAGATGATTATTGGTTCTATACACTTCTTTATGCTATATGTATATATATATACTATTTTTAGTTTGTCAGATCTGAGATTCTATAGGGTCACTAATAAAAACAATGTCGGTTAGAAGATACCATTCAATATGACTTTGCCACATGAATTGCACATCATTTAGAATCCCAGAGTGCCCCCATTTTAATTTTTTCTGGAAAATGAGTTGTGTCTGAGAAGTTCTAATCATTAAGTGCAGATTCTATTTATACTGCCAAAGTTCAGATCTTTGACATCCTTGAAAACTCAATATTATGTCTCAATTTTTTCGATCAAATTTTACTGTACAACCTCTCACTCCCACCGACAAGAGATTGGATCCAAACATATTTTCAGGATAGAACTTTTAATAACATACATAATTCTTGATCACACTAAACAATCAATTAGACTATGGTAGCATTTGGCGACACGTTTGCACACGTTTTTGCTAAACAAAAAAAAAAATCTAAACGTGTTTCTAAACATCTCTTGAAAAACAAATTTACTTAAAAAGTTACTTACAATTTGTAGTAAAAAAAATATATATTTTTTAAAAAGCGCAAAAAATAAGCTTCTTAAAAATCGAGTTTATTTAAGTTATTTTATTCAAAATTATATTTTTCTAATGCATTTCCAAACGCACCATATGCATTTCCAAACGCACCCTAAGCTCGTGTTCTGACAATTTGAGTGTTAAAATCTTGCATTAGATAAACATCGTTTTGGAAGCTTTTTCAACCGCTAGCTTTTCTGTACAATAAACAGGTGAAATGCGTCTTCAACGCCAAATGCCGAATATCATTTGAATCAGCGATAATAATTTCATGGCTTTCTGCCACATATCCAAATGGGGTCTAAACAATCCATAAATTGTATTGAACTATCCATGAAACAAACAAAAAAAGGTAATGATAAAATGAACTAGCGAGATAACCAATAATTTCATGAAAGCGCGCAATCACTTTTGTTGCATTATAAGATATACTCCTCCGATGAAATACATATATTTATATAAATGAAATATACAACTGGATAAATTGAGCACTCATGTTTGACTAGATTTAATAGAAAAATAACACATCTATCAAACAATTAAATGTATAATTCGACTCATAAGTTGCATAGTTTCATATTGATCGAGCTGATTAAAGTCAATTTTCACTGGATCCGCACCCAACCAACTTTCATTCCACAACAAAAGCAGTACAGAAAAAGATAAACGCCAATAATTAAGGATTCCTGTCCTTTCAGCGTGAGAAGAAGCCCCACAAAATTAAATAATATATCGCAACCTCCAACGGAAGAAAATTAAAACAAATGGGCGTTACATGACTTGACTTGGACCGTCTTTAAATAAATATAAATATAAAACGTGGATTCCGTGTGTTGGCGGGCGAGCGTCCGCGTTTGTAAACGCTCTTTCTTTTCTTCTTTTTTTAACCATTTCATCTAAATGTGTGGACAGATTTTTTTTTTTTTTTTTGAATAAAAGGTAGATGTTTGCTATCCAATTTCATTGCTGAATTTTGAATTACAAACTCTGAACAGAGGGAGATTAGAAGATGAAAATAAAGACAAACGAAAAATCAAGTACGAGAACCAAGAGACATCTCCCTCCCGGTTAGAAGAGACTTCTAACTTGGGAGGAGGAGAACGTCCTCAGCGCCCCGCGATCACCCCGTGATTCGCATCACCCCGTCCCTGAATGAAACTGTCTCCGCTTTCGCCAGGAGCACACCCCAATCCCGCATGCATCCCTTGAACATGTCTTGCATGTTTTTTGGTAGATTCGTGCGCCCTGAAAAATAATCTCGTTGCGCGTACGTCATATTGTCCAAGCCCCTACCGGAATGATGGCCTGCGAGATCGTTGCTTCTAAATTGTTCATAGCATCCCTCTTTAGTGCTTTGCCTGCTGCCTATACATCGTCGATCGATGCGAATGAGTGTTGTAGGTCAGTCTGTATGCCGACCGCTCCCCAAAACTCTATCGCCACCGGGCATGCGCAGAAAAGATGGTTCACGTCCTCAGGGGCAGCGGAACATAGGGGACACAAAATTGAATCATTCGGTGCCCACCTCGCTCGATAAGTCCTCGTGAGTAGACGCTCGAACGATAACAGCCACATGAACACTTTTATCTTCAGCGGGATCTTCGGCTTCTAGGTTTGCGCGAATTTGTATAGGCTACACGGGTGTCCATCCTCTCCAACCTCCACCATTTGTACGCCGATTTGACTGTAAAGACCCCTGACACCGCATGCTTCCACCACATCTGATCCACCTCCGACGCGCTCAGCCCCTGCGAACCAATACGCTCCAACAACGTGACATATTGCACTGTCTCCGCTTCTGTCAATCGTCCCCGTGTAAGCTCTATCTGCCAGGTACCATCACCTTGAGCAAAATCACACATTGCCCCATCCTTCTTGCACGCCAGATTGAATATATCCGGGGCCATCTGGCGCGGACTCTCTGCCCCGCACCACTTGTCCCACCAGAAGTGTGTCGAGACTCCATCACCTAGCTTCCACACTACCGCTTCTTCCATCTAAAGACACTCAGCAAATATTCATTTACTCAATTGTGATGCTTTCGCGTTCAGTCTGGGCCATCGTAGCTCCCCAATGCCCGCACCCCGTATCTATCCCTCATGACTTGGCACCAAAGTGACTCTGAGCGAAGCATCCATTTCCATGTCCACTTTGCCAATAATGTTCATGACCCGAAGGTCCAACACACCCAAACCTCCAGTTCGTTTAGGACGACAGACTGAGTCCCAATCAACCAAATGCGGCACCCGTCGATCCCCTTCACCTCCTTGCCACAGAAATCGCCTGCGAATGCACTCTATCCTGTCCAAAACTCCGGATGGAATGCGGAACACTGAGAGGTAAAACAGTAGCAAATTTGTCAACACTGCTTGCAACATCGTGAGTCTTCCTCCCCAGCTAAGCAATTTCCCCTTCCATCCCGCTAATTTCCTTTCAAAACGCTCGATCATTGGGTCCCAATGCTCCTTCATCATCCGACCCATGACCAACGGGAGTCCTAGATGTGTGGTGGGAAAGGCGGCTGTTGGGCACCCCATGCACCTTGCCAGCGCCACTTCCTCCTCTGGCGATGTGTGTATCCCATGCATAGAACTCTTGTTCAAGTTGAGGGAGAGACCTGTCAAGAGGGAGAAACAGAAGAGGATGAAATGGAGGCCTCGCACCTGGCTCGCTTTTGCTTCACTAAGCAAGATTGTATCGTCCGCATATTGGAGAATCGACACCTTCCGTTGGTCATAGTGGACAGATTTAATTATTAAAGATACAGATTCAATAATACAGAATAATGCACAGTCTCCTAAAAATTTACTTATATCATATGGACACCTGATTGTCTGGATTTTATTGGATATACTCTCTTGTGGTTAACACATTGAAATTGAGATGTGGTTAATTTAACTACATATTACCCATGTCACTATCATTCACTTAAAGAAAAAAAATGTATATAATCTCTTTAAATTTTATGAATATTCATATTGAACTCTTATTTTTCTCATGTATATTTGCAATCTTTCAGAGGTTAAATGAATATATATTATCAACGTGACGTCAAGTAAAAAAATATTTCACGAATTTTCTTTTCAAATTCACAGCAATTTAATTCAAGGGTTTTTTTATTTAACTAGAAAAACCTCTCGGAGTTATATGAATTTTTAGAAAGAAAAAGAAGGGAAGATATGAATATTAGCTAGCTTTCAAGAGAGTGTATGATTTTTTTCTAAAAAAAGGGGGGGAATTGTCCAGATACCCTTGATCAGGGGTTTAATTTTTTTTTTTACCCCTGAACTTTTTTTTATTTTTTATTTATCTCTGAAATCTGGTCCTATTTTTTTTTCCCCTGACCAGTTATATAAATATTACATTTCTGTAATTGATTGTTAAATATATGTAATTAATTATTATATTTCTGTAATTTATATGTGATACCCAAACTACCCCTACAGACAGTTACATAAATACAGAAATATAATGTGATACATACAGAAATTATATAAATAATTACAGATTGTCTACAAAAAATATTAAAATACACAAATATGCTTAAATACAAAATGGTCATACATACATTTTCAATGTCATTACAATATCATCTGTAAGTGCATTCAATGTACGCAAAATTGTTATAGATACAATCCTAAAGTTTCATTAAAATAGATACATCAATTGTTTGAATTATGGTGTTTTCTTCATATCTTAATGATCAGTTGTAGTCTCCCCCTTAATCATCTTCATTTCCTTTTGGATGAAATGAAATCCACTGAAATATCATTGAACTAGAAATTCAATGTATTTCATAACGAAAATCGGGCTTTCCAAACAACATAAAAAATACAACAAATAGTCAAACACCTAAATAAATTTATGAACAATTGTAATATTTTAATATAATTACTTCTTGATCCATGTATTAAACAATTATAGAAACTAACATTTATATAACAATTACAACAAAAACTACAAATGTAATACCCAACGACATAATCTACCATTTACAGATAATTACAAATTACAGAAATGTAATAACCAATTACATATATTTAACAATCAATTACAGAAATATAATATTAATATACGGATGAGAATCGTGGCACTGGTCAGGGGCAAAAAAAATATAGGACCAGACTTCAAGGGTAAATAAAAAATATAAAAAAGTTCAGGGGCAAAAAAAAATTAAACCCCTGATCAAGATGACAATTCTCAAAAAAAAAAAAAAAAAAATTGATCTCAATCAATATGACAATGGAAAAACTTACTTAAAAGCCACCACATGCAATCTTGTCATTTATTTAAAATGTGCATAGTTAAAAGAATTGGTTATATAAGTAGCGTCACATAAATATGACTCTATTAATAATTATCTAGCACATTGTCCAGCCCGTGCTTGACGCGGTGTTTAAGACACCTCTTATTAGCCCTGTCAACGGGTCGGGTCCGGGTCGGGTCGGGGTGGACCCGGACCCGACCCGTGGCAAGACCCGATGGGTCCGGGTCCAATCTAGGACCCGGCGGGTCCGGGGAAATGTGGACGGGTCCGACCCGACCCGGATGGTAGGCAAAAAAAAAAAAAAAAAAAGCTCATGTATTTGTTTGCTTTATCATTCTATTTGAAAATTTTTGTAATAAAACATTATTATTAATGAGACTATGTTTAAACATAATCTTATACAATTCAAAATAAGTAAATGAATTATTAAACAATATCCAAAACAATAACCACTAATATAAAAAACATATTAACCTAAACAATAAAGATAACTAATTATACAAACATTCAAAACAATAATAACCTAAACAACATTCAAAACAATAAACACTAACATATTAACTAAAATAATAAACATAAATCATGCAACAAACTAATTAATTATACAAATTCAAAAGCTAATAAGTTAATTGTCCAAAACAAACCAACGACAATACATTACTAAGTTTATTACATATTAAACAATCAAGTTCTTGCAAGTTGCAACATTAACACAACAAAAAAAATGTTATGATTATGATTATGATTTATAAACTTATGGATACAAACATAAGTTAAGTAAGAAATAAAATTATGTATCAACTAATATTAATTGTCTTATAATATATGAGCATATATTAATAAAACAATCGGGTCTCGGATCCAACGGGTCGGGGCGGGGTGGACCCGGACCCGACCCGTTTGTTTGTTCGGGTCCGCCGGGTCGGGTCCGGGTCTGGACCCAACCCGTTGACAGGCCTACCTCTTATCATATGAGAGAATGTGGGTTTGAACCCCGCCGGAGATGGGAAGAAGAGAAAAAAAAAGAGACCTAACCCTTTGGGATATGTGTTTGTGGGTTATACCATTGTCCGCGTCGCACATACTAAAACTTGGTTGGAGCATAGTTACTATATGATCTTAATAAATATGAAAAAAGCACACTTATCCTTATATGCATGATAGCTTCTAGAATGTTGATAAACTTTAGGAAAATGTTATAGTTGTGTCATTGTTGTGTGACTTTAATAAATCGCACATGTTTTAATTTTTTTAAATATAGATTTACTTAATGAAATATATTTTTATTAAAAGATATGCATTTTTTTTATGAAAGGTTAAATGCATATGTTTTTAAGTTTGCAATTAGAAAATATACATTAATATAGTGAATATATACTAGGTAAAGCATCTACAAAAATGACTGTCTAAGCACAAAAAAAAAAAAAAAACCTTGCAGCCCCCAAAAATAAAGGCAAGCCAGTTCCAGTTTTATGCTTTAATTTCTATGCAATAATCAGTTATGCAAGAATCTAGCTAGTAAAACTGAATCTATCAAAAGCTCACTCCCCTCCCCCTAATTTTGGGTATTTACCTAAAATCTATCTACATGAATCTACTACAATAAATTGTTTGATTGCACAATTACATTGAAATCAGTCTGTATGAAACTACTACAATAATATTATTATTTGGTTGCACAATTATAGAAACAGCTTCCTACAAATACAAAAGTTATCCAATCATGCAACCAATCGTAAAATTTTAAAAAGGACATTCATGGTTGATTTTCATCAAAGTCGGTTCTTTTTTTTACAATAGATTTTGACACAAGTCAACAACCAAATCTGGTTTCTGCAAGGGTAAAATCTTGGAATAGGAAACATATCAGTAAATTGTCAAAATTGGGGAAAAAAATCAAATACATATAAGACCGATTGTAATAATAGTCAAAAATCAAAATAATATGTGGATAATTCACAAATAAGACATAAAAATAAGATTTAACAAATCAGATAATTCAGCAGGCAATTTCCATATTATATACAAAATTATAGATTATTCTGTCAAACGTTGTCACTACACACATGAACTGGGATTGACATACCCCCACCAAAAAAATAAAATGCTCTAGCATAAAGTCTGAGTTGAAGAATATCAATGTCAAGTCAATTGATGAACATGGTAGACAAAAGGGATACACACCACATGACAGAGCCATACATTTGCCTGATAAAAATGTTTAGTCATATATACAAGAAAACAATCATAAGAGATGTTTCAGATATGTTTCATGTGTTCAGCCCACCAACAAAAAACGGCACATAAAGGCATTAATCAAGCCAATCCAAACTTTGATCAAAATGATCACTACTCTCCAATGTGGGCAATTATAAGCAACTTCAACATGAAGGGCATTGAACTTTTGGCCTCCATAACCATATTCAAACTTTTCTGAGTCAGAATTTAATCACAAATCAAAGTTTCAAGACTACATCACATAAAAGAAAACAAGGATTGGAAGAAAATAAAATTTAAAAAAAAAAACCCACCTGCCAATACCCACAAACAGCTATCTGAACCATATTCTTCCCAAAAGTCTTCATTTGTTTTCCAAAAACAGCATGGACTTTTTTATTCTCGAACAGAACCTGTACATTCCTATCCCCTACAGACTTGTCTGGAGTTTTCAATGAGCAACCAAAATAAAGCTCCCTCTCCAGAAGATTAAAAAACAACACTTCCAGTCACAACTCCCACATAGGTATATCTCTCTCTCTAACAATGGTGCATGTGATTTGGATATTTTATATAAGACGTGGAACTAAACCTGATGGAATAAAAAACAAAGCAGCACATCTGATGTAAATTTACCTGACTCCAATGGTGTTCCATTTTTAAGAGAGGGTGGAACTTGATGTTTCTAAATCGGGTGATCAACATTTCAGCTGGCAACATTTCATCAGCTGGGCACAAACTCGGAATTCAACTGCCCTCCATTGCTCCCTCCATGAGCATTAAAGCCAGTAACAGGCATAGACCTCTGAGCGAAATCCAGTAATAACTTACGTTGGTGCTCGTCCGTGTGGGGAAGGCTCGCCCTCAGAAGCTCAACAGGCATCTCCCGGCTAATAGCTCTTGTAGCCTCCAATCCAATAATAGGCGTGTTTGATGGTGACTGCAACAACAATGAATGCACTATGCTGTCATATTTGCTCAGACAATACTTTGTGAGTAACCCAAAGAAGGCGTCAAATGAAGCCTGCCAAAGAGCTCGGTTAGGCATGCTAAAGTTTCCCATGGCATGGGGATCAGTTAGAAGATCAGTGGCCCTCTCAAGAACGGATTTTATGATCAAAGAAGCCCCATCTCCTGCAGAACTCCCAAGAGGACGAAGTGGTGGCTGCTCTGAAGAACAAACTACAGCCGCAAGGCATGCACTCAGTGCGTTGAGGTCCATCCCTCGCACGCATCCAGAAACAATCTGTGCAAGTTTGGTTGTTGTATCAGCTGCACTGGAGTCCGAGGGGAGGCCACCGAATAAGAACCGCAGATGGCGGAATATCGCCATGCATACGATCCGGGATAGATCACTTCCCGGAAATAGAAGATTCAAAAAGCGTGAGAGGAGCTTCCGACCTTTTGGGAGCGACACCAGACGAAGAAAGACGAGATCATCCTTTGGGGCCAGTCCGACCGAGTGAGACCCACCCTTACCCGGGCTGAGTGGGTCGACCAGCTGGAGTGAGGCGGCAAGTCCTTCCAACAAAAGTTGGCGCCTCCGCCTAAGCTGGGACCCACCATCTTGTGGTTGGCTTAACTGTAAGAGCCGATCAATGTCATCAACATCAAGCAGAAGGTACAGTCCATCTTCTATCGCAATCCTTGCAGCCAGCATTGGCTCCTGTTCGAGAGGCCTCTCTGAAGATTTCTGATCAAGTGCACCATCTCCTGGAGGATCGACTTCAAGGAGCGGGCGAGGCCTTCTTATGGAGGAGAATGGGACCCGCCCAAGAGCCTCAACTTGGAGGTAAGCATGGGGTTCGTTGTTGGAACGTGCTCGAGAGGGAAGGTCTCGTAACACAGTTGGGCAGAAATGATTTTTCAGTCTTGACCCAGAAGTTTTCTTAGCAATGCAAGCCTGGTGGTAGTAGTCATCTACATATGGATCATTAGTGTGGGTGGCAGCATGTTGCATTCTAAGAATGCTCTCAATTTCATCAGCCGACATGTACTTGGACCTGAACTGTGGCCAACCATTATCACCTTTCTGGCTGCCACTGTCTGAAGACTGTTGGGAGAACCGCATGTTCTGTCTCCCTCTCTGTGATGGCTTTGATCGTTGGTCTCTCATCTCGGCCATACCAAGCATCGCTTCATATTTACTGATAAGATGCGGGGGTGGTGGATGAGGACCAAATAATTGAGATTGCAAAGCTGAGAAATGTAACCGCTGCTGTTGCTGCTGAGAGAATAACTGTGGGGGAATGAGACCATTTGGTCGGGGCAACATATTCGGCAAGAGATTTAAGTGATCCCCTGGAAAAAGGTTAGCCTGGTTCAGCCAGTGATTCGGTGACTGACTGTTGCTCATGGGGAGGCCAGGGCGTGGAAACTGAGGCATATTCCCCCCATAGTGTAACCTATGAGGAGGTCCTGCCAGATGAAGTTGAGGATTGGAGAAGGGAGAAATATTTGGTGGAGAAAAAGGCATCTGGGGTCCTGAAGTGAGTGATGGGATGTTCTGATGACGTGCATGGCTCGGTGAAGCCTGGGATCGGCCACCAGGGGGTGGATAGGAAGTGAAATTTGATTTGGGTATGAGAATGGGCTCGCTGGAGCTGTGCTGCTGCAGTGGCTGCTCAGGGTATGAAGACGTCCTGTACAATGGTTTGGATTCAGCAAGACGAGCAGAAGAAGATTGTGGCTGCGACCACCATCGCTTGCCTTCCTGGACATTTTCAGCATCTGAAATTTGCTGATCCAACCAAGTAGGAAAGTCTGGATCTTGGGCCCAATCTGCGGTGGTGGAACCTGGGAACATGATGTGGTTCTCATTTTTACTATGCTTGAATTACAGAGAATAAAGAAGGATTCATTTGAATTGAAAGCAAACAAATTTAATACCCACTGACATGTATATGCAGTCATATAATAAAGATAAACAATGCAATCTTTCTATTGAGAATAAAAGATAACAAAGTAAAACAGCTAATGACCATTACCAAGCTCATATGAGCAATGTTGTCCTACAGTTGCACTCACAATTTGGTAATAGAACAGATAAAAAAATATGTAGACGTGTAAGCTGGACATGTTGCTTTGTAGCTAATAAAGGAAGAAGGAAAACCAGATTACAGCCAAAAAATCATTCGTAACAACAATTAAAGAAAACACAATCTTCAATACCAAATGCATTATGATTCATGGAGGACCATGCCATATTTAGGTTTTAAATCAGTAATATTGACCTTTTTCAATATATTCTCAAGTAGTCCAGTGCTAAGTCAATTTAAAAGACTTCCCCAAATTGGGGACCGGATCCAGTCAAAACTAGGTCCGAATCAGTTTGGTCAGTACCGAACTGTACCACGTGAAAATCAAACTGCATCACCTATAAATCGAACTACACAACTAATTGTTGGGTATATATTTCACTCTCTTATTGGATTTAATCAGCTATTGGAGAAAATATGAATTCCTAAGTATCATCAATATCTAATAGGAGAGTAAAATATATACCCAACAATTGGTTGTGCAGTTCGATTTATAGGTGGTGCAGTTCGATTTTCACGTGGTGCAGTTCGGTACTGACCGAACTGATCGGATCCAGTCCTAACTGGATCCGGTCTCCCCAAATTGATCTTCCTGATATCAGGAAATAAAGATACAGTTGTTGGCATGGCATGCATACATAAACAAACAAGTACATAAATTGATAGTTCTTAGAAACGTATTATGATAACAGGCAGCACAGCCATTATTAGGGCATAAACAAAAAAAAACATTTGGAAGTTGAAGAAGACAATAAGTAAAAACAAGCTAGAAATCCATGTAACGAAGTTAATCTTTGATTGCTTTCCATGTTCCAATTGCTAAATAATAGCTCCAAAATTCAATAATTAAGAAGAAAATTGTAACAGGTACTCACTTTCTCTAGAAAAAGATCCTCTGTCACCAATAACTCCTGCATTCCTAGGTTCGCTAACGGTTCTCTTCAACTGGAAGCAAAGACATGTATCAGCACCATATGCAAATCCCAGATAATTCAACCAGAAAACAGGAAGAATGCAGAGGAAAAAGTGTGCACGGACCAGAAATTAAGTGGTTGATATATAATACAAAATGTATGTCTAAAAGCAAACAAATCTTCAAAAACACACTTCATTCCAAAGACAAGACACGATCCAACTATCATTTCAAATAGCATATTCAATTAAGCATTTAAGTTAGAGATTCCTAAAGTAGTTAAATCCAAAGTTGGAGGCCTGAGTTGTTTTCTTTTACATTGAAGATCCAAAATCCTGGAGTCATTAAAACAATGAATCCTACATATCAGTTGATATTACAGATCCTGTACAGTGAAGAAAATCTCATTAACGGATATACAAAATTATGAGCAATCCAATACTTGGGGAATAGTTAACCACAACTCCCTCAAGGCTCACTGGTGTCTATATGAATGAATCTATTGTGCTGAAAAGCCATTGGAGATGATGATGCAATTGGCTCCCTTAAAGAAATGGATCATGATGAAGGACCAAATGAAGCACAAGATGTTTAACCAATATCTAGTGTGATCACCAGGAGAAAAAGTCTCTAACACAAACCATCAAAGAAGCATCAGACCAAAGTGTAGCATTAGTAGCTTATTTGTAAGAGAAGGGAAATGTTTATGATGAAGGAAAATATATTGATTTGCAGCAATATTGCAGATCCATGGCCCAGTTCTTACTTTCTTCTCTCCATATACAGTGGGAAAGAATTGAGCATAAAACAACAACATAGCTTTTATATTAAAAATTTGGGATTGCCATTATGAATCCTTTTCATTCAACTCTACTGATCATGTCCTTTTCTTACCATCACCAATCAAATTTGTTTTGGTCTATCCCATGTCCTTGGAGCCCCTACAAGGCTACAACAATGACCACATTGCTCCTCTTAACCGGTGCATAAATCCAAATCATCTCAAATGTTTCTCTCATCTTATCTATTGGAGCAATTTGTACATTTCCACAAATTTTAAAATTTTATTATTCCATCCTTTGCCATCACATCACTCATTCATGTCAACATTCATATATCTCAGTTACACTCATTTTTCAAACATGTTGTTTCTTAATTAGTTAAAATTGTCAATTTGTGATTGATCATGTTTTAAAATTGTCATTTTTCAAACATGTTGTTTCACAGCACTTCTCAATTTCAATGATCATGTTTTAATCCTATTAATGAAAGATGGCTAGTTAAAATTGTGAATTTGTGATTGAAAATTTTATTCACTAGGATCAAGTTTACTTCAAAACAGAGGTTGAATAGTCAAATATATATAAGAGATATATTCAACTACCCTAGCAACCATACCAGTGCCAAACTACAAGTGAAGATATCTGAATCTTACCCTTGAAAAAGCAGTTGTAAGATCTTCAACATCAGATAGAGAGCCTAAACCTTCGCCCTGCAAATGCAAAAACTTTGCATCTTAAAAAACCATGGGTCATATCCATAACAAATTTTGAATCAAACACTTCAAGCACAACTCAGAAATATCTGATACACATAACACATATATGTAAACATCAATAAATAAGAACTTGATAACCTGAAAAATGAATGAGACTGCCCATTTAGAGGTAGCCACAGACGATTCATCCATGGACAAGAAAGTGTGGTGGAAACCAAAAAAATGAAGATGCAATGGAAGTTGAAAATTAGAATAATACATAATTCTATGGATACCTATCAACCTAACAAATGTACAGAACTCCAATTTTCTTGAAAACAAAACACTAAAATACTTCAGTGACGAAAACCAAAGGAACAGCCATAGAAAGCAGAAGAATACAAATAATATAACACAAGAAATGGAGAACAAAGCGCTATGAGGAAATCTGCATGCCACATAGTTTATAAGGCAGTGGGATCAATTATCAGTTCTAAAGACCATCACCATTTGGAATGGAAGGGTGCACCGTTGATTTAGCAATATGGACCACTTGATATACCATATTAATTACCTCACGTCATATATTTGATCAAAGACAGAGAGGCGGATGATTTTGTATTCATTGTGGTGTCAGAAAGGATGGAGTGATTAAATGTTCCAAAAAACTAATTTGGCGGTAGTCATTAACTACTGCCAGTTAAGAACTAAGTGAGTTTGAGATGTTTCCACTTTCCAAGATAAATTTTTGGTGGCTTGATATTTTCATACACAGCTAGGTCTTTTTCATAGGTTGAAAGTACAGTGATTAAGAATTATAGCACAAACAGGATTTATCTTTGATGAAGATAAAGCTGCTAGATGCATGATTTATTTCAACAAAAATGGCATCATGACTTGCAATGCAGGCACTATCTCATCAATATATTGAGCGTCATACTCCATATAAACCAATACTTCATGGAAACTCCACTTTTCATATTAACATGGGTGCATGATACTCAATATAATCAGTGTTTCCTGGAAACTTCACATGTCAGATCACCATATTGACCCATGGACACTGTTAGATGTTCAAAAATACATATTTTGATATACCTTTTAGAGTTGTCTTGGACATTTCCCTATGCAATATATCATTTTCTACATACTTATTAGGGAATTTTATTTTCAAAGCATAATATGCACAAATAAACTACATTTATACATTTCATGTGCATAATTATATTTGTCATGGAGATTCTAATCCAAATTTCATAGGATATGAAGATAATACATGCTATTGGAGGAAAAGAACATGTGAATATTCAATTCCTAAAAGTCTACAGCAATTAGGGAAAGAATGGATCATCACAATGGCCAAAAGAAGAGAGAATCTCCCTCACAAATCATCTCCAGCAGACAGCCACAAATCAGCAAATCTGATTTGTCAAATCAGTATTAAATCTCTATCAAAATCACTAAAAATCAGCATTAGCAAATCCTCCAAATCCCACCAAGTCAGCTACAAATTCCTACCAAAACAGCAAGGATTTTTCAAATCCTGGACAGCTGTCCAGCCTTAAAAGCCCCAGCCATTACAGCCCTCTATAAAAGGGGCCTGCAGAGGGAGGACAGATAGAGAAGATTTCCAGCTGAGCAGAATTTTAGTCTTCCATTTTCTTGTTCTTTCTTCTTTATTTTAAGTTTTTTCTCTTCAGTTTGTGTTTCTTTTGTATTAGACATAGATGCTATTGTATTTTGTTTATGTTTAATCAATAAAGAGTTCTTCTTTCTTTGATTTTCATGGAATCTTTTTATTGTTATTCTAGAATATCACCAACCATGGTAGGCTAGAGAATCCTCCCATCAAGGAGAGGATTCCACCCCATGAGTATGAGTGATTAGATCTTTTATTTGTGCATCTTATATTATTTGATTTATGCTTAATGATTATATAGTTTCTTCAACTCAGATTTATCTTGATTATGGGTATTTTAAGATCTTTCATCGTTTTACTTAGATGAGACATGATTGATACTTTATAAACCCTATTTTCAAATCGAGTAGAAGTGAACTACCTTCTTTGAAATATTTTGTTGTCATTGGTTGAATATCTTAACTGTCAAGGAAGAGGGTCTTCACTATAAGAACCGTCCTTGATCTAGTAGTTAATGGTGTATCAACTAATGAAATGTTAAAAGAGAACTTTAAATCTATATTCTCCATGTGACCAAGTAAAATCTCTTGATCATGTGAAGTAAGGGAAATATAAGTGCAATAGAAAGATCTAATCAATCATACTTGTGGGGTGGTTTCTAATCCTTGGTGGCTTTTTTTTATCGTATCTTGATTCAAATTAGAATTTTATTTTAGCTTTTAAAGTAGCTTCCTTGGATCAATCTTCAAAATTCTTGTTTTAAAATCTTTTTGGGAATTGATATCTTTTACAATTACTTGTTTGCTTCCATAGCCTCCTTGTGGGATCGACCTCTTACTCCCACTTTCTACCAAAAAGAGGTAAGAGAGAGTTATAAATTTCTTTTGTTGGTAAAGGCTAAATCTTAACGACAATTAAATCGAACCAACAAATTGGCGCCGTTGCCGGGGAGGCAAGGTAAGTAACGGTAAAAGTTGAAGGTATCAATTTTTTTTCTCTTTTCTAAAAAAAAAAAGTAAAAAAAAAATTTAAAATTTAAAAATTAAAATTAATTTTTTTTTTCTTCTTATTATGCAGGAGGAAAGGATGAAGAACATAAAGCTCAAGACTGGTTGATCCATCTCAGATTTTGGATTTCCGGAGTGAACAAACTCCGTAGTAAGTTTTCCTTCAAAATAAAAAAAAATAAAAAATCGTTTCCATGATTGTGCATTTAGTGTAAACATTTGCATAAATCAATTTAAGGGCAAAACCTATAAAAAAGATAAGGTCGGGATTTCATCACCTGTCCTTAGCCCAAAACCACCACATTGCATAATTATCCCAAGCCAATCACAATAAAATCAATTAGACATTGGCCCTAGGATTCCTCGAGCTCAATAGGGCGAAGACCACCAAAAGTGCACCAATTGCGCTCTTTGACCACGTTGATGTCTAGGAAAGCCTTGTCCCTCAAAGGGAGACAATTATTGTTCTAGGAGGGTGGTACTTAAGCGGGACCGTGCTCAAGAGCATTGTGGCCCCACCACTACCTGGGGGCTGACCTGGTCAATTTGGTTTCATAAGACCGAATTGGAGGCTTAGGTGTACTCTTCAAAACAGTTAGGAGCTGTCTAATTAAGGAGAGATTTTGGGAATTTTTCCTAATAGTCTCTGTGCAATTAGAATAAGAATTTGAAAGCCCTCAATTAATTTCAAGATAATTGAGCCAAGCTGTTGTGTGGTGTTTTGTGGTTCCTTTGTCTAGCCTTTATTAGGATTTCTCTCTTCCTTTTAGGGTAGATTGAGTCGGAGTTCATTATTTCTGGTGCATGCACGGTAGAAGATCAAAAAGGAGAGAGTTAGAGCCTTTGGACCCTGAGATTGAGAGAACCCATCTTCTACATAGGCGAGTCCTTACCCAGTCATCACTCTCCACAATGGGTGATCGTGCTAGAACCTTGAATGAGCTATACGCTCCTGCCTCTGCCAATCCACCGACCTGCATAGTGTTGCCGGTCAACAATGCAAACCAATTTGAGATTCGACCGGCAACCATCAATATGCTTCCCAAATTTCATGGGTTCGAAAGTGAGCAACCCTACATCCATTTGAACAAATTCTTGACAATTTGTCAAACGTTCAAAAACCAGAACCTAGATGAGGAAGGTGTCAAGTTGAGATTGTTTCCCATGACATTGGAAGATCATGCAGCTGCATGGCTATATTCCCTCTCCACTGATTCCATTAGAACATGGGAACAACTCTCTAAGAAATTCATGGCAAAATTTTACCCTATGGCAAAAACTGAGAAAATCAAAGATGCCATTAGAACTTTTAGGGGGAGAGCTGAAGATGAATTTTCCCAAATTTGGGAAAAATTTTATGATTTGTTAGTCAAATGCCCTCACCATGGTCTTGACAAAGCCCAGTTAGTCCACTTCTTCTACAAGGGACTACCTCCCACACATAGGAACATGATTGAGTCCATGCACAAGGGTAAGTTCATGAATCAGACCCCTGATCAAGCCTATGAGTTCCTTGTAGATTTAGCTGAGAATGCTCAGAATTGGAGTAGCTATGACAATGAAGTTGATGATAGAGGATCTAGAAAATCAGGTATCTATGAAATAAAAGCAGATCCAGATCTTAAAAATGTCATGACCAACTTAGTGGATGGGTGAACAAACTGAGTAAGAAGTTTGATAATTTTGCAATAAATCAGAACCCACAGAGAGATCCAAACCCCATCATGAAAGTGGAACATGAGCTTCATGGCATATGTCTTCTTTGTGATAGTTCAGAGCATCTAGTGGAGTGTTGCCCTAGTTTGCCTACCATCAAGGCCGAGCAGGCAAATTCAATTAATTCATACAATGCCTTTAAGAAGCCCACTCCCAATTCTTTTGGTCCAGTCTACCATCCTGATAATAGGTTCCATCCAAACTTCTCTTATAGACAAAATGAACCTATCCAATATCAGGGAGGTCCACCAGGATATCAAAGAAACTTTTCCAGACCAGGCCCATCACAAGCCCCTCAACAGAACCAACCTTTGGTTCCACCTCAAACTCCTTATGTTGCTCCCACTCCTCCTCAACCCTCACATCTGGAAACCATGATGGCTAACATGATGAAGCAACAACAAGAATTTATCCATCAGCAACAACAAACCAATCTGTCCCAAACCCAGACTAATCAAATCCATGCACAAGCAATTGCAAAACTTGAGGTTAGTCTAAGCCAAATAGCCAGTTCTCTAGGGGATAGGAAGAAGGGAGAATTACCTAGTCAGCCAGTGTCTAATCCTAGTAGGCAACAGAGTCAAGGCCCAAGGGGGCAATATCAGGTTAACTCTGATGAAAACTCATCCCATGAAGTTCAGGCTATTACCACCTTAACATATGGCAGGCGAGTGGACAAGAAGGTCCAACTCCCCAAGGAAAAAAGTGAAGAAATCACGGTCCATAAGACCCCTAACCAGGAAGAAGGACAGGAGACCCAAGGGAAGGGAAAAGAAGCCCAAGAAATTGCGGCAAAGCCTGTAGATGTCTACAAACCCAAAGCTCCTTATCCTCTTAGGTTGCAAGAACCGAAGAAGAATTCCCATTTTGATGATATCATGGAAGTATTCAAAAATGTTCAGATCAATATACCTTTCTTAGATGCCATCAAACAGATTCCCTCCTACACAAAATTCTTGAAAGATCTTACCACGGTGAAAAGGAGAACCAATGTTCCTAGGCAAGCTGTGATGGCTGCACAAGCCTCATCTTTCATTCAACAACAAATTGCTCCTAAATACAAGGACCCTGGTTGCCCCACAATTGCAATTAAAATAGGAGAGACTATCGTCCAAAGAGCCCTCCTAGATTTAGGAGCCAGTGTAAATCTGCTACCCTATTCTGTGTACAAGGAGTTAGGTTTGGGGGAATTAAAACCCACTGACATTACCCTTTCTTTAGCAGATAGAACTGTGAAGTATCCAAAGGGAATTGTGGAGGATGTAATTGTCAAGGTGAAAGAATTCTATTACCCTGTGGATTTTGTAGTCCTAGAAACTGAACCAGTGAAAAATCCAGGCAGCCATATCCCTGTGATTCTAGGCAGACCATTTTTAGCCACTTCAGATGCTGTTATCAGATGTCGAAATGGTATAATGACTCTAGCTTTTGGTAACATGACTGTCCAACTGAATGTTTTCCATAGCAGTAACCAACCACCTGAAATGGATGATCTTGAGAAGTTTGCATGATTGAGAATGTGATTAGCAATTCTTTTGAAGAGTTGAGTTATACTGACCCACTAGAAAGATGTTTGGCCCATTTCGGCCAAGATTTTGATGAAGAAGGTTTGATTAAGGAAGTGAATGCACTTTTAGATTCTGCTCCAATCATGGATACTAGCAAATGGACCACTCGGTTTGAATCATTGCCCATTTCTGAATCTCAGCTAGTATCATCTAGTGTCAAGCCACCTCGGTTAGATCTTAAGGACCTCCCTCAGAATTTGAAATATGCATATTTAGGTGACAACAAGACCCTACCTGTTATGATTGCTTCAAATCTAAAGGAAGATCATGAGGAGAAATTGTTAAATGTCCTGAGGAAGAATCAAGAAGCCATTGGTTGGTCTATAGCTGACATCAAAGGGATTAGCCCATCTGTGGTTCAACATAGGATCCATCTTGTAGAGAATGCAAAAACCTCTAGAGAATCACAAAGGCGACTGAACCCAATCATGAAGGATGTAGTTCGATCTGAGGTTATCAAGCTCCTAGATTCTGGTATTATATACCCCATCTCTGATAGTCATGGGTGAGTCCAGTGCAAGTTGTACCCAAAAAGTCTGGCATTACAGTAGTAAAAAATGATCACAATGAGTTGGTTCCCACTCGAATCCAAACTGGGTGGCGAGTGTGTATCGACTATAGGAAGTTGAATGCCGTAACTAGGAAGGATCATTTCCCTCTACCCTTCATTGACCAAATGCTGGAACGCCTAGCAGGTCATTCTCATTACTGTTTCCTTGATGGTTATTCTGGATATAACCAAGTCCCTATTTCCCGTGAAGATCAGGAAAAGACTACTTTCACCTGTCCCTATGGCACTTTTGCCTATCGTCGTATGCCCTTTGGGTTATGCAACGCACCGGCCACTTTTCAGCGATGTATGATGAGTATTTTTTCGGACATGGTAGAAAAAATTTTGGAAGTCTTCATGGATGACTTCTCAGTTTTTGGTTCTAGCTTTGATGAATGTTTGCACCATCTGACACTTGTTTTAGAGCGTTGCAAGGAAAAGAACTTGGTTCTTAACTGGGAGAAGTGTCATTTCATGGTAGAATCTGGGATTGTTTTGGGACACATTGTATCAAAGAGAGGAATAGAAGTAGATAAAGCCAAGGTCGAATTAATTGCTAAGTTGCCACCTCCCAAAACTGTTAGAGAGGTGAGATCTTTTTTAGGACATGCTGGTTTTTATCGCCGCTTTATAAAGGATTTTAGTAAGATTTCAAAGCCCTTGTGCGATCTCTTAGCTAAGGATGCTCCCTTCAATTTTTCCTCTGCGTGTCTAGTGCCTTTGAAAGACTCAAATCTGAGTTAACCTCTGCCCCTATCATCCGATCTCCTAATTGGAGTGTTCCTTTTGAGGTAATGTGTGATGCCTCAGATTATGCCATTGGTGCCGTGTTAGGTCAGCGAATAGGGAAGCTTCCCCATGTTATTCACTACGCAAGCAAAACTCTTAATGATGCCCAACTCAATTACTCCACCACTGAAAAAGAGTTATTGGCTGTTGTGTTTGCTCTAGATAAATTTCGTTCCTACCTAATAGGATCCAAGGTCCTTATTTTTTCTGATCATGCTGCACTTAAGTATCTTCTCACAAAGAAAGATGCTAAAGCTCGGCTAATCCGATGGATCCTATTGCTCCAAGAGTTTGATCTAGAAATTCGAGATAAGAAGGGATCTGAAAATGTGGTGGCAGACCATTTGTCAAGATTAATTATTGAGCCGTCTACTGAATCTTTACCTATTTTAGAGACCTTCCCTGATGAGCAACTAATGATGATCTCCCATACCCATGTTCCATGGTACGCTGACATTGTCAACTACCTTGTCACGGAACAGATGCCCAGCTCTTGGACCAAGCAAGAGCGATTTCGTTTTCTAGCTCAGGCAAAATGGTATTTTTGGGATGAACCGTACTTGTTCAAATACTGTCCAGATCAAATCATTAGACGGTGCATCCCTGAGTACGATCAAAGGAAGATCCTCTCGTTCTGCCATGATCAGGCTTGTGGGGGTCATTTTAGTGGAAAAAAGACTGCTGCAAAGGTTTTACAGTGTGGATTCTATTGGCCTACCTTGTTCCGTGATGCACATGAATACTGTAAATCATGTGATCGATGTCAAAGATTAGGAAAGATTTCAAGAAGAAATGAGATGCCCCTAAACCCGATTTTGATTGTGGAACTCTTTGATGTTTGGGGCATCGATTTTATGGGCCCCTTCCCTATGTCCTTTGGGTACCAGTACATTCTTGTAGCTGTTGATTATGTGTCCAAATGGATTGAAGCTATTCCATGTAAAACTAATGATCACAAGGTGGTGGTCCAGTTCCTTAAGGAGTATGTCTTTGCTCGTTTTGGCACCCCTCGTGCTATTATTAGTGACGGGGGAAAACACTTTTGCAATAAGATCTTTGAAGCCTTAATGAGGAAGTACATCATCACTCATAAAGTTGCCACACCTTATCATCCACAGACCAGTGGACAAGTAGAGATCTCCAACAGGGAGATCAAGAAAATCCTTGAGAAAACTGTCAATACTTCTAGAAAGGATTGGTCCATTAGGTTACCAGATGCATTATGGGCATACCGTACAGCCTATAAAACTCCCATAGGAATGTCCCCGTATAGAATTGTTTATGGCAAGGCTTGCCATCTACCTGTCGAATTAGAACACAAAGCATATTGGGCAATCAAACGCCTAAATTTTGACCTCGACAAGGCTGGGGAACATAGGAAACTTCAACTCGATGAGCTAGAAGAGATTAGGAATGATGCATATAACTGTGCCAAGAGATACAAGGACCGCATGAAGACCATGCATGATAAGATTATCCTTCGTAAGGAATTTTCCCCCGGTCAGAAGGTCCTTCTATACAATTCTAGACTACATCTATTCCCTGGGAAATTGAAGTCTCGTTGGACTGGCCCATACACAATTGAAAAAGTTCATCCACATGGGACGATTGAGATCCACAATGCCAAAGATGGTAAAACTTTCCAAGTCAATGGACATCGTTTGAAACCATACCTTGAGTATCTAAGCCCAGAAGTTGAGGAGACACGTTTGGAAGATCCTGTGTATCAGGATTGATCACTTTGTATATTATTATTATTATTATTATTTTTTTTTTTTTTGGTTTAGGGTTAGGACATTTTAGGTTATTTTGCTTGGAATCTGTGTACATATTTGTCATTGCTATGTTTCTGTGCGGATTCACTGAGCTATTTTGTCACAGAATAATTACAAAAATTCACATCAAATAAGGTATGCAGTCTCTACCTCCCTTAATTTTTTCTATTTTGTCCTTATCATTTTCAAGCATCACATGCATCATTTTGTAACTATCATTCACATTGAGGACAATGTTAGATTTAGGTTTGGGGGTGTAATCAACAATTTTTGATGTGACATTTAAAAAAAAAAAAATATTGGAAAAGTTCAATCATTGGGATAAGTTTGGCTTGCAAAATCAATTTTCACTTTAGTTGACAATTCTATCTTGTGTCTAAAATGTTTTTTGCAAATTTCAAGTCTTGAAAAAATTTCAACACTTATAGCCACATGTATGTAGCGTGATGGAAAAGTGAAACCTAAGGGAGAGACCTGGAAGAATCATTAGTGGAGACTAAACCCAGGAGAGATTTGAGCCATTCTATTCTTGGAGGGTTTTTACGTAATTCTGAGTTACAAGTTAACTCAAAATTTTCTTGTTTTCGCTTAAAAATGTCGTTTGGTTGATCTCTTTATTCTTGTTTTGATCAAAGACTCATGAACACCAAAAAAAAAAAAAAATTGGATTACTACACTAGAAACTCCACTGAAATCTTTTCAAGGCATATAATAACCATGTGAAACTTAGGAAATGATTTAGGCCATCTTTGCTAACCCATCTATCATGTTCAGCCGACCTATTCTTAAACTTATCCACTAGTCAAACCCCTTGAGCCATATAAGCCTTTCTTTGTTCAACCTATTTTTTCAAACTACACTGCACTTAATGAGTGCAACCTTAAATTTTGTTTTGGAAACGAGGAAAGAAGAAGAAAAGAAAAAATCAATCAATTACTACGAAATTTCATGGAAGGGTTATTACTATCATGATTCTGAAAAAAAAAAAAAAAAAAAAAAAAAAAAAGACAAAAAAAAAAGCAGAAAAAAAAAAGAGCCGATATTCATCGAAAAAGTATATAAATTCTCAAAGCATTTCAGAATAAAACATTGTCCAGTTATCAACCCTAGCCCCATTACAACCTATTGAAAAGACCTACTTGATCCTAAATGTAATGTGGTTAAAATGTGGAGAATAGATGAAGAGGACTTATGGTGTTTAATCCAATGTTCTTGAGTCAATGATATTCCATTCCTGAGATCAATTTAATTTTTCTTTGATATGGTCCGTCCTTCTATAAAATCTTATATGTGGATTATTTGAATTTGATTCCTTGTCACATATAAGTTGAGAGAAATGACCCCACTTCTGAGAGATTTCCTTGTTGAGTGTAATATCCAGTGAGTTTTTGAAGTCAAGGCGAAATCCATTCTGAAGGTGATCAAAATTAAGTTTTACTTGGAAAAAGAAAGCTACATCCTTGTTGGCTATGCACACACACACTTCAGGACTTGATGACGAGTGAAAACTTTTAACATATGGATAGAGTTGTCAACTATGGTAAATTTTTCTCAAAAAAAAAAAAAAAAAAAAAAAAAAAAAAATTGAACTTCGAATTTTGTGGGTATATTCGCTGCAAACCCTCACGAGACACAACTCGTCCACTAGGGGTGACCTAGGGGTTTAAAGGCTTGTTGCACATGCTAAGTGCGACCGCGATTCCTGCGAAAGTGAGTTAGGATTTTTTTTAAAAAGTTTTGCTCGAGGACTAGCAAAAAGCCGGTTTGGGGGTATTTGTTAGATGTTCAAAAATACATATTTTGATATACCTTTTAGAGTTGTCTTGGACATTTCCCTATGCAATATATCATTTTCTACATACTTATTAGGGAATTTTATTTTCAAAGCATAATATGCACAAATAAACTACATTTATACATTTCATGTGCATAATTATATTTGTCATGGAGATTCTAATCCAAATTTCATAGGATATGAAGATAATACATGCTATTGGAGGAAAAGAACATGTGAATATTCAATTCCTAAAAGTCTACAGCAATTAGGGAAAGAATGGATCATCACAATGGCCAAAAGAAGAGAGAATCTCCCTCACAAATCATCTCCAGCAGACAGCCACAAATCAGCAAATCTGATTTGTCAAATCAGTATTAAATCTCTATCAAAATCACTAAAAATCAGCATTAGCAAATCCTCCAAATTCCCACCAAGTCAGCTACAAATTCCTACCAAAACAGCAAGGATTTTTCAAATCCTGGACAGCTGTCCAGCCTTAAAAGCCCCAGCCATTACAGCCATCTATAAAAGGTGCCTGCAGAGGGAGGACAGGATAGAGAAGATTTCCAGCTGAGCAGAATTTTAGTCTTCCATTTTCTTGTTCTTTCTTCTTTATTTTAAGTTTTTTTCTCTTCAGTTTGTGTTTCTTTTGTATTAGACATAGATGCTATTGTATTTTGTTTATGTTTAATCAATAAAGAGTTCTTCTTTCTTTGATTTTCATGGAATCTTTTTATTGTTATTCTAGAATATCACCAACCATGGTAGGCTAGAGAATCCTCCCATCAAGGAGAGGATTCCACCCCATGAGTATGAGTGATTAGATCTTTTATTTGTGCATCTTATATTATTCTGATTTATGCTTAATGATTATATAGTTTCTTCAACTCAGATTTATCTTGATTATGGGTATTTTAAGATCTTTCATCGTTTTACTTAGATGAGACATGATTGATACTTTATAAACCCTATTTTCAAATCGAGTAGAAGTGAACTACCTTCTTTGAAATATTTTGTTGTCATTGGTTGAATATCTTAACTGTCAAGGAAGAGGGTCTTCACTATAAGAACCGTCCTTGATCTAGTAGTTAATGGTGTATCAACTAATGAATGTTAAAAAGAACTTTAAATCTATATTCTCCATGTGACCAAGTAAAATCTCTTGACTCATGTGAAGTAAGGGAAATATAAGTGCAATAGAAAGATCTAATCAATCATACTTGTGGGGTGGTTTCTAATCCTTGGTGGCTTTTTTTTATCGTATCTTGATTCAAATTAGAATTTTATTTTAGCTTTTAAAGTAGATTTCTTGGATCAATCTTCAAAATTCTTGTTTTAAAATATTTTTGGGAATTGATATCTTTTACAATTACTTGTTTGCTTCCATAACCTCCTTGTGGGATCGACCTCTTACTCCCACTTTCTACCAAAAAGAGGTAAGAGAGTTATAAATTTCTTTTGTTGGTAAAGGCTAAATCTTAACGACAATTAGATCGAACCAACAGACACAAAGGTGAAGAAGGATGGCATGGCGCAAAAACGCAAATTTCTTATTTGTATCCTGATTACATGTGTTGATACATCAAAACTACTTGGAAGTGGGAATTAAGGGTTTATACACAAAAAATAAAAAATGAAGGGAGACACATATATATGCACATTGAGAGTTGTACCCATGGCTAAGAGTTGAAGTTAAGACTTAAGAAACACCTATAAACTAAAAAAGTATGAGTAAGCATGATTATGACACGTAATATGATAACCAAAAGTAAGATACACATATACAACATGCCACTATATGCAGCAGTACTTCAATCTGCTATATTCTATTGATAAACTACATTAAAAATAGGCATGTCTTTCAAGGGAAAAAAGACCTGTTTTATTGCATTTTTTATTAATGCAAATATATCATCATGATCATCATCATTATCATAATATGATATATGAATTTTGTTTCTCCAGCATCTCTTTAATTCTTGAGAAGTATTAAATGATAGAAAATATATCAATATATCACGTCTGTTTATGTGTTGGTTGGTTGAGTAGTATATGCGGTGATGTTATGGAAATACATATGTTCAATTGGAGAAGATCCAAAAGAATTGAGAAGCACATGGAAACTGAATAGGACAAATGACACCCATATCATGGTAATGGTAAATCTTGTTATTATTAATGACAGATACAGTACAGATGCATGATACTTTAAAAACTGTAGTACACTTTATCAACCAATAACTGCTAACAATATTCGGGGCATTTCAGCATAAATTACTTCCATTTTGTTGATGGAAATTTACATCATCATAGTTCAAAATATAGGAATTGTCAACCTTTCTAATAATTTGAAATTATCAATCCAGATCCGAAATTCTGCAAAACACCTGTCTTTCTGAAATCAATCGAGTGCATTAACAGTTATTGTATGCCTTCAAATACAGGCAATTGGACAACACAACAAACAAGGAAAAAGAGTGCAATAACAAATGGACATACTTGTATGAAATAATGTGAACTTATCAACCATATGAAGCATAAATATTTCTTGGATAACTATCAAATGTATTAAAACACTACACTGCCTGCATGAATTCACGACTCTCAACTGCCTAATATCAGGAAATGCAAATAAATATGGTTCAACAGTGGATTAAAAATGAAAGGCCCCTTTGAAATTCAGCTCAATGTATAATTCAAGGTTAACTCTGAAAACCATTCCTCGCTGCACTTGCATGCATAGTGGAGATGCATTAAATATGCCAAATTTCCAATCAATTGGTATATTACAGAAAGGAGCTAAATTTATTTTTTTGGAACTGCTCTTCAGTTCACAATTACAAAAGCTTCAAAAATTGGAACATGAAAATATCACTAAACATCCACGAAGAATATTAATCCTCCAAATTCAGAAACATGACACACAAATGGAGCAATCTTTTAATCATATTAAAAGAAAACAGAAGTTTATAAAAATAACCACCTCTTCTCGATCCCCAATGGAGGAATACCGGTACTCGTCATCAAAATCAACTACAATTCCATTATCTCCATCACCTTCCAGTCCTTCCAATTCTACTTCCTCCAAGCCATCCTTGCCAAAGAATGCATACTGGGTGGCATCAAAAAGCGCATTTTCTGCCAATCCAAGAACCCAAGTTCAGCTTACATAGAATAAAAAAAATCCCAACTGAACATACTTCAAACAAAACAACATAAGAAAACTAAACAAGCCAGTCTGAAAAGATGGAATTAAAATATGTAGTTCACTGTAAAACCTTCAGTGAACATATTAAACTAGTTACAGCAGTAAATCAAGAATTATAAAAAAAAAAAAAAAAAACGGCTGAACATAAGACCCACATAAATATATTCAACTCATAATAAAGCTTCTAAAGAAACTAAAAACTTAGAAGTTCATACCACCTGAAACACAATTACTTCCAAACAAATAAACATTTGCAACAATATATTCCAGATCTCCTAAGCTACAGATACACATACAACAGTTAAACAAAACCCCACAATTCACAAACAAAACCCACCTAGAAAAAGCACAGATGAACCCAAACTAGCCAAAACAGATTCACAAACCCGAACCCAAACCCGATCAAACAGTGAACGAAAACACAAGAACCAAACAAGGATCCGAGCCGGTCCAGAGCACAACAGACACAGATCCACACAGAGAAAGAGAGATAGCGACAAAAGGCGAAACGAAACCCCACCTGAAAGACCCTCCGTCAATTCCTTCTCCGAAACCCCATCCCCGCCACTGCCACGGAATCCATCCATCTCTGCCAACCCTAATGAGCACAGAATCCGTGACTACAGACACGGGGAGGGGATGGAAACCCTAACCCTAGATTGAGGGCCTCTATAAGTGTGATGTGCGTGAGATGAATGCGAGAGACTTTTGAAAAGTTTTTTCTCATCACACGCAAAATGAGAAGATAAAAATAAAAAATTTGAGTTCATTTTATGTGGAATTTTTTATATATATTTTAATTAATTGTTATTTGTGCCTCTCGACGCGCACAAACATGGTGGGGGTGGGTTCGACGATGTTATCGTCACACCCGCTCTCTTGCTCTCCACGCACTTTAAATGCGAACAAATGGATCGAACTTTTTTTTGGTGAGGGGGAAATGCGAATATTCTTTTTTTTTTTTCTGGGTTTTCTTTTACATCATGGAATAATTTGTTTTGGTTATTTTTCATTGAAAATATATATGATAAAGATAGTGATGGATAGAAGATGCCAAAGAAGTTATAGATTATAGATAAATAAAAAAAATTAAATTTTTAAAGGGTTAAAGACAAATAAATTTTGATCTTTATGCTGCAATGGGGATGAGACCACGTCTCATAATATGGTGGAGTGTTTAATAGACGTGTTTGGCATCAACTAAAGCTAGCAGTGAGCTTTGATAATCATTTCTCGTACACTGATGATTTATGGGTAGCTGGTCGGCAGCTGAATCAATAGGAGGATTGAAGTGTGAAAGCTAAAGTGATGCAGTCTTTTGTTCCGGCCGTCACATGGACATTATGATTGTCGAGGAACCATCTGATCTTCAAGGGGATGCCGATTTATTTTGAGAATGTATGGGAAATGGTGGTGGGGGTTAAGTCTGTCAATCGGATGGATATGGATTGAATAAGCCTATATCTGTATATTCGAGTCTGAACTGGATATCCGAAAAAATATCCATATCCGATAGATATTGAAAGTAAGAACTGTATCCGATCCGAAATTCTGGAATCGGATATGGATAATTATCCGAAATATCAAAAATTTAAAATGAATATGAAATTCTTAAAATATCTAAAGATCCAATATCAAAAAATAAAAATCATATATCTAATATTTAAAATATGTAAAAAATCTAATAATTACCTAGTATAAAACATAAAATTATATGTAAATTATATGTATATGTGAATCAGATACGGATATTTTTTTAGATAATTGACAGGCTTAGGTGGGGTTCATAAATCATTGGGGTGTTTGTTGTGAGAGGGCACATGGGGGTGGAGAGGGCACAAATGAGGTGAGTTTCTTTTTTTTTTTTTTGGGGGGGGGGGGGGGGGGAAGGGGCGCAACTTGTGATTGAGGAGTAGGGGTTTACCATTTTGGAATCGGGGTATTTGGTAGAATTCTCAGTCCCTCATTCGAAGTGTTTCCTTTTATGCTTTGTATGTTTTGAGCATTCGTTAAATTTTAGTAATAAAATTGAGATGTATGTTTCATAAAAAAAAAGATATATACGTCCTTACAAACATAGAAAATTCATATAAATCCTATCAAAGTTGAGGCAAACTTACGAATTCATGAAAACGTATAAAATATTAAATATCATCCCTAAGTTAAATTTATATCCAACATTAACAAAATATTCTAATAATATTTTATCTCCATGTAATTGTGTAGTCATTGTAGTCCTTATATATATAAACAAAAACATATTAATCTCTGTAATAGAGCAAAGTAACTTCGTGTGTTCCCAATTATCGACTCGATCAAGCAATTCTCCAAAGGTACGTTTGGATGTGAGGTTGAAACACTGAGATTCTTAAAATCTTATGTTTCAAACTTAGCTTTTGAAAAGCTATGTTTTATTAGATTTTCAACCGCAAGATTTTTTGGCTTAAAAAGGAAGATTGTGGTTTAAAAAGCTAAACTAAAAATATATTTGAATCTGAGTTTGAGGATTTTTAATTTTTCAAACACAGAATTTACCCAAACTCATATCCAAACGAACCTTAAGTGAAAGACGTGGAGGCGCGGCGCTGACAAAGAGGACTTGTGTACATTAGATATGATGGGAGAGAGGTTGGGTAAAATAGGTAGGGGTATGTTAGTTCTTTCAAAAGTTGAGTTAAGAATAATTAAGAAAGATTGAGTTAAAATTAAATTTTATTGATGTCAAGGATGTATATAGGTTTTTTTTAGATTTCAGGGAATTGTATGTTGACAAGAACTTATATAGGTTTTCATATATTTTGCGGGGATATAGATGTTTTCACCCATTTTTAAATGATGATTTATTCTATGTTTGTATTTTTAAGTTGCGTGTAAATGTAAGGTTGAATTGCTGGTATTCCTAAAATTTGTATTTCAAAATCAGTTTTCAAAATCATTATTATGTTAGATTTTTTAATCGTCGAGTTTTTTGTCTGTAAAAGCAAGAGGGTTCGAAAAGTTAAACAGTACAAATGTGCATAAATCCGGAAAGTGGAATATGTCCAAATACAAATACAAACAAGACCTTAAAACGAGCATGAGAGATGTAACGGATGTGGCATTTTTTAGGTTACGTGAAATAATTATACTCTCATGTCTTTAACCTTGAGTCTTTTTTAACATGCATATTCTCACACAAGTTATATTTTAAATTGGACATATATGTCCCTACAAACACGAAAAATATCATAAAACATTCATACATCAGCCATTATTAAGTCCATTATTAAATGTGAATTTATTATTATACTCTCCAAACAATGAAGTATATAAATTAGAGAACCTCATTCTCCAAACAATTCAATTGAATATCTCCCCTCTTCTTATATCACATCCCATCACACAACACTCTTAACAATCTCACACACACTTATGCTCAATAAATTTACAGCAACACTACTTATGCTCACACAAGGAATTCAATTTTTTACTCAATAAATTTACACAGACACTACTTATGCTCACACACTCTTCAAGACAAGAAAAATTTAATTTATATTATGCATCCAAAAAATGAAGTATATACACAATTTCTAACAAACACTTCAACTCGATCATGGAATGAGGTATTGACACGTCAAAGATAATTCGAAGTGGAACAAGTTGAGAAGTGGTTGAAGTGGAAGAGAGAAAATGTGAGATAGGAATGTTAAAAGAAGAAGAAAAATGAAAATGAGTTCAGGGTAAAATTGTCATTTAAATGGACTATATGCCTTTTTCTGTTTTCTAGGATTTATATGGATATTTAATTTCTTATGAATGAAATCTTATGAAAATATACCGTTAAAATGAATGAAAATTTAATCGATGAATTGAATTGACTAACCATTATAGTTTAAAGTACATGTATATCCCATCTTATAAGTTGTAAGGACTTATATGAAATTATACATATTTACAGGAACTCGGATGTCTTTAATTCTTTTTAATTTGATTTGATTTGGAACATTGGTGTTTTCCCTTAATAAAAGTAGTAAGATCGGAGGCCAGCCTCCAAGTGAAGGCCCGGATGTTCGAGCTTGAGATCTTGCACTAAGAGAGCCTAGGACACTGGTGTAGTGCCAGTCAAAAGGACTTTGACGCTCAAGTCAGTGGAATGAATGAAGAAGATGAAGATGAAGAAGATGACTTTACCAACCAAAAGACTAGGGTGTTCTCGAATGCTTGCTTGTGAATGTGTCCTCTCTCCTCCTTCTCTTACCTTTTAGTCGAGCGGGTAGCCACATCATTTCCCGCCTAGACGTCTCTCTGTCTTGGCTGGAATCTTCTGACATTGAAGATTCCGTGAGGTACATGACTGAGGGGTTGTTTATGATGTCATAATCACGTGGTGTAGCCTCATTGCTCATAACTGTAATTGTGACGAGCAGTGGCAGGCGGCTTGTCGAGGACAGGGCACGCCTCTACCAAATCGACGGGGCAGAGCAGCCATGGCTTGTTTTGCAGTGTCAATGGTCCCCCCTCCTCTTATGGTTAGGGCCGAGTCCGAACCCAAGTCAAGGTGGTTGAAATCGGGAGAGCTCTAATGGTCATGCCCTATAGAAATGGTTAGACTAACTGTCCAACCCTGGTCAATCCTTGAACTATTTTTGGTATGATCGCCTTTGTTCCCTCCTCGGCATAGTGCCTTTGATGGTGAGAAGGTGCTTCCCGAACAGGACCTCACAAACAGTTTTTCCCGAGCGGGATTCCTTTCCTTGAATAAAGAACTGGGCCATTCTCCTCAACTAGTCTGTATTCAGTCATAATCTAGGCTGGGTCATGCTACACATTTACTCGACTAATAGAGACACATGGCACCTTTAGGAAGAGCGCCAGATTTTTCCTGCATAGGTATATTTATGTATTGAAATTTATGCCTTAATGTGATGCTAGTATAAAATGACATCTCATATTTTTATTAGGCTCTAAGGGTTTTTATTTTTTGGTGTGACTATTGTAAAACCTCTCGTATATAGTGAATTGATTTATGGTGTATTCCGTGGATATAGACAAAGTTTGTCAAACCACATAAATTTTTTGTGTTTGTTTGATTATTCTCTAGATCTATTGCTTTCTAAGATCCTTAATTCATAACACCAACCAGTCTCTTCTTCTCACCACCTCCACTTATCCCCCGTTGACCACCACCTGCGACTATCTCCTCTCACACCCCTGGCAACCACCACTTGCAACCACATCATCTCGACCCCCTAGGGACCATCTCCTCTCCCAACCCCAGCGAGCACCACCCCTTTCATCATGTCCATCTCCACTAAAACCATAGCCACTATACTCCCAATTAGGTCTGTCAATGGGTCGCGGGTCGAAACAAGGTGCAAAATACCTGACTTGAATGACCTGACAATCAAAACGAGTCAGATCTGAGTCCACCCTGACCCGATCCTATGAACCGATTGACCCAACCCAAATATTATGTTATTTTTTTATTTACTATCCAACCCAAAACCTGTCACGTTCCAGGGCAGCCGTCCTCGAGATGTGACAATATATATAATATCAGTAATTAATACAAGATGTCAACAATGACTCCAATAAATAACACGCAAAGCTGGTAAAGCAAAAATAACTGATAGCTCAATTGAAAAGTGGAAACATAAAATATCAATAAGTCTGTAAACCAAAACATTATTACAGACTCGAATACACAATCACTGTCCTGTGAGAGCCAAGTATAGTCCAATGAAATACAACCAGTGCAACTCGCACGATTATAAATACATAAATAACACTAGGACTGCTGACAGCCTCGCACTCACCAACTGTCAGACGACACGCTTCCATGCACGCAAAACCACGCCATAGGGAAGCTCCAGCTCCACGCCCAACACCGTCCCTATAGAAGAAACAGTACGCAAGGGGTGAGCTACAAGCTCAGTGAATGGCTGAAAACCAAACATCATTACAATAATTTAATTAATGCAAAACAATTTCTTTTTAAAAAAATATGGGTAGAAACCCAAAGGATAACAAGGTCACGCAGTGGCGCGACCATGCCTCACCCTCGCCCCCGAAGGAAAACTCATGGGACACTCAGGGAGGAACAAACTACTAACCATAACACATGGTGTTACAAGATAATATGATACAACGAATCTAACAGCTACGAGGTAGAGATACACTACGATACCTGAAGCGTTAGACATAACATAGTTCCATAAGTCCTTCCACCATGAGGTAGAGATACACTACGATATCTCAAGCGTTAGGCGCAACATACCCAGAGTATATTCGACGGGTATAAGAGTCACGTGACGACGTGACTTCAATTCATCCTCACCCTAGCCCCTGGAAGGGTGACCCTAGGGACTTTTGGGCTAAATATGTTTGCTCTACACCCTTCGTCATCCAGTAACCCTCTCTCAGGTAGCCTCTACCTGGTATACTTCAATGATTAGTACATCTTGCCACATGCATCGATAGTACCTACAGGTGGGGGTCCTATGTCAGGACAATTACAATGTTGGGCAGCACGACACGGATCCGACGAAAGGGAGAACGATTCTACGCTCGCAATATCATTCATTAGCCCTCTCCGGGTAGCCTCTACCTGGTATACTTCCATGATTAGTACATCTTGCCGCATGCATCGATAGTACCTACAGTGGGGGCCATCTGTCAGGACAACTACAACCCAGGCCGCTTCAACACGGATGATATTGGGAGAAAACACTCCATGTTTGCAATGCAAACCCAATGGAGAAATAACTACTCTCGATAATCATCTACCGATGGTATCGAATACACATGAACTCCCACACAGATGCGTTTCTCAGATGCAGGGAGTTACCTTGGCTCTCGCACAAAAAAAGCTCCAAGGCATAACCCAATGGGCGGTTCATACACGCGCCTAGCACAAGTAAGCCTAGCTTAAACATCATAACCACCGGTTTGAAATACCGGTATAACATCGAATTCTCCTGAATTTCAACAAGTGCATCACACAAATGCAGGGTAGCGATTACATCGCTTGCGCTCTAACTAACTAAGGTACAACCTGACAATATGTCATACCCACGCCTAGTACAGGTGGGCACGATTAGTCTAACATGCACAACTATAATATAGGAAAATTCTATCGCAGTTATATACATGGTACACATCATAGACAACATATCATGTAACATACATATAAAGCATGGCCTAGATACACATGCATACAAGGGCATTAATCATGCAAGCACGCAATATACAACCTAAATGCGTAGGATATCACCAACTTAAGAGGGAAGGGTTAAGCGCAATCTCGCGCTTCAACAGGCACATGTCAATAATCCCAAGCCAACCTGAGTTAAGTAGGAACCACATCTACTTATTCAGTTTGCGCAAAGAGGGAGGGCGAAAGAGAGATAATGCATCATCCTCTCAGGAAGCTGGTCATAGCTTTACCCCAACAAAATGGGTGCAACAACTATACAACGCCCTCAAGTCTTATTAACAGGGAATATTAAGTATGCACCTGGTCATTAGCCCAGGCCTAATCTTGTTAGATATTACTAATCTAGTGGGGCAGTATTATAAGACTACCTAAGACATGCCATATTCTATACATCCATATAAATACAAGGAGATACATGCCCATACAAGCAGGATGCATGCAAACATGATCATTTATATATGATTACAATACATATGCAAATACATGGTAGAATAGGGGATTCTACGCAATGTACGAGCTATATAGGCCTAGCATGTAATATCTAGCATAATATGGGTGCCAAAATACCCCATGAATGTGCGATGCACGACTACGTGCATTTAGCGCTTCCCAAACGGTTGGATCGAACCACTCACCGATACTCGGGTCGTTGCGCATACAATCGACGAGATCTGCAAGGCAGGGACATCAAAAGAGGGTGAGTACTTCAAACAAAGATTACATAACTCTTGATAGTTTCCACAACATGCATAACAACTCATTAACAAATAATCAAGCAAAACTGGTATATCTGCTGCAACCAGCCCTATTATATGATCTCCACAGCATCAAATACACATCTAAAAATTATGAAATAAATCATACACATTCTCTGACATGTTGGGATCATAATCCATGCAGATATCATAATCTGATTTAATCTCTAAAACCCGAAATAAATCTTTGCAAAAATTGGACAGTTCACACGTGAATCTGGATAGTCCATGCAAAACATATTATAACTTACAACACAGATATCATATTGACACCAAATTTCATATATAGCATCTTGACACATAGATGATCATATTACATGAGGATATAAGCCTCAAAGCATTCCTCTAGATACTAGTTCTACAAGGATCTTAAGGAGACAAATCTGTCTTACCACAACACAAAACTACCACCATCCATGCATAAACACAAACACCTCATGTGCAGTAGCAATTACACATAACAACGCTCTCCCTCTCTACTCAATCAAGACTGTATATGCAAGAACACAACATACAACATCTGAAAATCATCAAGGGAGAGACAAACATCAACCACAAAGATATGAAATACTAATGAAGGACTTGGATTTCACTCACCCCTATTGAGCCAACACCAAACTTTCACTTCTTTTGGCTTCTCATCACCCAAATCCTCTTGAAGCATTCATGACAGGCCCCAAATCACAGTAGCAGTAGCAGCAAAGAAAACAGAGATAGCCAAAACAGCCAACAAAGGCAATAAAGAAAAACAAGGGGCTCACAACAATCTCTTCAATCTCTTCTTCTCCTCTCCTCCCCAATCTCCTTTTTTGCTGGACCCCCCAAATGCCAAAGAAACCACTCTCTGATGCCCTAAATACATTAGAGTTATTGGGGTTGAAAGGACCAAATCTTCCCTGACTAGAAATTCTGGACAGGCTTCACTAGAACAGTCATAACTTCTACAATATAGCTCTGAATTGCACAATTCAAAATCCATTGGAAAACCAAGAAGATTATCTACAACTTTCATGTTTATACCGAGATCAAATTAATCAATCATGCTATTCAAAGTATGAGCTAAGCATCAAACAGGGCTACTGTCAGAATTTTCTCATCCCCACGGTATAATCGAAAAAATACCCATAACTTTTTCTACATGAATCCAGATGATCAAATTCTACTTTTGTATGAAAGCTAACTAAAAATTTAACATCTCATGACAAAATCTTATTTAAACTACTCCATCTTGGGCATTAACAAAATTAAATCCGAATACCAATCCAAACTGCATATTTTTTCCAAACGATACCAGAATTCGATGAAATTTTTATGGGTAGTACAAAATGATACCAAGACCCATAATATGCAATTATATTTTCAATCAGAGTACTTCAATTCCCGTAGGTAGCTAAAAGCTAAAATATTTGCGACTCCGATAGAAAATTAAGACTCCAAATGACACAGGCCTAACAAAACCCATGATCCAATCTAACATTTATAACTAAATACTAAATAATCATTTAAAATTTCAAGCATCAAAAAATATTTGCCTTCATGTAAAAGCAAAATAATCCTAACTATATACCAAATAACCCCCATAAACATAAAAAATCAGAATAGTAAAAAAAATTATAATACACTGGACTCTATTTATTTAAACTTATCATATGAAAATAGAAATGAAAAAATCCAAAAAAAAGAGACGTGGTCTCCAACCCCAATACGTAGTGCTCTTTTTCATTGAAACAAAACCCTTCTCACTTTCTTCTCCTCCTCTCCCTTCCCTTTCTCTCACCCTTTATTTTCTTTCCCAAAAAAGAAGGCAAGAGAGAAAAAAAGCATTGTTCGGCTCTTAAGAAATCCTTGATCTCTCCAAATCAATCATCTCTTGGTCCAACCTACGCATGTTAGTGGATAAACCCTGACCCAACCCGGACCCAATAAAAGATATAAAATACCCGACCTGAAAGACCCGATAATCAAACGGATCGGGTCTGGGTCCACCCTGACCCGACCCAGATCCAACCCGTTGACAGGCATGTCTGAAAAACTTATTATAGGACCTTTCCATAAACAGAATTAAAAGAATTGTATACTAATTGTTCTACTTATGGTATAGACTGTGTTTTTTATTCTTCTTTTGTCTTTTTAGAAGATTCAAACATGCTCATTTGTAATTATCATTTTCATGTTTATGGTTCTTGTAGTTCCTAAATCAAGTGAAACTCGACTGTGATATTGTCCTACTTAATGAATATTGTGTACTTCATAAATATTGTATTGTGTATTTGTAGTTGTTAGCTAAATATAATGTGAATGTTGTTCTACTTGTTTAATCCTTTTCTGTTTGCAGTTGGTCAAATTCTTGCTACTCATTTAAACTTTTTGCCTGTTGATTAATATTCCATTAGAACAAATAATTTGATCATAACAAAGAGGGTATCCCAACCAGGAGTAGCAGAATTCAAGCAATGATCATATTCCAATAGATTTTATCAACAAAAAAAATCTATTTAATGTGAACATTGTACTCCAATAGATGCATGAACACAAAAAAACATTTTTGATACAAACATTATACTCCAAAATATTCAAATTCTCTACCCCGCGCTCCTAACGCTTTCTGTGGTGAGAGCTCCCTTTTATGTTTTATTTCTCTTTTTATCTATGTGTGTATTCCTTTTTATTGATGCAAAGAAGTAGCAAATCTACCGGTTTTATTTATATAAAAAAAACATTATACTCCAATAGATTACATCAATAAAAAAAAAGCATGTTTAATACAAAAAATGCACACCAATAGACTACATCAACAACAAAAAAGCTTGTTTAATACAAACATTGCACTCTAATAGACTACATCGACATAAAAAATTGGTTTAAGAGCAACCAACAAACTACATCTTTGAACAACAACATCTCTGAATTAAACATCTCTTCCAAAATAACTTATTTCGCAACCAAAATGGGAGCTATCAGGCTATGAGTTTTCCACGTTTCAAAGGATAACACCCAATGTTTGTATAGATTAAAGAAATAAATGACCAAAATAAATACACATATCATGATACAAATTGAGAAAGGAAAATTTTAGACAACCCATTTACAACTCCATCTATGGTGTGAAACTATTTTGATTTTTTTTTAAATATTATACTTATCTAATGAAGTATATATGTATGTACTTTAAAAATGTATATATTTCAATAAATTAAAAATGTAATTTTTTCATGAGGGGTGTGTGTGTGTGTATTTATTTATTTATTTCTCGGGGGCTATAAGGCTATATATATATAGGCCGGCCCTAGGTAAACTTTTTAAATGGGCCCTATCATAAATAAATGAAAACTCGTCTTGTTTAAATATACCCAATAGATTTTTGTATGTTGATATAATAAAAGCATAAAAGATCATATAATATGAGATATTTTATATTTATTTTACATGAAAACAAAATAAATAAATAAATAGAAATTTCAATTCTTCATTTGAAAAAAGAGATTTTCATGTCTTAACCTTTTTAATTTCATTTCAATTAATTAGAATTTGTGAATATATATATAAAAAAATATATCCAAGAACAAAAAAAGAAAAAAACATGACAGTTAAGCAAAACTAAGATTTAAGAAGGGGATAATATACCTTGTAATTAATTAAACTTATAACCTAGATTCTCTTAATGATTGGGATGATTTGGAAGGTTCAATTATTTAAACTTATATATGAGCATTATAGATTCTATATAAAAATATTATTTTTAGCATTATATTAATAAACATGTTTTGTATTTTATTAATAATTATTTAATTTTATGTAATTAACATTATTTTTTTATTTACATATATAACTAAGAATGTTATGTCACGTGATTTGGCATGTGAAAGATAACTAGTGTGTTTGTGTGTGTGTGTGTATCTTGGTGGCAAGTATTTGGTGCTAACTGGTTAAATTTATCAGAAGACATCCAAGCCCGTGAAGAAGAAGTTATAATCTATCTATTATACTAACAAAAAATGTTTAAATTTTCATGTTTGTTCCTTTGTATGTGTGTAACATTTTTATTTTCAATTTTGACCTTATTTATTTATGATATTTGATTATACATTAAAAGGAAAAAATGAAAAATATAGATTTTAATATTTTAGTGGATAAGATTAAGCCTGTCAACGGACCGGATACGGAACGGATATGGTCATATCCGTATCCGTATCCAATTTTTGTTTATATCCGTATCCGTATCCGTATCCGTATCCGACGGATATTTAAAAAACGTATCCGTGTCCGATCCGTATCCGTATCCGACGGATTCGGATAATTATCCGAAATATCCGAAATAAATAAATAAATAATTAAATATAACAAATTTTTATTTAAAGTTTAAAAATTGACTTAAAATTAAAAATTCACAAACACAAGTCCTAACTTTACAACTATTAGAAAGAATAAATAAATAATTAAACATAACAAATTTTCATTTAAAGTTCAAAAATTGACTTAAAATTAAAAATTCACAAACACAAGTCCTCATTTTACAACTATTAGAAAGAATGTGAGCCACTTAATCAAAATCCAATGGTAGATATTAAATACTAATATTAATATTTTTTTAATGCCATCAGATACGGATATTTTTCGGATCGGATAGGGGTATATCCGTATCCGATCCGAAAATTTTCGGATACGGATTATTTTTTCGAATACGGATACGGATTTTTCGGATATCGGATATTTTCTGCATTTTCGGATACGGATTCGCATCGGATGCGGATATTTTTTCGGATAATTGACAGGCTTAGATAAGATGAGATATTTATCAAATCTATCTTTTTCAATTTTACCTTTTTCATTTTATATTAAAGAGTAAAAAGCTACCCTTAATTCTAAAGGATTTAAATTAAATATAAACATTATTTTTTTTATTCATTCTAGTGATATTGTTGTTTTTAAACTTTTAAATGAGATATTTTTATAATGTAAGGTTGGTGGAGGGGTCTATATGTTAAAAAAACTTATTTTAATGATAACATATCTCTTTTTTATTTACACGCACATCGTGCGTGAGAGAATATTAGTAGATAACTATCGAGGTACATGATATTATCGTCTATACTATTACGGAGCGGTGTAACAGTGCCCCCATAGGAATATACAATTAACATAAAAATAAATATTGGACAAAATACAATTTTCTCATCATTTGCAAAAATGTTGATATTTGGGGTTAATTAGGTCCGTTAGGATCAGATTCAACGTTTGACTTCAGTCAATGGCACAAAATTTTCCTTACCCGTTTTGGTCAGTTGTTAACTCATCCCATCTTTTGTTACACAATCACAATATACAGAGTACAAACAAACATCACTTCAATCGATTATATCCAGTCCACATCGAAAAAATAGTTTAATAAATAGATACCGCCATGACAACCAATCAAACTCCACCATTCCAATCATGTGATTCGCCTTATTGTTTTAAGGTACCGTTCGGATCCGCGTCCCACCCGCATTGGTGGTGGCGGACTCCCGCGGACACAGACGCTCAAACAAATGGAATTCGCAGCTTCTGTGTTTGTCTCGAGTTTGTGCGGTTAATGTATATTTGTTGTTCGCTTCTCCAACGACTCAAAACATAAATTTGCAACCACGCCTACGCTTCCACCGACGCAGCGTCCCCATCCGTCTTGTCAAATGGTACCTAAATATTACAAAATGAAGAGCTTACGCGTTAAAATGACGTCATTTAAGATGAGTATGACGTGACTCAATGGCTGAACCTGCGTGTCAGCCAAAATTCTTGTGACTCGCGTATCATATATAAATTGACCAAATCCCGGTCAAAATAGAGGTACTGTTTGAGTTGGTGTTACAAATAGTGTACTGTTTGAGTTGGTGTTACAAATAGTAATTATATTTTAATACAAACCTAACAATGTTTATGAACTAATGAAATATATAATCAAATCCACACCGTCTGATTGACTTGGACTTCCAAATCGAACGAATGTTAGACAAGGGAGCTGATAAGGTCACACCACACATTTTTTTTAGCCAACATAGTCTGACTAATGGGGGAGAATTAGAGAATATTGTGTGTTTGTCTTGTGAGATTAAAAGTGGAATAGGTATTCTATTTTTTGAATGAGTTTATTCTTGTTATTTGATGGATTTTTTTATGCCCAGAGCATATTGTGCTTGTATCATAAAATAATCAGTGTTTGTGTGCTTTTAATAGGGATGAATGATTAAGAATGTATAAATAATTTTTTAAAACATATAAATATAAATATAATAATCTTTTAAAGGTACACGAGGGAGGCTAAACAATTTATTTAATTTTTTCTAACTATAAAATCTATGACCAAATAACACAAAAAAAGACATTTTGCATTTTATTTTGAAAATGAATATGAAAAAGAGCTTCTCACGTAAAGCATTTATGAAAACAGCTTTCTATGAAGCTCAATTTTATTGGATTTTTTTGAAATGTGTTTTCTTTTTAACTAAAAGCTATTTTGTTATTGTCAAAAGTTGAGACGTGAAGTGTTTGAAAACAACATCTTCTAAAACTATCTAAACTCATTTTTAAATATTACCCATAAAAAAAATTTATTTTTACATGCATGTTTTTTTTAAAAATTGGTTGCCTATACACGTATCTTTATTAAAAGATGTTCTGCTTGCTCGGTTTAGGAATAAGAAAAAAAGATTTAATTACGAGAAGATATTTGTTTGATAGGATAATTACAATTTCATATTTCTTTTTGTGAAAAAGAAAAGGTAGACTCTATCACCGCACTTTTATTAAAAAAAAGTTAAAATTAATATATATATATATATATATATATATATATATATATATGGGGTCGATTATATGCGGCGAACGGCAGGTGCGGCAGCGATCATGGACCGTCGATCACGGATCCATCGCATCCGACGGTCGGATGCGATGGACCCATGATCGGACGGCCCGTGTCGCGGCCACACCCGCCACACCCGCCGTTCGCCGCACCTAATCGCTTCACTATATATATATATATATATATATATATATATATATATATATATATATATATATATATGCATGTTTGGTTTATTGTTAGATGTCCACTCAAGACTCGAAAAATATTCAAATAATACAAATACAAAATTTAAATTTATATAAACAATAAAACTAATAACAACTAAATTAAAAATTCTGAGTTTTTCCTATTATTGTATAACTATTTTATAGATCCAACAAAGTTATCTGTGAAACAAATAAGGAGGTAAATGTTTCACCCATCCGTTGAAACAATGAAAATGTTATACTGCATCTTTTTTATAGTCTAAAATGCAAAACCACATACATTTTTTTAAAATAGCAAGCATCATCTATGATGTATATTTTTTGATAAAAAGTGTAAATTGCTTCATTTCGAATTAAAAGAACCTATTTCTAGTAAATGTAAAAAAATTTAGTGATGAATATATTTCATTTAACGATTTATATGTTTCATTGAATTTCTACGATGCATATAGAACTGTATTTTAAACTGAAAAGAGTGTAAGTGTGTTACAGCATCCTTGAAACAATGGTATGTTGGTTAATTCAACACTTTGATTTAGACTCCGTTTGGATTAGAGACGCGAAGACCTGCATTTGGAAAAAGCCACGTTAGAATGGTTGTTGAACAGTAACTAGCGTCCCATGAGTTTTTATTAAACACCGCCTGCTTGTTTGGTTACATTAATGTGTTCCGGACGCAGCCCTATTAGATTACCATTTCACCCCTCATTACCCCTCCTTCATCCTCTCGATATTTATAAACCCTATTTAAACACTGCTTGGTATATTTGACATTTCCCCTATTTGGCTTCAAAATACTTGTGTGCGGTGTCGGGAATCACTATTTAGGGGTGATGGGGGATGCACAATTTTACATTACGAACACGAACATGGATGCGTTGGATGGTGGACGCGGAAACCCGGTTGAATAGCACCCATCGACGTTAGAAGGCATCTAGGTTGCTAACACGAGTAGGAAGCTGATCCAAATGAAGTCTTATAAATGATTGTGGGATAAGCAAAATCTATCTAGGATTGCTTTATTAGCTCAAAATTTTTAGATTTTGAATTCTAATGCAAATAAATGTTTAAAAAGAAAAATGATACACTCCAACTACTTCTCAGTCAGAAACTCAGTCTCCACGTCGGATCTGACGTGGACAGCACTAATGACGTGACTCGTTCGATTTATTTTTATAAGACGGGATCGATTATGGTTTGAATTTTGAAATTCAAATCGCTTTGAAAAGGAACTCAAGCATAACATTAAATGGTCTGATACCGCATTAAATGGTTGAAAAAATGTTTCTGACAACGTCACATGGTCCCTCGTGCATTCTGGAAGCGCGATTCCAAATGTAACGAGTACATAAAACCTTTCAAAGCGCATGAACTTCGATAATGGGGGTATATACCTTGTTCCACCAATTTGTCTGTATTGCTGATTCTTTTCGAGTTCCAATGCAACTTTTCTCTCTCCCCTTTCGTTTTTCACAAAACACATTCTCTCTCCCCTTTGATTAAACTCTTTCACAAAACAAATACTCTCTTTCTCTCTCTATCTCTCTCACATTCCCTCTTCGCCTCACTGTTGCCCTCCGCCTCACCATCTCTTATCTCTTACATTTCCTCTCTTTTTCTCTCTCTTCCCTTCGCCTCTCGCATTTACCCTCTCTGATCTCATCGATAAGGCTTATCATTGGTGTCTACGAGTGTAATATTTTTATTGCGCCTTCACCATCTTGCTAGTGTGGTACATTTACTGTATCCTCATCGTCTTTGAAGCATGGATTTTCTGAATTTTTACTATCGTCTCTTTTTTTTATTGTTGTTTCTTTATTTTCTTTTGTTAGCATATGGTTTCATAAATTATTTTTTGCATAGATTCTTGTTTTTCTTATTTTCTTTTGTTAGCTTATGGTTTCATAAATTATTTTTCACAAAGATTCTTTATTTCTTTATTTTCTTTCGGTAGCATATGGTTTCAAAAAAGTATTTTTCGCAGAGATTCTTGTTTCCATTATTTTCTTTCGTTAGTATATGGTTTCATAAATCATTTTTCACAGAAATTCTTTGTTTTCTTATTTTCTTTTAATAGCATATGGTTTCATAAATCGCTGTTTTTCATTCAATGACTTTATATTTCAATTGTTTTTAATTTTAACTTATATCTTTGAAAATAAACATTGTTGATTCAAAAATTCATTCAAATATGCTATGTTAAAAATCAACATTCATGCTAAATAAGCATATACCATTTTTAGTGCTATATGCTAACATTAAGCTAATATATACCGCATTACATATTATTCAAGCTTTTTACTTGTGTAATACACCATCTACACATGCCTTCAGGTTTCTTTTCATTGGAGGAATTTACAAATGCATTCAAAAGAGTCATCCTGCATATGCATGTGGCAATCAATGGTGTTCCACTATCCTCTTCCCCAACTAAAAAGACGAAGAGGGAACATAGGGGTCATAGTGTGGATTAAAAAAAGTATTATTTTATAATGTTGTATATACTTCTTTCAAACATTCATATACTTTTATGATACTTGTATATGCTTTAATAGGGAAGACAATTGGATCAATAGGGCGTGCGGTGAAACTTGGAGAAAGGAGGAACAACTCAACCCAAACCAAGGGAGTCGAAACGCTAAAATGGGCTGAGGAAACCAAACCCGAAAGTAAAACTTGTCATTGTATTGACATGATGAACCAACAATTCTTCATGTAATGGTGTTTACAGGAGCGCGGGTTTACGTCGAGAACATGACATCGGCGGCAATGGCACTCATACGCGGATGGGCATGTGGTATGGTTGGCGTGCGCGGGGTGCGACTGCAGGGAGGATCGATTGTGGTCATCCCTTAGGCGTTGGCGGCCCACGCCCCCCTATTCGGGCAGCGGGTCGACACCCTGTCAACCCCATTGCCCGTCGGGAGGACAACCTGAAAATGGGTTTTCTTTTTCTCATGTTTATGTTTTCTCTATTTCTCCTCATTCCCTATTCAGACATGTACTAATCTCTTCTTAAATGAATATGATTGGTGGCGTGAGTCTACCTTTTTCAAAAAAAAAAAAACAATTCTTCATGTATGACTCCCTTCACAAGAAGGAGCATAATGCCTGGGTGGAGAGGACTATCAAGTTATTACATAAAATAATGCTAAAGGATGTACATGGATGGCCTCATGTTCCTGATGTCCTTGCTCCGTAACAGTTCGGTCAGCAAAAATGCGACGTCTTCCTTGATCATTGGATTGCTTGCATGATGCTTAATATTCGTTTTCATTTTTACTGGATTTATGGGTGATGAATTTTGTAAAATTTGAACAAGTAAATGATACAATTTTTTGTTGATGTTTATTCAACCATATTTTGGCTGTCATACGTGATGATTTTTTGTTGCATTGTATTATTGTGTGGTGTGATTAATTTGTTTAATAATTATTGTGTGATGTGATTGTTGGTTATGTTATATACTTCGTGGGATGATGTATATGCTTTGTTATGTTACATGTATGCCTAAGATGCCTAGATAGGTACGTTAGTATGTGTTAGAAAAGTAGCGCAATGCAGAAATGTCTACTCCATGTTGGAAACAATAAGTCAACTTTCTCTTCTAGCTAGTGTGGTTGTGATCCCAATTACTTCAAATGTTTATGAACCTATCGAGGTATATGCTTATTCATATACTTATTCACGTTTAATAAAATAGTCAAGTTCAGAACGTAAAATGTCACCTTATTGAACTTGAAGAAATGTCCATGCTAGATTAAAAATAATAAGTCAACTTATAAATAACCAAATTGTCCAATTCTACATTTGTGATGACATCCATATGTCAAATTCCTCGTCTAGTTGGTATGATTGTGATTCAAATCACTTCAAATGTTTATGAACCTATCAAAGTATATGCTCAATTAAACATTGCATGTGTCATTAAAAATTTATTAAATACTTATTCACGTTTAATACAAATAGCCAAGTTCAGAACGTAAAACATAACCTTATAGAATTTTAATAAAACTTTTTTCAGGATATGCTAGAGACAAAGACGATGACATTGGGAACTTATTCACGTTTGACTGTCCATGATGGTGCACTCCTCATAACACCAAAACCACAGCGAAAAACAAATGTCTTATACTGAGAAAATGCTTCATCAATACTATTAAACTATATCGCAATAATCAACTCTTCATTTGCTTCATAGTGTCTAATGTCTTCAGCTTCTTCATCGCGGTTTACTTCATCATGGGGTTCAACATCAATGCTCTTTTCAATTTTTTCCAGATCGTCCATCTCCATTAGGTCCATGACCACCTGCGATTTATGTGTGACATTTTTAAAAGTATGTACATGATAAACATTAGTATATATAGATTCCAAAATGCAACTGAAAAGGTGTCAGATATGTGAACATGGTTGAACACTTGAATCTGTCGTCATCCTTCATATATTCCTTCACGAAAAGACATACACAAATGATGAAAAACCATTAAAACAAAAGATGAAGTCTAATAAATGTTGGAATCTTAAGCTAACAAGGCACATACCTATTTTTTGTGCCCTGATTGTAATGATAGTTAATCGCGAGGTATATTTACTGCCGTTGTGGAAGTGTTGTGGCTGGTTCTATGATGATCATCGCCGGAGGAGAGAGAGAGAAAGAGAGAATACGTGGAAGAGTAATAAATAAAATGCAAATGGAGAGAAGAGAAAATAATGGAAAGCAAATGTAGGAGAGAGAGAGAGAGAATAGTAAATGAAATGCAAATGTAGGGAAGAGAAAATAATGAAAAGCAAAAATAAAGTGAGCAAAAAATTGGGCGGGAATTTTTGGGGGAAAAATTTTCAAATGCATTTTTAAAAGCTGACATGGAATAAAAAAATAAAAATGCCACATAGACTGGCTGACGTGGGGTCTGAGAAATGGTCTGCGTTTGTAACTGAGTGTAACAACACTCTTAAAAAAATTATTAAACAGGGATAAGGGTTGGATGTTTAATAGGGTTTATTTATAATAATGGATAGAAATATCATTCTAATTTAAAAAAAATTTATCTCATCTAACATCCTCTTACACATCCAAAAAATATATCACATTCATTATACCACAAACATATCTCTCTTGAATATTCCCAAACAAAACAATTATACATGGGTATATTTGTTATTTTTAAAATTAACTTTTTATTTACCTCTTATTCACCACTTATACTCAATGTATTCAAAGTGAACAAAAAAAATGTCATTTTTACATTCAAAATAAAAAAATCAACCAACAAAAGTTCGCTTATTCAACATAGATAATTATCTATCCCGGGATGAATGATTATCCATTATACCTCAAGTGGGGTAAATGTATATATGTAGACACATTTTTTTATAATAATATACACAAAAAAAAAATCCTCATCCTCACCCAAATAAAAGAGGACACCCAAAATAATAATAATTAAATAAATATATATATTTTTCTTCTCCTTTTTGGTAAGGCGGAATTGTTATTCGGAATTCCTCTACCGTGTTTCAATTCTATTCCACATTAAACGCGGTTAAGATAAGGTGGTGATAATATCAACCCTGTATTAATGAAATCCATTATTATTATTTCTCAAATTGTATTAAAATATGATAAGAAACATGTATTAAAATATGATAAGAAACATCCACAAAGACCAGTTCTCTCATTAATATTTTTCAGTTTTTTTTTTCTTTTGTAAAACCTTCTATTATTAAACTCGACCTTGTGAAGGGGCTTTTGCGGTTGGGGCCTCAGAAGCCATAAAGAGATCTCCTTTTTTGTTTTGTTTTTTTTTTTTGTTCCAAATCATTCTCTCCATCTCTTCGAAATCACCATTTTCACAGATCCCATTCGGGTTCAGCCCAGCATCTCCTTAAATTCTCATCAGGAATCGAAAACAAGGGGTTGGGCGCGATTTTCGAGGCAGACGGAGGGATTCTTGGCCTGGGTCTTCGAGGGGGAGGGGTTTCATCATCTGGGTTCGATGGGGGTTGGCGAAAGGTCCGTCCTTTTTGGGTGAGGATGTGATGAAGAGTTGGTGTTTGAGAGGGGTTGGTGGGTGTTGGTGAATAAAGGTGAGACCTTTGATTTGACACGGTGATCCTTTTTTTTTTTTTGCTTGGATTGATTATTTCGGGTTTTATATTTTTTGGTTCTTCTTAATCTGATTTTGGTGGGTTTCCAATTGTGTTTGGGATTTGATCACACATGGTGCAATTTGTTATATGTGAATTGTGAATTTAATTTGTATTAAAAAGTGGGTTTTTTTTTCTCTTTTTTTTTTTCACAATTGAATGGTTTTAGCTTTTTATGTTGAAATCTAGGTTTTTGTAATTTATCATCCAATTCAGTTGAGTTTGGGTATTGTTGATAGGATCAGAAATGAATGTTTGTAATTAATGGTGGGTGCGTTGGAGCAAAATGAGGAAGCTATGATTGGTTATGACCAGTGCAATGTGATGCTTCATTAGAGAATGCTTTGTTTTGGGAAGCTCTCAAAATTCCATTGGTGGGGTATTTATGTATATCAATGAGACATTGATGTATATGATGTGCTGATATTTGGAAATCACGGATGTCTGACATGGAAAAAGGCAGTCCTTTAAAGAAAAAAATGAATAGCCCGGTGTGAAGTTCATAATCTTGAAGGTCTAGTTTGGCAAGGGAATAAGATTTTCAGGATAACTTATCCTTAATTTAGGTATAAAGTCTATAAATTTTGTCAATATTCACATTTGTTAAAATTTGGAAATCATATTAGTCTATTCTTTATGTGAAACAAAAATCCCCATTTTCAATTTGAACTTGGTACAATTGTCATCTCTTTATCCTGATTTGTTTATATGAAAAACCGGATTAGTTATTCCTTAACCACTTGTCCTGTCACTTATCCTCATGCCAAACTAGTATGAGTTGAATTGTCGAACATTGTATAACTAGCGACATGGTGCAATGAATTTCATGGAAAACGGATTTGGACCTTTTAGTAGCGAGGATTTGTTTCAAAGGAATGCCGCAAGGACTTTTGTAGAAGGATCGGAAAGATTGAATTTGTTGGTCTTCATGAAATCATTCCTTTGTTTCTATGTGAAAGGAATCATGTCAAATATTGTACTGTACAGTCTTTTGAAATTATTGATCTGCTTTGTTGTACTTTGAGATAGTTTGCAAGTATTTGTTTTCTCTGTTGTATTGGCTTCTCATTCATATCATCATTTTGCTGCTTTTATATTCTGGCTTGCTAAGGTTCTCATCCTTACGGTATCTCATGCTACTTTTCCCTAATGTTGGAAAACTCCATTCGGTTTTTGTGGGTGACTCCTTTGTCATAAATTTATTTGAAATTATCAAATTGATTTTGTTTTTTAGTAATCTTGATTGGACATGAATTTAGCAGTCATTGGGAGGGGAATCTGCTTATATCCGTTTTATCTACATCGGAGCTCTAATTAAGCTAATGTAATAGGCGGTAAATTCAATGTATGATCATATTCAGATTTCCTAGCTTTGGAAAATTCACTTGCAAGTCTTTCTCTGATGCTTTGTTCTTGGCCAATCCACTAGACATTCATTCTAAAGATGTTTAATTGATGATGGAAAGGTCAGCCCATTTCATCTTGTTGTGTTGTGATGTTGAAAACCTAAGGAAATAAAAGTCAAAGTGGAGTTATAATGCATAAGCACCATCTGGGGGCTCTAGGTTCTTCATGTGGACTGACAATTTTTAAAGGGTGACAGACTACCCTTATTTAAAAAAAAGAAAAAGTGGAATGACAATTTCTCATCTAGGTAGCACTTATCTCTATGCTGTTTATTTTTGTACTGAACTCTTTTAACTACATACAATTTTTTTGTTGTGTTTGGATAGTGTCTCACTGGTCGCACGTGCATTTTCTATCTTCTGCCAATTTATTCCTATTTGCCTTGGAACATAAGCGACAAGAACATAAGAGATCTTATCTACCGAGTGGGTTTGCATGGTTTTTGCTTTTTATATTTATTTTTCTGTTCGTATCTGCCTTGGGCCTACTCTTTATTTTATATATATTAAGCTTACTGTTTACTTACAAAATAAAAAAAGCGACATGAAAACTTTCACATTCGAGGAAAATTCAGCTTTCTATATCTCTAATATTTAAAAGCTGCCTAAAATGCTCACTTTGGAAACCCTTGTAGAACTTTGCTGAAGGACTTCGGTGAGGAACAATCACTCCCCACCTTCTCCATTTGTCTGTGTCTTCCCTGGATGAACTTGATCCTTTAGAAGAATTAACAGCGATTACTTACCCAAAAATACGATGATTTGATTATAATTAAAATGAGAATTGAAATGTCATTATTTTTTTTCAACAATCATAAAGAGAAGACAAACTATATTTAACATTCCAACGCAAACCATAAGGTTGTGGGTCATGAAACATTTTTTTAAAATGACAACAATATTTTATAACTATAATAGTTAGCTGAAGATTGTCTTAAAATTTCATTATGTAAAAGGAAATTTCTCTCATAAATCTAAAGCGGCGGCAAATTGGCAATTTTTGTTCACAAAATGTAATTCAAGAGTCAAAAAAGGTAGGAGGTCACTGCCTTAATTATCAATAACAGCAGAAATCTTCAACAAGGAGGGAGATAAAAAGCATTACACTCCAGAGTGGAGGGACACAACACGGAGGGAGATAAACAGCATTTCCCCCCAGAGTGGAGGGACAATGGGTCTTCCCAAGAAAGATTAAAGCATAACAAAATTTTGTGATATATTCTCATTTTATATGCTATTTGCTTGCTTCTACATGCACGAGAATGAATCCAGTTAATAACTTATTTGAAATATAATTAAGTAATTTTCAGAATCTTGCTTTGCCTCTGTAATTCTTGCCGCACAATGGCTGAACTTTCACATGGTCTGTCGATTGTCTTTATTTTTTACATCTGCAGTTTTAATTAAGTGAACTGTATTTATTTTTCTAATGATGCAGCGGATATAATGGAGATATCATTGTTAAAGGCATTGCTTAACAGCATCTCACAATTCAGTCTACTATCTTCTGGAAACAATTCAAAGACTGAACTGCTTCAAAGATATTACCAGACAATTGATGATATTTTGTCGCTATTGAGGCCCGTACTCGATGTTATTGTGGATTCTGAGATAGCTTTGGATGAACAGCTGAAAGTGGAAGAACTGGATGTGATAATCAATGAAGCAATGGAAATTGTTGAGAGCTGGCATCAGTGGACGAGTAAAGTTTATTTTGTACGTTACATTATTAAGCTTTACTGCAGTAGTCTATGATTACTTTTTCACCATTCCTTTATTCGTGATAGTATATGTTAAAATTTATATTTACATGAGTTGTGCCAAAATCTCTGCTGTTCTTTTATTTTTTTTAGGCTGAAATGATATGCTATTTGTGGGTTTTCTCCCCGAAGTAAAGGTGGGAGCATAATGGTAAGCTCCAAAAAATATAGAACATAGGCGGTAGGCCTTACATCCAGCAAAACATAAATAAAAAAAATTCAGGATTCAAACACCCCCAACACCCATAACAACCACCACCAGAGTTTTCATGCATAATTCATGATTGAATAGAAACAATGCAGGCCTGTCTCCTGAATTCTTGTCTCCTATTAAATTATTAAAAGTAGATTGAGTATTATTTTTTGGAAGAACTGGTTGGTATTTAACCATTAAATATTATGAAAATCTGTACAATAATGTAATAAGGAGAGTCTAAAAAGGTGCAGAGGGAATGTAGATAAGATATCTACAAAAGAAACACAGAAAAACAGAAACATCAGAGGATCAAAATAAACTTAGTCCTTATTCCTTAACTCTCGATCCTCAGATCACTCCCTTCGAAGGCCACCCTCTTGGTTTCCGCACTATACAAGGCCCAAGCTTTGATAAGCCCCTTCACACTTCCCCACATATTGTCAACATAATCTCTACCATGTTTAAACATAACAGCATTTCTGGTCAGCCATGTAGTCCAGCAAATTGCTGGGATAGATGATTGAGTAAATTTTCATCCAAAAACTAAAGATTTCTTCTAGGAAGGCTGCACGAACATGACTTGCACACTGTCGAAGTTGGACACAGTAACTGACATGGTTTGAAGACTGGAGTTGATTTTCTGTCACAATGGAAAAATGGGTCTCTTCTTGTGTCTATTTCGTGCTGCTGGGAAGGAATAATTGGGTCCCACCCTGTGGAAATGAGTTGGTTTTGCTATATGAATTGCTGAAGATGCATGTCAGTTTGTAGAGTAATGTTTTTAATGAAATTAAGATTGGAGCATCATATTAAGAAAATGTCATCCCTCGAATGAGACGAGGGATCTCCAAAACGAAAGGAAACCAAGAGAACAAAGGTGAAAGAAAAGGAAACAAGGGGCCCCACATTTTTGTGAAGGGGGGAGGACCTACCATGATGTGGGTTTGGCCTAAATCACACGCGCTTGCATGCATCCCCCCCCCCCCCCCCCCCCCCCCCCCCCCCCCCCCACACTTGGATTGGATCAGACGTGTAATAATTTCTCTTTCAGAAAAAAAAAAAATACAAAGAGTAAAGGAAAAAAAAAAGGATTGCCGATTTACATCTATGGGCATTTGGTCTCCATAACAGAATAGGTGAAACTTTCTCCTATAAGAACGGACTCCCAAACTTGAAAAGCCCCTTGATTGCCACCCAAATATTTTCGATTTAAATTTTCTTCTATTGAAACAAGCATTCGTTCCTTGCTAACCATGAGCTCCAACACACTGCATAGCAATTGCTTTGGTCCCTTTTATTGACCATTCTCCTAAAGCAATCCTAATTCCTAGCATAGTCACAAGTTCGCTGAATACTTCGTGTATGTTCGGAAAAATCGGGCGACCCATGAATGTCACGAATAAATCGGTGAAGAATCGGGTAATCCGGCAGATCGGCAAATATATGATATATTCGGGACGGGTCGCGTATTATTCGAAAAAACGGGGTTATTATTGGAATTAACAGAGATGGGTTTGCTGTTCTAAAAAAAACCTAGTAGATCCCCTGCCCTAAAAAACATAAATGGGTCCCTGTTCTTCTATTGACAGAGGTGATTTTTTTTTACTGGACGATTGACAGAGGTGATGATTGATGAAGTTCTCACTCATGTTTCATTGAATCCATTCCATCAAAGGTGACAAGTCTCCCTCTCCGGCAGTCCGGCTCTCCACTCCTGTTCAGTTGAAGATGACGCCCCTCCCTTTCCCTTCATTTCTTAGTTTGAAATTGTGGGTTTGGTGGTGCTCATCATATGTTTTACAAACCAAGGGAGAATTATTGGAGAAGAAGTGTTTCATTGAGAGGATTGCATGTATTTTGGGAGAAGAAACCAAGGCAGAATCCCTTATTTCATTTAAAAAGGCTTTATATTATGTTTTTCTTATGATTATAATATTTATTTGTATATTTTGATTATTATGTCATATGTATAGATTGTTTTTAGGTCCCCGTATTTTATCGAATTTTTTTCTGTATCCTTTTCCGAATAATCCGAATCGAACTGAACAAAACTCTTGCTGAATTATCACCGAATCCCGAATTTGTGACTATGGTTCCTAGAGCCATACCAATTTTTGACCAAGCATTGGTGCTATAAGGGCAACAAGAATTTTACACAGCCAAAAAGTAATTCCCAACTAATCAGTGGTAGGATGGTGGGTTGTGTAGTTGGTGGTTTATGTCGATTTATGATCCATCCCTCGTGCTTGACAATATGTGACTCGATTGATTTATCTTTTGTGTTGTATTGATATTGTCAACATTCCTCTCAGTTTTTTTTATTCTTGGTGAAAACTGATACAGAAGATGTTATCTGGCAATGGAAGAAGGTACTGTTAATTGTACTCTTCACCATATTTTCATGGCCAATTCCATGGGGAAAATCTTCGAAATAAAAGTGTAATTTGCTAAAGATGGGTGAATATTTAATGAACGTTCGAGTGAATGAGATAGCTTTAAATGAAGGGGATGGAGAATTAGATGATTTTTAGAATTTTTAATTAGTGATCAATTGGCATGTTGCTATACTGACATTTTTCTAAAGGCAGAACTGATACTACATCCATTCATAGGGAATACCTCAGAAACAAAAATGTTGGAGTTTCATAAAGCCAGAGCAGATATGGATTTCTTTGAAAGTATAGTGTGACTTTATATGCCAATGAATGGGTTAGCTTTATATGGAGGAGACAGTGACTTGTATGATTCGAGAATTTTAATTACTTATTAATGGGAAATTTTTTTACTGATATTTTGCCTGCCCATCCTGAAAATGAACAATATTTGTCAATCTTTTTTCCATATATTATTGGTGAACTCTCTTGTTTTAAACATACTTCTATAGTATAGATGCAGAAGTGGATCAATAAGATATAATTTCCAATGAGAAAAAAAAATCACGGAACTTGTAAATAATGAAAACAAAGAGCTCACTCAGTGCTTTTTCATGCATGTACAAGTTCCTGCACTTTTTCATATTTATGTTGGATGCGGTTCCAGGAATTAATGCACCGTGGATGTATGACATCCTATCAATGAGATGAATTTTTTCCCTTTAGAGATTATTTTTGTTTATAAGGTCGTGTGTGGTAAACATACTGCACGTCGCGCAGAGTTGGTGCAAAATAGTAAATTAGTAATCTCACGACCCTTCTACTAATCAAGTTTTTAATTGGTCGTCAGGTAACATAGCAAGGAAAATCTTCCTTACTGCAGCCTTGTCTGTGTTTGCGCTGATACATGTATCTGCCTTATTACAGCACATTTAGCCTTTTGGTTGAACTATGTTTGGTGTTCCATAGCCATTTCTGATACAGCGAGTTCAGTATTTGTTGGGTGATTGAGGTTGACACAAAATATATTGTTGATATTAAATGGTTTTATGCATTTATTATGTCCTGATGCTGAAATTATCATTCATGAAATATTACATCATGCTAGCAATGGTTATGCAGGCCGCCTAGCCATGGCACACAACTTTCAAGCTTACCTGATTTGCTCTTTATCATAAAAATAACACTAGTTTTATTTGCTGAAAAGTAGTTTGTTTTCTTTTCATGTTTCTAGGTTGCTATTTCCTTTACCTTACGGTGGGCTGGAATTTTTTGCATTAGCCATATTACAATTTTCTCTATGATTTGGCAAAAAAGATCCTTCTTTAAATGATTTTTCCTCTTTCCTTTTAGAAAATGATATCAATCATGTACACATGGAATTATATATCCACCCTTCATGACATGGTTTTCAATCAACCAAGATCTTGGTTTATCCTTTAAGGTATGACTGAAATAGTTTTTTGAATCTCAGTTAAGCAATGTTAACCAAAACTAAAGTGTGTTTTTTTTTTTTTTTTTTTGGGGGGGGGGGGGGGGGTGTTTATCATTAAACCTTCAAACAAAATCCAAGGACCATTTATTCCATCAATTAACATGATGGTCTAATGTACCTATAATGTTTTGAGTGTTAATTGTATATGGGACTGGATCTATCAGTTAGAATCCATGCCTTTTAAATTGGGTTACATGGAATTGACATTTGGTATCTTGTAAACCACTAATTTATGCAAATCGTTTATTGTAGAATTATAATGTAACATCAACATCAGATGAAATACATATACGTTGTTAAAAATTATTATATTCACATGAATTGATTTGGTAGATTTGGATACAAAAATTGGCTCCATGTTATACTAAAAGTGGATATCTTCATCTAGTCTCTAAAACTTATCACGCCATATATAATTATAAAATTAAGCTAATGTTCTCCAAACCTCTGCCCGTGATTCTCAGATTCTGACTGGGTTATTGTTAGGTATTGATTGAGGTGTTAGGGAATTTTATATGCGTCATCTTGGTCTTGGCAACCCAACGAGAAGTTACAAGAGACAGCTTTAATTTTTTTTTCTTTTCATTCTGACAAAGTGAATATCACATCGATGGATCCAGGGGGTCAAGGGCGGTGAATTCTGTTGCCGCTTCCCAACATTTGTAAAGAGTTGGTCATAGTTTCCCTCTCCTACGAAAAGAATCTCACCCAATCCTTGGAATATCATATGCACTTTTAAAGAATTTTTCTTGCACGTTGATCATTTGAATGAAGTGGATCATCGTACCTTCTCTTGATTCTGCTGCTTTGATGTCATTTATCTTATTTTATATGCTTCTGTTGGTTAGTTGACTGGAGATTTTGGAATTTGTGATGTCCAAAGCTTCTTTCTTTGATCTGGAGTTGTGATTTTTGATTTAGCATTACTTGTAGAGCATGTGTCATTGCTTGCTAATCACACATTGTTTTGATTTATTTCCAGGTTTTGCGTATCGAATCTTTAATATCAAAACTTCAAATATCAGCACTAGAAACTTGCCGGTTGCTCAGTTCTATATTTCAGTCGCTCAACATTGACTACAATGCATCTGCTATTGAGGTAATATAAATATTAGAATTCTTACGTGATAAAACTATTTTTTTTTCTCACACGAGAACACGCAATGCTTCTCATAATCAAATTACAGTTACATATTTCTTCTGTTCCCACTGAGAGATTTCAACATGCATTGTATTTCAGGAATGCAATAAAAAAATCCAACACATCAGCTCTGACAATCTATCAGATGTTATTAGACAAGCCATGGAAGATGCAGAAAAAGCCACACCCAACTCAGCATGTCTAGCGAAGACTGCAGCTTCTCTCAGCTTGACATCCAATCAGGAATTGCTAATGGAGGCTGTGGCCTTGGACAAGCTGAAATCCGATGTTGGACATGATGAAAACAACGGAGAAGCAAAATTTGTTGATCAGATGATTGGGCTGGTCGCTTACATGCATGACTGCCATGTCAAAGAAAAACAGTTGCAGAGCATCAATGGTGTACCAATTCCCTGCGATTTTTGCTGTCCACTCTCCCTCGATCTGATGACGGACCCAGTTATTGTAGCATCTGGTCAGACTTACGAGCGGGCCTATATCAGGGGATGGCTCGATCTCGGTCTCACCGTTTGTCCTAAAACGCGTCAGACACTTGGGCATGTCAATCTGATCCCCAATTACACCGTCAAGGCACTGATCGCTAACTGGTGCGAGACAAACGAAATAAAGCGACCCAATCCTGTTAAGCCTTCAACATTTCCTGGTGGCGATCCTGTCCCTCGTCCTTCGGGGTATTCTCCTCAGACTAACTATCCAAGGTCACCTGAATCAACCAGGGGCTTACAAGAGGTTCCATCTCATCATCACTCGGGGTCAGACGGTGCGGGTTCTCCATTGCATCTAATGAATGGGTTTGAATCAAATATGGCTCGATTGTCAATACCCAGCTCGGATGTCAAAGAAGCTAGTGTCAGTTCTAGGAAGGAATTCTCTGAAGCTTCTACAGCTGGAGACCAGGCTCAGGGCCACAGCAGGAGTGTCTCTGCCTCCAGTGCTGTTTCGAGCAATGATTTTCTCAATGGTGGGGAAGAAGATTCGAATGGGGTATCGAGGGTCTCTAGTGATTTCGCTCAGTATAGCAGTGACCACTCTGGGGAGGTAAAACATCTTGATGGAGCCACTTCTTCTGCTCCACAGAGAGAACCCGAGTTCCCTCCAAAGCTAAGCGAGGCGCGCTCAAGAAGCCACACCATCTGGCGACGCCCCTCAGAAAGGTTTGTACCGAGGATTGTTTCCTCCTCATCGATAGACACGAGAGCGGACTTGTTGGGTGTGGAGACGCAAGTGAAGAAGCTCGTCGAGGAGCTACAAAGCCCGTTGGTGGAAACGAAGAGGGAAGCCACGGGCGAGCTCCGTTCCTTGGCGAGGCACACTATGGAGAACAGAATCATCATTGCAAACTGTGGGGCGATAAGCCATCTCGTTGAACTGCTTCACTCGACGGACCTTAAGACTCAGGAGAATGCAGTCACTGCGCTCCTCAATCTCTCGATAAACGACAACAACAAGACTGCGATCGCAAATGCAGATGTGATTGAGCCTTTGATCCACGTGTTGCAGACGGGGAACGCTGAGGCCAGGGAGAACTCAGCAGCCACCCTCTTCAGCCTGTCAGTGATGGAGGAGAACAAGCTCAAGATCGGACGGTCAGGAGCCATCATACCTCTGGTGGAACTGCTTGGAAGTGGCACTCCGAGAGGGAAGAAGGACGCAGCAACTGCATTGTTTAATTTGTCTATATCTCATGAAAACAAGGCACGCATAGTGCAGGCTGGGGCTGTGAGGCATCTAGTGGAGCTTATGGAACCGGCGGCTGGGATGGTTGATAAGGCAGTCGCGGTTTTGGCGAATCTTGCAACCATACAGGAAGGTCGCAATGCGATAGGGCATGAAGGGGGCATACCTGTTCTTGTGGAGGTTGTGGAGTTGGGGTCAGCTAGAGGGAAGGAGAATGCGGCAGCTGCCCTGCTGCATCTCTGTATGAATAGCAATAAGTTCTGCAGCATGGTGCTTCAGGAAGGTGCTGTGCCGCCGTTGGTTGTGCTGTCTCAGTCGGGCACTCCACGAGCAAAAGAGAAGGTAAGGTGGACAATGGTTCATTTGTTTCTTTTTCTGTGTGCATTTGTTTTGCAACTAGTCATGTTTGGTTCTGATTTTGGGATGGCTTTTGCTCTTCCATAATCCAGTTTTGTAATGTTGGAGCCAAACATGGTGTCAAGTCGATTTTAGATTTACATAGCATTTGAAAACCCGTTTGAAAAACAAACTTTTCACTTAAAAAGATGCTTAAATTAGAATCCAAGAAGCATACATTTATTAGATTCTTGGAAAGATGTTTTTTTGTGCTTTTTATAACTAATAGTTGTATTTTAGCTTCTTTGATAGCTGCTGGAGACATTTAAATGATTCTGCTTTTATAGTATCATATTTAAGCCAAATATGTTTTCAAACACCACAAGCAGCCCCAGCTTTTGAAGAAAAACAAAAAACGCCTTTTTATATATATAAATAAATATTGAAAAACTGAGAATCTAACAAAAATATACTTCCTAGGAATCTAATTTCAAAAGGAGCTTTAAGTGAAAAACTCCTTTTCAAACTCATTTCCAAATGCTAGTTTGAAATATGGGTGTTCCGAAATATTTTTAGTTAAGTTGTTTCCTCAAAATCATAATCAATTAAAATGTGTTTCAAATGCTTTTTACTTATAGAATAACAGTTTCCTCAAAAATCGGATTTTGGTTAAAAATTCGATTTTGAAGAGTGCAAACCGAACAGACTACATAAAATCTTTACATGCAATCATCATTGTAACCATAACTGCAATCACTATAAGTCATTAGTTCAATTTAACTCATAATTATCATTTCATCTGGGTTAGTGTACAGAAACATTTCTTTTTTAGTTACAGCTCTCTGATTTATGTTTCTGGGTAGATGAACATGGATTTCTCTTGAAGAACACTACATATCCACTTTGTTCTTTTGAAACTTTGCCTTTCTGAACATAAATTTTGATATGCAGGCTCAGCAACTTCTTAGGTACTTCAGAAACCAACGACACGGTAACCCTGGAAGGTCTTGATTTCCATCGACGCCTGCCTGATCCATCTTGGCATGCAATGTTTTTGCGTAACTCTCCCACCGGGCGGCATTTGAATTGTGTGTGTGATTCCCACTGTTGTTGAGTGTATAAGAGATGTCTTAGTTTTATTTGTATGATACAGAAGTAAACCAGAAAAAAAAGAAGAGTTTCCATTTGTGGAGCTTTGGTGTTTTGTAGCTTCGCCTATTCTTTGTTACATAATTGCGAAGTGTAGTATATGTTTTTTGGTAATGATGCAGGAATCTGCGATTATGTTGCAGGAAAAGCTTTTTTAGCTTTTGCACTCAAGACTCTTGCAAACGAGCTTCCTTATCGCAATCGCAGCGTCTAAATCTTGGTTCACCCACATCAACATGTACATTTGTGTGTCTTGAATATTATTATGTTGCCATAGATTGTTCCAAGTATGTTTAAAAATGATCATATCTTGAAAGTATGCTATCTAAAATAGAATGACTAGAAAATTATTCTTTTGATGATGGTACATATTTTAGGCTACGGTCGAACGGTTACATTGGAAAGTGGTTCATGTGGATATTATATTACTTAATTACAGTATCAGTAATGTAGAAATACATTTTTATATGGAGGTGTTGTGCACAACTGCATATCATTTCAACTATTCAATTTCCAGTTCACCAATTGAAATAAAGGGTTGCTACAGTCATTTTCCCATATGCACTCATTGGACAACTATTTTTTTTTAGTACCTAAGATTTGATCCTTGGTCATCTTTTACATAGAGAGAGGGTGCTAGTTAACTTTCCCAGAACTCGATTCGCCACTGGAACCCGGTTCGCGACTTGAACCACTACTTGGACCACCAGCTTTTCCATCTTCCTCGAAGGATAAAAATAACCTTAGGGTTTGTTTGAATACGTGGCTCAAACGTTCGCGTTCCAAAAAGCTTAATATTTATCTTAATATAAATAATTGATCATTAATAATATAATTAATTTTTCTTTCCCTATTACCATTTTGGTTTCAAAGTAAATCAATATAATGAGTTTTCCTATGATATAATCATATAATTTTATAGTTGATATATGACTAGTATTTATATAAAATAATTTGATCGGGTGGTCCAAAACAAACCCATAAAAACCAAATCCCCTCACTCTCTCACCTCTAATCACTCTCTCTCTCGACCCTCTCTGCAATCTCTCCTCTCTCGACCCTCTCTGCAAACCCCCATCCACCACACAAACCCCCTTTGACCACCGACCCCCGGCGACCGTCGGCGAGCACACGCGACCCCCGGCGACCCTCTCTCAATCTCCACTGTCTCTCTGCATTCTCTCTCTCTCACGAAAACCAAACCCCCTTTGACCACCGCAAGCACCCGCGACCCCCGGCGATCACACAAATTAAACTTTGACCGGCGACCCGCGGCGACCATCGGCGAGTACCCGCGATCATCGGCGACCCCCCGCGACCCCGATTCCAGGTTGAACTCTCTCTCTCTCTATGTGTCTATGATTAGGATTTTTATCTAGGGTTTGTGATGTTTAGGGTTTTTGGTGTATTATGTAAGGGTTTAATGATAGCTCATTTGATATTGAAGTTGATTTTCTTTTTCTTTTTCTTTTCTATTATTTAATCTAAATGAAGGTGTTTGCAATCCATTTCCTTTGTCAAAAGATTGTGGTCCCGACTCCTAAATAATAAACCTTTGCATAAATTTGTCGATAAAATTATTTACAAGGGTGTTCTGAAAGGGGTGCTTGTAATTAGTCTGTCTGGATAAGGTTTTGTTTACATTAAGCAGTTTTGTACTACAAGTTTGGTGATTGAGTTTTTTTATCACTGATATTAGTAATTTAGGAGGTTGATCCTATGTAGATGCATCATTTGAATTGAATTGATCTTATCAGACCCACTAACTTGTCATTGAATTGATCCCCATTACATGCCTTCTTTTTTTTTCTTCAAGTTTCTACCTCACAAGATAGACATGACCAAAGTTGTTTTAATGATGCCTGAAAATTATCCATCTTTTGTTATGGGAAATGTAGGACACACTACCTGATATTGTTAGAAAAATTGGGGTTTTGTTGCTGTGGATTTGGTTTTGTAAAAATTTATGATATATTTCATCTTTTTACTTTGCAGTCAAGCACTCCTCTATGTGTGTATATGTAGATGAGGATAAGATTAGACCATAGTGTCATAGGGTGCTATAGTATGTTGTTGTAACACTTCATGATGATAATTCGTTGACTTTTTGTATGTTCTCTTAATTTAACAAGTAGAATGTAGATCAAGTTTAGGATCAATTTTAGGGCAATTATATATAAGTCAGAGCCTTTAATTATGAAGTACTGAACACCAGACCCATGTGGAAACACTTGCAGGTGCCAAGGGTGAAATTTAAATTATTAGCTAAACTTAAGGGATTCTTCATCTCTTAGTGACATATGAAGGAAAGAAAACTCTATCCCCTTGTTTGGGTTATGGAATAGAGGGCAAATAGGGAAGAAGTGGTGAATAAGCCATTAAATCTGTTTGTTTTCAGGGAATAGGCGGGTAGCTATGCTAGAAAAGGTGAGAATTGTATTGAAATCGTTTGATTGGAGTTTTATCCTTTAAATTTACATCCTTGCATGCATTTATGAATTTTTAATAATGGTCCACATCTGTAAAACGATCATATATTGTTTGGTATGCATGGATATCTTTATTGCTTATATAATCTTATGGCGGGTGATATGGTATGAGAATTTGGTCTTACAAACCACCACAACCTGATTTAATAATAATTTTCTTTGTGCAGGCATTCTCAATGTTTCTCATAGTTTATTCCATTAGTTCATCACTGGATGATCAGCTAAGCCACAACTTATCTATACGTGGGACCCTCATGTATGTTATTCAATTTTCTCTTATCTATCTAAAAAGAAAATCTTGATGTTTGATATTCCGCTCATCATTAGACTGGTCTAAATGCATCTTTCTCTGCCTATAGCTATTCCTCGTAAATTTGCATGTACTCTTCATAATAATCATACAATTACGTGGATCTTCACCAAATATAGATCGAATAACTTGATTGGTCTTGTATAGCGAACTCAATCTTTAACACTCTTGTATGCTTTTTTGTTTCATTTGCTACAAATCATCATGAAGTAGTGTTTTCTTATCTTGTGTTCCATATATATATATTAAACTCAATTTTAAATTAGACGCCTTTGAGCTATTGCAACTCAAACCAACCTAATACAACTTGGGGTTTAATATTGTTGGTCATGATTCATAGTGAACTGTTACTGAAGAATAAGGGCACAAGATATCATGCCGTCATTTCACACCTTGGATTAGATTGAGGAGTGGGAGTGTTATTTTGCTCATTAAACAATGAGATGGGTGGTACTTGGCATTGGAAAATTATACTTATTAATGAACAGTTAGTTAAGGATAATAAAAGTACTTGTGAGTCAAGCTTCCATGGCATGATAACCTTATTTGTTGGTTGTCATACATTGTTGGTGTAATCATTGTCATACAGTTGAAGCTGATCAAGGATTTGCAAGGACGGAATAACAACAGAAAAGATTGTGCTCTGTCTTTTTTCTTTTTTTTTTTGTTCTGATTCATGTGGTGTTGTTTTGATTGGCCTAAGCTTTGGCAATCCTATTGGTGACTGAACCTGTTTGACTGATTGAATTGTTGTTGCAGCTCAGTTGAAACTGATCTGAAGCTTTTTTACATGTCCTGTTTGACTGTTGCTGTCAAATTCTCAGCAGCTCAATGGTAGTTATCCATGCCAAATTTTTAAAAAATCTACTGCTACTGCTGAGAATCAATCAATGGTTGATTTACATGTCCCTCAATGGCTGTTGCACTGAGAAGGACAACACAAGAAGCCAATTGATTTTGTTATTGTTGTCCTGTTTGACATGTAATTATAGCTATTTGAAATGTAATTGTTGTTTGAAATGTAATTCGCAACAGGGCTGATTTAATATTTGAAATGTAATTTGCAACAGAGCTTCTAGAGAGGGAATGCTAAGTACTTAGTATTTGGTTGAATTGATAATTTTTTTTGGTTAGTTTGGCACATACAAGTTATCCCAATTCCAGTACACAAAATATATCAATTTATCTTTATTTATATTTATAAAATTTAAATTAAAGAAGATAAAAGGCAATCACTATTTATGTAGAAAAATAGATCCTTATTCAAAATCTGGGCAACTGTTAACATTTCACTTTTTTTTCAAAGTTTTCAACTGTTCTGCACATCTCTGCATAATTGAAAAAATATATAACCTGTACATCTCACAAAACACAAGCTTACTCTCATAATCCAATATGCAGTATCCAATTTTCTGGGAACCTTACTTGAATAGAAAAATCAAAACCAGTAACATTCTGACAACATCCATTCATTACATAATCTACTTAACAACTTTCATTCATTGCTTAATCTGAACCATCAAGTTTCATTACAAGATCAGAATCAACAACTTTACATAATCTGAACTAATATTCAAAATGATTACAATATGAATAAAAGGTACACATTTGTTCTAAATAAAATTGCACAAATTACAACAAGTAAGAATAAAAACAAAATCACACATCATGGGGAATAAGTTTTGGAACCTGACACTAAAACTTGCCTGGGAGGAAGTCAGGCTTGGCAGGGGATTCAATAAACTGCCAACTCTACCAAGACTACACAACAGAAATCTAGTCCCTCACCAAACCTATTCTTCAAATGTTTCTTTTCCTCCTATGTGTGGAAGCATATCCTCTGTAAAAGCTAGAATAAACAGAAGTTCACATCCACTATCCCAAAAAATATTGAAGAAGACACTCATAGGTAAGGTCACTAAGATTATGCAAGCAAATTTAAGTGCAACCATGTCTCATCTGGCAAGAAATGAGCCAAAGAGTTTTTAAATAAAAGTGAAAGGCCAAGCAAGTTCTCTACCCAGGCATCTCATGCAAGACATTCAAATCAGAGTGAACCAATAGCAACTAAAAGCTGAACTCAATGAAGATGTTTATTTCCAATTGACATCTTTAGTGAGAAAAAAGTGAAGGAAAATAATACACCAAGAATCAGATGATTATTGCACCACAATGACAAGAATACAAATCACTCAAAAAATGATGTTTGCCATGTCATCGTCCACCGGCCCTCCACACCGTATTATCCTCTACAAAAAGATACCAATTTGAGAAGTAAAACCAAACAAATCACTCAAAAACAACATCATATATTAAAAAAAAATAAAAAATTTGAGCCATACATGCTGGAAAAGCTGGCTAATGACGCTCTGGAACCGCTCCTGCACCATCGGAGGCGGACCCTGCCTCGCCTGAGCATCCACCGGGAAATACGGAGACGAAGGCACCACCAAATCCTCCCTTTTTTAATGAAAAATTTAAAAAATTCACCAACAATTCACAAATCCAACCAACGAAACCCTAACGAAAACTGACCTGATAGACCAGACGCCGGTCTTGGAAGTCTGGGAGGTCGAATAGACCGCCCGGGTTGGGGTCCTCCTGACATGCTTTGAAGGGCGGAGCTGTAGAGAAGGTGGAGGGAGGAGGGACGGTTTTGATGCGAAGGCGAAGTGTTTTGGGGCTGATGCGGATGTTATCGCCGTCGTCGACGCCATTGTTGCTGCTCTCTCTCTCTCTCTCTCTCTCTCTCTCTCTCTGGTCGACGCTGTGCGTATGTTTGGGGGGGAGAGTTATCCGAAGATGAGGATAATACACCCATTACATAATCTACTTAACAACTTTCATTCATTGCTTAATCTGAACCATCAAGTTTCATTACAAGAAAAATTTTAAAAATCCTGGGCGGCTAGTTAGCACTAGCCGCCCTTCACCTGGTCTCTGACAAAAGAACCAAAGAATTAATGAGGGGTCTAATCGAAGCCAACCCACTTCATTACCCTCGGGATATTTCTCTGCCTCTCTTTTACTATAAATAGAGGAGGTCCCAAACCCAAATATAACATCACCAACAAATAACAACCATTCGGAGGCCTCCCCGACGACACCGACAGCGATTAGGTGCGGTGGCCGCACGGTGCGGCGTCGACCATAGGCCGTCGATCACGGGTCCATCGCATCGGACAGTCAGGTGCGATTTACGTCGACCATTGGATGCGATGGACCCGCGATCGGATGACTGTCGCACCTCATCGCGCTCGTGTATATATATATATATATATATAATATAGACTTCCGATATGCTGCGGTCGTGCGGATTACAGGGGACACTGCGGTTTCAAAAATGGGCCGTCCGATCGAGTTTCCATCGATCGGACGGTCTGTTAAAAAAAATTTTAAAAAAAAGAGGAGAGAGACATGGTCTCTCCAAATGTTTTGAAAAAAACCAAAAAAGGAGAGACAGGGTCTCTCGAAATCATCTTCTCCATCACAGAACAAGAAAGAAAAAAAAAAAACAAAAGAACCCATCCTTGTTTTCCCTTCTCGACTCCTCACGCAGCTCCCCCTCCGCCACCTCTTCTCCTCGCGCGGCCCCCCGTCCGGCACCTCTTCTCCTCACCCCGTCCTCACACTGTCACCTCGTCACCGCGGCACCTCGTCATTCCGATCCCGCACCGGCACCGGCACCGACATCGGCATCGACCACGCAAAACATTCAATGTAAGTATTTTCTTTAACTTGCCGTTGTATCCCATTATTTAGGTCTAGGGTTTTGATTTGTTTTGTTATTTGATTATTTAGGGTTTTCTTTTGTTTTAGTTTTGAAGAGAAACCCAAATCTTGTTGTGATTTGATTAGTTAGGGTTTTCTTTTATTTTGGTTTTGAAGAGAAACTCAAATCTTGTTGTGATTTGATTAGTTAAGTTTTCTTTTATTTTGGTTTTGAAGAGAAACCCAAATCTTGTTGTGATGTGGATTATCTCTAAAGAATGAAAAAATGGAAACCCAGATAAAGTTCTCCCAAAAAAATTTTAAAAACAAAATTGTGGTTTTGATGAATCTCTAACACTGAAAAAATGGAGACCTAGATGAAGTTCTCCAAAAAAAAAAAATGTTGGTAAGATGGGTGAAGGTGATGAGCCTGTATTAATCATCGCATGTGAACCGATATTTCAAGTTGTAATGAGAACAGAGGAAAGAAAAGCTGCAACAACCTTAAGAGTGAAGTATATATGCTTTACCAACTACAATTTTAAATATATTTCTCCTTTTTAATGCACTGATGACTTTCTTATTGCATGCTAATGATGAGGAGCTCAAGAGGTCCTTTAGGGCTCTGTTTTGATACATTTCATGAAAAGTATTATTTCATGGTAGATGGTGGTGATCTACAACTACAACTGTTTGTGGAGGCATAAGTGGTCTGTAAATTGGATTGTTTATTTTGAAATTGTGGTTTGATTGATGGAGGAGTTTACAAACACAACTTAAAGAATCTAACCAATGAGTTGAATTAAGACAATTCATGTCATCCATGGAGGGCATTAATGGTTGACCTTGCTTCATTTGTCACCTTTGCCTTTTCTTTCCTTTTTATGTTTCTCTCATGCTTCATGTACAGTTGCAGAGAAATAAAGAAAGGGAAGAAACAACCAGTAGAAGAGAGAGCTGCTAGACAAAAGAGAAAACAAAAACTACAATTGAATGTTGACTTTCAATTTTTAATTTTCCCTCAATTATGCTCATCCCCATAGTCTTATACAATATGTTGCTCAATCTTTTATGAATTTGATAATGTTTTCCAATATTTTTCATTGCTTATTTCACAAAATTAATATATCGTTATCAATTTTTGCATTGCTTCAGTTTCTATCTTGAGTTGGGTTCTGCAGGACTATGTGGTTACAGTCGGTGGGAAAAAATTTCTGGACAGCCCGTGCCTTTGGAAAGGATTCTTTGATGTAGTATTTGCTACTCAGTTCGACTCCTGTGATTATAGAATGCTGAATGGTGGAAATCATAACCTAAATTCAATGAGAGGAGAGAATTTGTAAAGTTGAAGCATAATAAGAACAGATCTCTAGAATTGAAGCACTACAAGGAATTGTGGAAGAGCGATTGACCATGTTAGAGCATTGAAATCATCATCCTTTCTTGATGGTTTTTTTTAATTGTGTTCTTGATTGGGATATTTGTAGGCTCAATGTTAAATTGAATTTAAAAAACAAGCTTCAATCAATATGTATACTTTGCATGTATTAGTAACTTCAAGGTTGAGACTCTGTTGATGTTTATATGTCAAAAATATGTGATGAGGTCCATTAATTTTTGGTGTTGACCATTCCAAATGGTGGTTTCAAAATTAAGATATGCATGCACAAGACTGGCACAAGACTCTCATGATATTTGACAAAGTGAAGCTGCCCCAAGCACATCAATTTGACTCATCAAAAGATTGTAATTAAGACAAGTCTCAAGTTGAACATTAATACATAATGGGTCAATCAACGGAGTCTTTTTTGTTCCCCGATATCATTTAGTGTCAATCATGACTTCTAACTCGAGCTGGACTTTTTCTTTTCCAGAAAAACTGATTTATGATTTGTGAGGTGCTCACCTCATTTTGTGAGATATTAGCAAATATATAAAGTCAGGAAAAAAAAAAAGGAATATCAAATGAAGAAGCTACTTGTCTTTAGAACATGGAATTGATTATTGAAATGATTGTATACTAATGAAAAAATATGACCATTTCACCACTTCTGCCTTCCATATCTAAAAGTAACCCTATTAACATTAACATGTTTTAAAAGAAATGGAAATTTAAACCACAAACATAAACTTGATTCAACATCATCATGTTTAAACATAACCCTGTATGAATATACAAGTAGCATAAACCTGTTTCATGACCATGTTTCAACATAACCTTGTTTAACATACAAGTACCAAAAACCTATTTGATAAATGAAAACCATAAAGTACCATAAACCATTTTTCAACATCGCATGCCTTGAAATCATTGCTACAAAATATACATAAAAAACACTACCAAATACATGAAAAACACACCAGTGCTACAAAATACACCCACAAAATATCACAAGTCCCATAAACACATCACCCATCATTTGGAACCTTCTCAAACAACACTAGAGTCTTGGTACACTAGAGTCTCAAGGCCTGTATTTTTTCCAGATGATTAAAAAAACAACACTTATCATTCCATGAAATCTTGATAATTGGGAGTGAGTTTTCTTATGTCATTGAGATTGCCTGTTCAAGACATTTTTTATACTTGAGAAACATGTATGATTTGCAGTTTTTATGCCTTCTTAAAAGAATAACATTTTGCAACTGTAAAGAGGATGTGAGGCTTAAAAACATATAGAACATGATTTCCCTTCAAAACCAAATGAAAAATTGGAGAAGCAAAAAAGAAGATGTGAGGCAAAAAAGAAGAAGAAGAAATACCAAATGGAGAAGCTATTTGTATTTAGAACAGGGAATTGGTTTTTGAGATGATTGTATACTAATGAAAAATTTGACCATTTCAATTTGATAGATTGACAAAAGACAGACATGATGCCCTGTTTGACAGAAGGAAAAAAAAACCCCTGATTCAACATCAGCTTGTTTAAACATAACCTTGTTAACATAAACAGTGTTTCACCATAAACCTGTTTCAACAAAAACCTGTTTCCAACAAGTACCATAAACCTGTTTGACAAAAAAACAAATATGTTTCAACATCACATGCCTTCAAAAACATTACAATGCATTCACAACCACATGGACCTGCACCTATTATATTCTTTCATGGACACATCACCTAGCACCAATTCCTTCTTGAATTTTTGAACCTGGAAATAAAATAATAATGAACATCAATATATACATAAAAAAACAACAATGAACATCAACATATACATTAAACAACACATCAGTGCTACATAATATACATAAAAAACATCACAAGTACCATAAACACATCACCCAACACCTGGAGCCTTATCAAACACTAAACCTGGAAATAAAACAACAATGAACATCAACATATACATTAAAAAAAAACTTCAATAATAAAAAACATTATAATTGGAACCATAATTACCATGTTTCAGTTAAAGGTTGAAGCTTGAGTTTCATAAAATGACATGGGATCATCTTGAGTATTTTGTGATAACCTGAAATATTCATAAACTATCGTATATTACTTTGAAAAAGGAATTATGAATTAATGTTATCTCACAAAGGATTATAAACTTACATTTCTTTCAATTTCGGACAAGTGCGTGCATTGTGTTTCTCTTTTTTACCACATACACTACAAGTTCTCCTCTTGTCCATCTCTTCCATTGCTATTTCCTTTCCCCCCTTCAATCTTCTTCCACTGCCTTTAGTTTTTGATATATTTGGGGGAAGGACATTCACAATCGAAGGAACTGACGTGCTTCGACGTTGTGATGGATTGTTACTGCCATTGCACTTCGCGAGGCCTTGCTTTTCTGCAAATCAGCCAACATATCCTTCGCAATGTTGCACACTTCAACTGGAGCATCATTCAAACATTCGGCAAAACCACGCAGGATCTCGATATTCTTTCTACCATTCGACTTACCAAATGAACTCTGTGCTTCTAATTCAACTCCATCATCATCATATACTGTTCTCGATTTGGCTGTGGTAGTCCATCTTTCAATAATGAGATTTTCAGGCAAGCAGTCGATGAAATTGTTTCTCAAGACAACAATAATGTGACAACATGGAATGCCTTCATTCTGAAACTTCTTGCAGGAGCAAATAATTTCTTGGTTTGAGGGATTAAATGAAACTTCACGAACATGGCCTGAATCCCCACACTTTTTAACAATATGCACCTGTACATCTTTCATTCTGCTTCAACATCGATCCATACTGCATAGAAGACTGAACTTCTTTCTGGAACATGTAAAAGATCTTGTGAGTATATCTTTTGGCCATTTGCAACTCAATAGCAGAAGCAGTGACAAGTTTTGGAGTTTTATCAAATGTCTCATGATCAGCCACTAACTCATTATACCTTTGACGCTCTATGGCCCTTTCGAAAAGGTGAATGAATTCAATGAGACTGTTATTTTTGTTGAAGTATCTGTCAAACACAGAATTTTGAACTTCACTTCATTGACTGCTCTTCATCCCTGCCATGAAAATGTTTCTAAAATACAATGGAATCCATTTTTCACGAATATGATACATTGTTGCCAACCATTCATTTTGCTCTAACTGAAATTTTCGGATTAACCCACACCACTTTTCTTCAAATTCTTCTGAAGTTTCTGAACAATATACACATGCTTTGAAAGGCTCTAAAAATGAATGGTCATAAGCAATTAGGCTGACTTTCTCTGACAACTTCTTCATTATATGCCAAATACAAAATCTGTGAGGCACGTGGGGGAACAAATGTGCAATTGCAGCCCCTATTGCAGGATCTTGATCAGTGATGAGTGCTTTTGGTGGATTATTTCTCATTGCTTCCATCCATTTTTCGAAAAGCCACAGAAATGAATCAATCTTTTCATCCTTTAACAAGCCACAACCAAAATTAATGGATTGAAAATGGTGATTCACTCCAGTAAAAGGTGCACAAATTAGAGAATATTTGTTTGTGCTATAAGTTGTGTCAAACACAACTACATCCCCAAAATGTGCATAGGCTTTTCTTGCACCCCCATCGGCCAAAAAACAGTGTGTCAACCTGTTATTTTCATCCACCTCATATGCAAAATAAAAGGATGGATTCATTTCAGCTTTTTCTTTAAGTGGTTGAGAAATAATTCTGCATCATAATCTTTTGATTCATTTCGACTTTTACCAATGTAGTTTCTAATGTCTCTTTCTGTATATCCAACCTCTCCAAACCCTCCTGAATCCATGCCCAAAATGGACATAGTTTGTGAAGTGCTGACATTTGACCCTCTGAATGTGTCAATCAAAGATTTTTGAGCATTTGTCACTTCTCTATGTGATCTCAGGAGATGAGTTTTTCGGGGAGTACACAAAACATGAGAATGGCATTCAACAAGATTGTGCACCTTCCATATTTCAGCATCTTTCATTAAACAAATTTTAGCTTTGCAACCCATTCTCGTATGTCCTCGGTTTTGTTTTGTTGATGAAGAATTTTTAAATCCTTCTTTGGAATAAACAAATTCTCTGAAGTAAAGTTCTTTGGCACCATTAGAATTACGATATTTTGTGGATGACTTTCGAACAGAAAAGCCTGAATTTTTTGCATAATTTCCATAGAACTTCTCTGCTTCTTCAAGAGAATCAAAAGGCATTCCAATGATTGGTTTACATTGTTCATCAACATCCGGAATCCAACTACCTCTATCATCACCATGCAAAGATTCCACATTGTCAACAATATCATCATCATGTGTACCATCAACTCCACTAAACATTGTGACTGTAATATGAAAACAAGTATGACCACAATTAATTTAAAATCAACACACTCATACATGTTAACTAATTATCCACACCATGCAAAGCTATATTTTTTTACCACATAAAAAACACATGCAAATCATACTCACATAAACTGTAAAATGATCAATCAAACCTACATTTTGAACAGCCCCTTCAATGCCATTTATTGACCTCCCTCTCTCACACCATCACCATCTCTCCCTCTCAACACACTCACACACAAAGACACCTTTTTTTTTATTAATTATTATTATTATTTGAAGTGGTAGGGGAAAAAATTGGGTTTTTAGTAGCAGAGAATCTAATGTGTGTTGTCTTCTAAAGATCCTAGCTTACAATGTGAAGGTCTGGTATTTTGAGTCCCTCCAAAAAATTTAAAAAAGGCTTCTCTTCATTTGAGAACTCAATCATAAAAAATTTCAGAAGATCAGCTATTAATTGGGCAGAGATGGGTGTTAGAGATTCATCAAATCCACAATCTTTTAATTTTTTTTTTTTTGGAGAACTTCATCTAGGTTTTCATTTTTTTTAGTGTTAGAGATAGAGATTCATCAAGGCACAATCTTTTTATTTTTTTATTTTTTTTGGAGAACTTTATTTGGGTTTCCATTTTTTCATTTTTTAAAAATAACCCCCATCACAACAAAATTTGAGTTTCTCTTCAAAGCCAAAACAAAAGAAAACCCTAACTAATCAAATCACAACAAGATTTGAATTCCTCTTAAAAACTAAAACAAAATAAAACCCGAAATAATCAAATAACAGAACAAATCAAAACCCAAAACCTAAATAATGGGATACAAGGGCAAGTTAATGAAAATACTTACATTGAATGCCTGGAGTGGTCGGTGCCGGTGCGGGATCAGAGACGATGACGAGGTGCCGCGGTGATGAGGTGACTGAGGAGAAGAGGTGCCGGACGGGGGGCCGCGCAAGGAGAAGAGGTGGTGGAGGGGGAGCCGCGTGAGGCCGGAGGGGGGGCGCGTTCTGATTGAGGTGGCGGAGCGGGGAGTCGTGTGAGGCCGGAGGGCGTGACGGAGGGAGCCGCGTGAGGAGGACAGAAGGGGAAAATGAGAGGGTTGAGGACAGAAGGGGAAAACATTTGGGTTTTGTTTTTTTTCCTCACCCGACCGTAGACCCTGTGTGTGCATTTTTTTTTTTAAGCAGGCCGTTCGATCGAGTGTTCATCGATCGGACGGTCTAGCTTTCAAACCGCACAGAACCAAATAAACGGACGACCGCAGCATATCGGAAGTCTATATATATATATATATATATATATATATATATATATATATATATATATATATATATATATATATATATATAGGGAAGTGATGGGGTGCGACCATGCGGTCGTGCACCCCATCTGCGACTGTGAAGATGGACCGTCTGATCTGTGGGATCAGATCTAATGGACCATGTTACTTTTGACAAACCGGTTATCACCTGTTCACCCGGTCACAAGTTAACAGATATAAAAACCTTTTTTTTCACTTTCACACTCTCTCTCTCTTCATTTCAACTCACACAGGTTGAAATAAATAAAAAAACAAATCATAGTCGGATTTTGCTTTGGGTTTGGTTTGGTGAGACAAATGAGTGCAGAAGAAATTAAAATGATGTTCACTGTCATAAATTAAAATTAAAATTGATACTAAATATCAATTTCTTTTAAAAAATAAAAGTCCAAGAATTTATTTCATAAATCATTCCAAATTGTTCTATCGAGTGGTCCGTCGACGGACGGCCTAGCTTCCAAGCCTAACTTTCCAAGACCAGACATCACCTCCAAAAAATCCCTGCGTGATCGATCGTCCAAGGAGTAAATCATTCCAAATTGTTCTATCGAGTGGTCCATCGACGGACGGCCTAGCTTCCAAGCCTAGCTTTCCAAGACCAGGTATCACCTCAAAAAAATCCCTGCGTGATCGATCGCCCAAGGAGGGTTCATCGGCGTCAGGAGGGTCCGTCGACGTTGGGAGGGTCCATCGGCGTCGGGAGAGACTAAGGTATAGACTCAGGGGGTTTTAAGGGTTTCGAATGTGTTTCAGGGGAGACAGAGAATGGGCGGTGGTCGGTGAGATATGATGAGGGTGATCGGCCGAGAAGAAGAGGTTGATCCGATCTAAGACTTTGTTATTTCAGATTGCATGAGGAGGGGTTTTTTTTCAGATCTGGTGAGGAGGGGTGAGGGTGCTCTGTGTTTTTCTTCTTTGTTTTTGGTTGCCTGTGTGAGTTGAAATGAAGAGAGAGAGTGTGTGAAAGTGAAAAAAAGGGTTTTTATATGTGTTAACGTGTGACCTGGTGAACATGTGGTCACCGGTTTGACAAAAATAACATGGACCGTCAGATCTGATCCCACAGATCAGACGGTCCGTCTTCGCAGCCGCAGATGGGGTGCACGACCGCATGGTCGCACCCCATCACTTCCCTATATATATATATATATATATATATATATATATATATATATATATATATATATATATATATATATATATATATATACTCGTGATTACGTGCGGTCGGTGCGGACGTGCGGATTCGACGTGCGTCGTTCGATCGCGGGTCCATCGCATCGAACGGTCGGGTGCGATTCACGTCGACCGTTGGATGCGATGGACCCGTGATCGGACGACGCACGTCGAATCCGCACGTCCGCACCGACCGCACGCTATCACTCGACTATATATATATATATATATATATATATATAGAGGGATGATTAGGTGCAGCGGCCGCACGGTGCGGCAGCGATCACGGGCCGTCGATCATGGGTCCATCGCATCAGACGGTCGGGTGCGATTCACGTCGACCGTTGGATGCGATAGACCCGCGATCGAACGGCCGCCGCACCTAATCATCCGACTATATATATATATATATATATATATATATATATATATATATATATATATATATATATATATATATATAGGGAGCCGATTACATGCGGTTTACGGTCGGTGCGGTGCGCGATCACGGGCCGTCGATCACGGGTCCATCGCATCGGACGGTCGGGTGCGATTCACGTCGACCGTTGGATGCGATGGACCCGCGATCGAATGGCCCACGTCGTAAACCGCACCGACCGCACACCGCACGTAATCGCGACCATATATATATATATATATATATATATATATAGTCGGATGATAATATGCGGTCGTGCGGATCCGACGTGCGTCGTCCGATCGCGGGTCCATCGCATCCAACGGTCGATGTGAATCGTTCCCGACCGTCTGATGCGATGGACCCGCGATGGACCCGTGATCGACGCTGCACGACTGCACCGACCGCATAATATCATTCCTCTATATATATATATCAGAAGTCATATAGGGAAGTGATTGTATGCGGTCGTGCGGTTTCGAGTTCACCGTGCGGGAATGTTTGTTGTCCGTCGATTTCATTTCCATCGATCAGACGTACATTGATGGAGAGTCAAATATAAAATAAATAAAAAAAGTAGCAAGAGTGCATTGATGGGGGGTGTTTACAATTAAAAAAAGCAAACTAAACCGGTCAACCCCCTGTGGTAAATTAAATTTTTTTTTTAATGTGATAGAAAAGGATTTCTTTAAAAATGGTTTGTCTTTTGTCTGTTTATATTAGTTGATGTATATTCGTTGAATGTGATTAAAATGAACATTAAATTTGACAAAAAAAGGGTTGAATATCATTCAAATCTTCATGGGTTTATTATTATTATTTTTTTTTTTACACCCACACAAACTCAGGTGGTTCATGTAACCCGAAAATGGTTCTACAAAAATGACAGTTCAACCACTGGGTTGAATGATTTTTCAATTTTAGAACTATTTTTGAAGTGAACTGGTTTAGAGGTTGAATCGGACTGGAATTTGGTCAGGGTGACAGTTCAATTGATTGAAGCAACCGGTCCGTTCCGATTTTTAAAACACTTATTTCAAGGTCACCCCTGAGATTAAATGAATCAAATGGAGGCGTGTTTATAAAATGGACTCCTATTCATAAAAACAGCTTTTAAATTTAATTTTTATTTATTTACACAATTAATAGGAGACAGAATTAACGAAAAAAATGAATAACATAAAAATATAAAAAAAAATAAAAAAAATAACTTGTGATAAAACAAAATGAAGAAAAATATATGGATAAGTTTTGAAAATATATATTTAATTATCCAAATAATAAAATAGGGAACAAAAAAATAAATGAAAAATTAAATCAATCAAATAAAATAATAACAAAAATATATATAAATAAATATCAAAATAATGTGTTGTTTTTTCTTCTTTACAAATCAAATGATAAATAAAAGATTTTCAAATTAATATAAAGTAATTTAAAGGAAAGTAAGAAATTTTATTAAAATATGAAATAGAAAAAAATTTATTTTGAGATTTGGGTCATCCTATAAAAAGTGAAATGAGAGAGAGAGAGTCTGTGTTGGGCGTTGATTTTTTGGGTTTCTTCTATATGAGTATGACAAATGGTGAGGAGAGGAGGGTGTTATTTGGGTTTAAATTGGGTACCGGTTGACCGGTTCAGTTTGTTTTAATTTTTTAAACCTTCCATCAATGCACGTCTACGTCAGTGCCTTAGCTTTATTAAAAAAAAAATTTAAATCTCTACTAATACACGTCTGATCGGTGGAAATTGAATCGACGGACAACAAACATTCTCGCACGATGAACCCGAAATCATTCATCACCGTCGGATGCGATGGACCTATGATCGAACGGTCCATGTCGTGGTCGCACCCGCCGTTCGCCGCACCCAATCGGCTCTCTCTCTCTCTATATATAGAGGAGTGATTGAGTGAGGCGAAACGGCAGCTGTAGATTCATTGTGCACCCTTCGATCTGGTGGACCCAAATCGGACGGTGGAGATTAAAATCTCATGTGTCATATGATACCGGTTTCACAGGTTACACAAGTTTGGGCTCCTCTATCATCTCTTCGAGAAGACATTAACCCTCTCTGTCTTCAGCCCCAAAAACACAAAAAAATAAATCGATCCCTCTTTTCAACCATGCCCTGCTCTCCTTGACCACGCCCTGCTCTCCTCGACAACGCCCTGCGGCCTCCCCTACGAACCCCTGCATTCGCCTCCATCGACCACCCCTGCGAACCGGCGGTTTCTTTTTTAGATTTTCAGGTACAGACCTCTCTCTCTCTCTCTCTCAAAAATTGGTATTTCTTTGGGTAAATGATGCATTTGTTGATGCTTTCAGATTTGTAAGTTTTTCTTCTTATTCATTATTGGTATTTAAATATAGGGTTTCTTCCTTTTTTTCTTTAGATTTGTAAGTTTTTTTTATTAATTATTGGTATTTAAATATAGGGTTTGTTCTTATTCATTATTGGTATTATTGGATGTAATGGTTGATGTAATTTTTGTGAAAATCTCTATGCTACATTTACTTATTAACGAAGATTACTGTTACATTTTTGAACTGTTACATTTATATTTAAGTGCTGTATAATATTAACACATTGTTCTGTGAAGCCCTTTTTGTAACATTTTTGAACTGTTACATTTACATGTTTGTGTTTTTTTTGAACGGTTACATTTACATGTTTGTGCTGTAAAATGTAAACATATTGATCTGTAAATATCTCTGTGTTACATTATTGAACTGTTACATTTACATGTTTATGATTTTTTGAACTGTGACATTTCCATGTTTGTGATATTTTAAAATGTTACATTTATATATTTATGCTGTAGAATGTTAACACATTCTTCTGCAAAGCCCTTTCTGTAACATTTTTGAACTGTTATATTTACATGTTTGTGTTTTTTTTTGAACTGTTACATTTATATGCTTGTCATGTGGTATGTCAACACATTGTTCTGTAAATGTCTTTGTGTTACTTTATTGAACTATTACATTGTCATGTTTATGTTTTTATGAACTGTTACATTTTCAGATTTATAAGTTTTTTTTATCCATTATTGGTATCAAATCTAAGGTTTGTTCTTTTTTTTTTCCAGATGTGTGTTTTTTTATTCATCATTGGTATCAAATCTAGGGTTTGTTCTTTTTTTGTTCCTTCAGATTTTTAAGTTTTTTTAATCATTATTGGTATCAAATATGAGAGTCTCTGCCCCTGTTGCTTGAAGAGGTTACAACAATAAATTTATTGCATCTTGATGAAGAAGTAATTCATCAACAGTATATCAGTTTCTACATCAATTAAATCATCATGGGATCTTGTAAATGTGTACAGTCTGGAAAATGTAATAGTCTGGTAAATGTAACAGTCCAATATTGTGTTTTTGTTTTATTTGAAATATGTGTAATGAAGCGTGCTTAAAAGTTCAATGTTAGTGAACAAAGATTGAGAGGTTTAAATAGATTGAGACAGATAGTAGCAAGAAGTGTTTAGAATAAAGCCAGCAAATTTATAAATGTAACAGTTCTTTATGAGAAAGAGTCACATTTCTAAATGTAACAGTGCTGAATACTGTGTTTTTATGAGAAAGATTCGCATTTCTAAATGTAACAGTTCTGAATTCTGTTTTTTGATGTGAAAGATACATTTTTTGTATTATTATCACTTTACAAAATATGTATTGAACGAAAGAAAATTTTTAAATTGTTTTTAGAGGGGATTCTGTTTCATTGGAGGACATTCCACAAGAAATTGATATTGTCGACCCTGAAGAGCAAAGTGTTGGAATCGTTGTTCCTACTGTTGGAATGTACTGATGCCGCAGTTTCATCTGATTAGAAATTTCAGTATTATTCTTAATTGATGGACTCTTTGTAGGATGCTCTGATGAACTTCAAGCATGGGAATGCTAATTGTGTATCTGTGGGTGAAGAAGCACTGCCGGAAAGAAGTGTGCACTCCCCTAAAAGGATGCGAAGTAAAGGGCGACCACCATCGAAAAGGAAGGCAGCTAAGGTTTATAAACCGAAGGCCAAACAAGTGAAGATACGTAAAAGTAATACTCAGAACAGTGAAGAAGTTATTAATTGTGGTCCACTTTGACCGGGGTTATGTAATTAGAAGTTTCATTTTTATGTGTTGAAATGTTGTGATGGACAAACAGTTTAAATGTAGTAGGATAGTCAAATGTAATAGTTTTTAATAGTGTTACATTCTCTCTTTCCTAAATATAACAGTTTTTTAACAGTGTAACAGTTCTTTAGAATGTTATATTCAAATGTAACAGTTCTGCACAGTGCTACATTTCAAATGTAACAGTTATTCACAGTGTGTAACAGTTCAAACATGTATTGTATTGTAAGAGTTATTAAAAGTTACATTTAAATATAACAGTTTTTGTATTGTAAGAGTTATTAATAGTATTACATTCAGGAAGTCTGTAAATTTTATTGACACAAACATGTAAATGTAACAGTTCAAAAATGTTGTAGAAAGGGCTGTATAATATTAACACATTGTTCTGTGAAGTCCTTTTTATAACATTTTTGAACTGTTACATTTACATGTCTGTGTTTTTTTTTGAACTGTTACATTTTCATGTTTGTGCTGTAAAATGTAAACATATTGATCTGTAAATGTCTGTGTTACATTATTGAACTGTTACATTTACATGTTTGTGATTTTTTGAACTGTGACATTTCATGTTTGTGATATTTTGAACTCTTACATTTATATATTTAAGCTGTAGAATGTTAACACATTCTTCTGCAAAGCCCTTTCTGTAACATTTTTTAACTGTTACATTTATATGTTTGTGTTCTTTTTTAACTATTACATTTATATGTAAGTCAATTCTGAATACAAACAGCTGCTCCAGATTGTTTGAGGTGTGTGAAATGAAAATTTTGAAGTCAAATGTTGATATGCTATTATAAGATATCCTATTGGTTGATTTTTGTATTGATGAGTATCAAAAAATTGATGTAAATGGAACTGTTGTTGTATTTTATCAACATGAATGTAATTTTTGTTATTTCAATATCACTATGAGGTAATATTACATATACATTTATATAACAAATTATAATGGAATTACGACACATAAGTGTCAATAAAATTTACAGACTTCCTGAATGTAACAAACTCTTACAATACAAGAACCGTTATATTTAAATGTAACACTGTAATAACTGTTACATTTGAAATGTAGCACCGTGCAGAACTGTTACATTTGAAATGTAAATGTAACAGTTAAAAAAAAACACAAACATGTAAATGTAACAGTTCAAAAATGTTACAGAAAAGACTTCACAGAACAATGTGTTAATATTATATAATACTTAAATATAAATGTAACAGTTCAAAAATGTAACAGTAATCTTCGTTAATAAGTAAATGTAGCATAGAGATTTTCACAAAAATTACATCAACCATTACATCCATCAAGTGCTACATTTAAAGTTACTGATTACATCTAAAATTCAAAATTACATCAATTATAACATCAACAGGTGATATCATCCGAACCAAATCTTTAGTGAATTCAAATCCCCGGTTGCTTTATAACCTGAAAATATTAAAATCAAAGTTTGGCAAGTCAAAATTTTTGCTTAAAAATATATTTGAATATGAATAAAAAACTTATAAATCTAAAAAAAAAAAGAACAAATCCTAAATTTGAGGACCAATAATGAATATGAGACTTACAAATCTGGAAAAAAAAAGAAAAAGAAAAGAAAAAACCTTAGATTTAATACCAATAATGAATAAGAAACTTATAAATCTCAAAAAGAAAAGAGCAGACCCTATATTTAAATACCAATAATGAATTAAAAAAAACTTACAAATCTGAAGAAAAAAAGGGAAGAAACCATAGATTTAAATACCAATAATGAATAAGAAGAAAAACTTACAAATATGAAAGCATCAACAAATGCATCATTTACCCAAAGAAATACCAATTTTTGAGAGAGAGAGAGAGAAAGAGAGAGAGAGGTCTGTACCTAAAGATCTGAAAAACAAACCGCCGGTTCGTAGGGGTGGTAGATGGAGGCGAACGCAGGGGTTTGTAGGGGAGGCTATAGGGCGTTGTCGAGGAGAGCAGGGCGTGGTTGGAAAGAGGGATCGATTTTTTTTTTTGTGTTTTTGGGGCTGAAGACAGAGAGGGTTAATGTCTTCTCGAAGAGATGACAGTGGAGCCCAATCTTGTGTAACCTGTGAAACCGGTTTCGTATGACACATGAGATTTTAATCTCCACCGTCTGATACGGGTCCACCAGATCGAAGGGTGCACAATGAATCTGCAGCTGCCGTTTCACCTCACCTAATCACTCCTCTCTCTCTATATATATATATTGGTTGAATTAGTCGTTTTTTAAACTTGAAATTTTATATTTCTCATGATATAGAAACAAATATAGTTTTGATATTGTAAAAATAGACATTATATTGTATGATAAGCAAAAAAAAAGAGTTCTAGGTTTTTTTTGCAATGTTTATTAGTGTTTAGGAACATATGTAACAAAAAAGAAAAGAAAAACTAGAATGGTAAATATACAAAATTTTTGAAAATTTTAATGACATAAAATAAAGGGATTTTTAGCTTTAAATCCATGTTAACATGTCTTTTTAAGGATTGATCCCTCTCTTCTTCATATTTAATTTTTAAGTCCTCAACTCCAACAACATATTTTGTTTTTAATCCCTCTGCCAAGTGTCTATCCATATACACTTAGTTTGTGAAATGAGATTTTTATTTTTAAGTTCTTCTAAACTATTTATTTAGTGTTCAATCCATCACTTTTTCCTATTTCATTTTGAGACAGTAACTTCAAACAATTTTTTTTTATTACTCCTAGACAAAATGCATTTAAAGTTGGGAGCTTAAAATGAAATATGAAGAAGGGAGAGACTGATCACTAAATAACGTAGTGACATGAACTTTAAAATAAAAATCACATTTCATAAACTAAAGGTAAATGAACGGATTGACGGAGGGACTAAAAACGAAATAGCTAGTTCAAATTGGGGACTCAAAAAAGAAATATAAAGAAGTGATGGATCAATCTCTAAATAAATATCTTTACAGGTACATAAATCTAAAAGCCCAAAATTAAACCTATTATTGTAATGACATGAAAATAAATAGGGAAAAATTCATATAACCCCCTGTAATCTGGCCTAATTCCATATAACCCCTTGCAATTTTCATAAATCCATATAACCTCCTGTAATCACACCTCTATAACCATAAAACCCCTCTGTTAGCCTTCCGTCCGTCTAGTTAACGGGGCAGAAGGTTATATGGATTTAAGCTAGATTATAAGGGGCCATATAACCCCTTCTAATCACACCTCTATATCCATAAATTTTTTGTTTATTATTTCTCTACATGTGATTTAAATTTTTTTTTTCACATTATTATATATAACCATATCCATTTTATTTTCTCTACATGTGGTTTAAAAATTGAGCTGTTTAACATTTACTTTTGAATTTTTTTTTTGTTTGGGTAGAGAGAATAAATGGATATGGTTATATATAATAATGAGAGAATTTTTTTTAAATCATATGTAGAGAGAATAAACAAAAAAAAAATTTAAAATGGATATGGATATCCATTTTAAATGGATAGATGAGAATAAACAAAAAAATATTAATTGGGTAGATAGAATAAATGGATATGGTTATACATAATAATGTGAGAAAAAAATTTAAATCATATGTAGAGAAAAAAAAATTTAGAAAAAAATCCATATAACCTCCTGTAATATGGCCTAAATCCATATAACCCCCTGCCCCGTTAACTAGACGGACGGAAGACTGATAGAGGGGATTTTATGGATATCGAGGTGTGATTACAGGTGGTTATATGGATTTATGAAAATTGCAGGGGGTTATATGAATTTAGGTCAGATTACAGGGGGTTATTGGATTTTTTCCAAATAAATAACATGTTTTGGAGGATATATACGCAAAAACCCCATTTTTAAATGATGGATTTTTTAGGTTTAAGTCCATGTAAACATGCTTATTTAGGGATTGATCGCTCAGTTCTTCACACTTTGGTTTTAGTCCTCAGATTTAAAAGATATATTCCTTTTTAATCCCTCCTAGGGACTAAAAAGAAAACCAAATAATTTAGGGATAGATCCTCCCAGGGACTAAAACTAAAATATGAAGAAGTGATGAATCGATTACTAAATCATATAGTTTATGGACTTAAAAATAAAAAACCAAATATTGTATACTATGATGGTTGATGACTGATGAGCTAGTTGAGAGTGGGGTTACTTTATGCTTTCATAAAGTTATTTTCTGTTTGGATGCCGAACTTCAATTCGCAACATCAAGCAACGGCATATCCAAAACTCGTAATCCAACCGTCCGTACATCATCAGACGGCCCAAACCCCGTAAGAATTCTGACCGTTGAAAGAATCCGAAGATGCGTTGGGGACCGCAGTTGGAATTCAAATTCAAAAACCTCTCACTGCGCATTAAAGGAAGGTTAAAAAAAAAAAGGACAAACAAAACTCGTCTCAAAAACTGTCATTCAATCCTCAAAAACCTCAGGACCTCAACTTGGCCTCTCGAAATTGGGGTCTTCATTACTTTGTGATGTCCGAAGAGAATTTGAAAATCTTTTATTAGTACCCATTTTGGGTTTTTGAAAGAGCCTCTCTTTCTCTTCCTACGCGTGGATTAGTGGGTGAGTTTTACTATTCTTTTAACTTAATAAATGTCTGTGAGATTTTGAGTCTAGATTGGTTTTGGGTATCTGAAAAAGATGTTCTTTTTTGGGTTCTGAAGGGGTCTGTTAGGCCTTGAAAGCTGAGGTTTTTGAGCTTAGAAGCTGTGATCGTTAATGTTTTTTTTTCCCCTTACCTTCATGTAGCTTATCTTGTATTTGGTCTTAGATTTTGTGTGTGATGAAGTATATTTTAGGCATCATTGGTGTTGAAAAAAAAACCCATCTTTTCTATTGTGGGCTGTGAGGATTTTGAAAGTATTAAAGCTGGGATATTTTGAAACAGAGAAGTTGGGATTTGTTTCTATTTTTATGTTTTAATTGGAAACAAAGCACCCATATCTTCAACTATTTGTGGAAAAAAAAAATTTGTGAGAAAAGTGAATAGGCGGCACATTTGGCATTGAAAGAGAGAGTACTTTTATTTTGGAAATTTGATGATTTGTTTCTATTTTTATTTTTAATTGGAAACAATATCTTCAACTATTTGTGAGGAAGGTGAATAAGCGGCACATTTGGCATTGAAAGAGAGAGTACTTTTATTTTGGGATTTGATGAAGGAACCCTTTTGTTTGTTCGATTCATTGGTACTTAGAACACAGGTTCTGATTGGATAAGATCTTTATTCTTTATAGTCTCTCATTACATCTTTGAAAAACTATTATGGCAAAACTCTTTTGTGGGTTTCTGTTGAGTAGATTAGACTGCATGGTGGATTTATACAAGCCCTTAATTGGTTTTGCAGTGTTCAAGCAAATCCTGCTTACACTACATTACTCAAAGGATAGCAGTTTTCATGAACAATCCATTGGCATGAAGAGCCAACTGCGGATAAAGGTATTCTATGAATGATTCTCACCTTCAACTTCATTATGCAGTTTTTGTTTTTTGGTGTGGAAATTTCATATTTTTTAGTTTGGTTTCTTTGGATGCTGATTTTGGGACCTTAATTTAAATTATAGGCTATTACATAACAAAGATTTTTGAAAAAAAATCACAATGAGAGAAGAAGCACCTACAGAGAACCGATCAAAGACCAGTAGGTTTTCTGATCAAAATCAGGCAGTAAGGGCTAATGGTGGTAAAACCAATATGAACACATCAAAGCCAAGGTCCAGTTCTGCGTGGGGATCTAATATAGTGAAAGGGTTCTCGACTGACAAGAAGAGGAAACAACAATCTGCAATCCCCACGAAGAAGCTACCTCTCACAAATTCGGACATAGTTAATCAGAAGAACCAAGTATCATCAAATAATTCTCGAATGAAGCGCTCCATCATTGGTGACTTCACGTTCTTGGCAAATGCAACACAAGTGCATCCACATTCGCTCGATTGCCATCGGACAAAGTCAACTGCTTCAAGGGACTTGTTGCTTGAGCTTGACCATTTGACGAATGAGCTTCGAGAATCTAAAGAGAGGGAGTTGATTCTACAATCTGAGCTTCATGAATGTAAAGAGAAGTTGAAGACAAGTGAGCTAGAGAGGGAGCTTGATGAGAAGAGGAGTGAAATTGAAAGTCTTGCCTGTAAAGTCAATCTGCTAGAAGCTGAGAATATGAGCCTAAGTGAACAGTTGGGCTCTTTGTCTTTGGTAGTGGAACGCCTCGAAGATGCTTCAAGGAGAGAAGATTGTCATAAATCGAAACTCGGTCAAAAAGGAGATGAAAGATTGAGCTTGCAAAAGAATCCAGAGATGGAAGTCCTTGAATTGCGTCGCCTGAACAAGGAGCTCCAACTTCAAAAGAGAAATCTTGCCTGCATGTTATCTTCAGCTGAATCCCAACTTGACGCCGTTGCAAAGGTTTCTGAGGTATGATAATAAAATATTATACAAATCTCACAGTTTTTTTTGACACCATCTACGGAGAACCAATTGTCAAATTGATTTTTTTCCCTTCAAAATCATTTTCAGATAATTGGTTTCCAAACAGTTTTTTTTTTTTTTTTTTTGAATTTTAGCTTTTCATTCAGCATTTTAATTATTGTTTTAAAATCCAACAAAACAACAATTATAAAACAGCCGATTGAGAGTAGACTTTATGAAAAAGCTGGATGAGATCAGCTGTTATGAAAAAACTGTTTTGAAAAATGGTTCCAAAGGAGGCCTTACATTATACCATGGGCATGTCTTATGTGTTCAGCACAAATTATGCATTTAGTCTTTACAACCAACATGTATAAATTCACACTAGCATTTTATTGAAAGTACACATATTTGCAATGAAAATGTTGAAATAATCGTGAATAATACCATAAAACAGTGTTATCCAATGCCTTCTCTTAGTATTTGTTGCTCTATTAACTTCATAAAATTGTGCTGGTCTTATTTTCTTTATTCAATGTTGTCATCTAATTCTCATACTTGTACTGAATGCTTTTCAATCTAGAGTGAGTTGGTGGCCAAGGTTGTAGCAGAGGCTTCAATTTTAAGGCACACAAATGAGGATTTGTGTAAGCAAGTTGAAGGTCTACAAATGAGCCGCTTCAACGAGGTCGAGGAACTAGCATACTTGCGTTGGGTCAATTCCTGCTTACGTAGAGAACTTTGCAATTCTGATAATCAACCTAGACAGACATCTATAGTTGATTTAGATGATATCTCAAGTCCAAAATATCAGATGAATGTACACAATGAGAGCTCACCATGTTGTCCGAGCACATCTGGATCACTCGATTGCTCGGTGAAGAAGATAATGAGATCATATAAAACCAATGAGAATTTTCAGGCTTTGGAATGTCAGCATCTCTTGGATGATGAATGGGAAGCGCAGCTAGACCACAGCCCAAGAAGAAGACATTCCATCAGTGGATTAAATGGTTGCTCAAAGGATTTAGTACTAAACAAAAGGAGACAGTCTGATGGCTTTAATTGCTCATTAGACATAGAAAATGTGCCTTCAATCAAGGATAGACAACAGCAGATTGCCCAAAAGTATGAATTAGGCATTGTTCAAAGCCCAAGGTTTTCTGTAAACAGGCTGGAGACCAACAAGACTGCAGCTTTAGATGTTGAGAAGCGTGCATTACGTATTCCAAATCCTCCCCCACGACCATCCATTTCGAATCCTGCTGTAGTAAAGAAAGATGGATTAGCTGTAGTAGCACCACCACCACCACCACCTCCGCCACCACCGCCACCTCCACCTCCACCTCCTCTTCCTAAGTCGTCAGTGAAAGAGCCAGGGGTCATGCAGAGAGCACCTCAGGTGGTTGAGTTGTATCATTCACTTATGAAGAGGGATTCAAGAAAGGATTCTTCCAGTGGAGGAATATGTGATGGTCCAGATGTTGGGAATGTCCGTAGTAGCATGATTGGAGAGATTGAGAATCGGTCTTCTCATTTACTTGCTGTAAGTCAGTTTCTTTTGCTTTTTGTTTTTGTTTTAGAAGATAATGAAATGAATCTAATATGGATATTGTTATGTATTCAGATAAAAGCAGATATTGAAACTCAAGGAGAGTTTGTGAACTCATTGATAAAGGAGGTAAATGGCGCAGTATATCATGACATTGAAGATGTTGTCGCGTTTGTGAAGTGGCTTGATGACGAGCTTTGTTTCCTGGTAAGTAAAATATTACAATGCCTTGTGTAGCGTTTGGAAACATGTTTAGGTCACATTTGTTGATTTTACTTTTGTATGAATTATACTTAAACACATAGTTCAAAACCATGTGCGGACCGCATGTGCGGTGGGGTCCGCATATGCGGCCGCATATGTTGAACATGCGGTTGCATATAGGGTAAGGCAACCGTTCGAACTGAATTCGAACGTCCTCTGGACGTTCGAATTGCGTTTGAACGGCTTTCGAACGGTATGTTGCCGTTCGAATTACCGTTCGATCGACAATCCAAACCAAAGGTAGAGTTTACCGTTCGAAGTCCGTTCGAATTGAACTTTGAACGCCCTCTTACCGTTCAAAGTCCGTTCGAACGGAATTTGAACGTGCGCCGCATATTCAAACTATGCTTATCGGTACGTGCGGCCGCATTTCAAACTATGCTTAAACATATTTCCAAATGGCCCAAGTGATCCCCAATTTTGAAGAAAACAAAATAAGAATAAGTTTTTAGTTATATCTGATGAAAAAATGATCTTTTTCATGAATGTAACAAAAGTATGGTTCATGAAAAATTAATTTCAAAAGAGGCTTCAAGCAAAAAAATTTGATTCAAACTCATTTCCAAATGCTACCAAATCTCGTAAGATAATTCCAGGAACTCATGGGAGGCATTTTTATTGTTGTATTTGTAAAGGTGGATGAGAGGGCAGTTTTAAAGCACTTTGATTGGCCAGAGAAGAAAGCTGACACTTTACGTGAAGCAGCATTTGGTTATCGAGACCTTAAGAAGTTGGAATCTGAGGTTTCACATTTTGAAGATGATCCACGGCTTCCTTGTGATGTAGCATTGAAGAAAATGGCAGCCATATCTGAGAAGTAATTGTCTACATTTTCCATATTCAGTTGCAACAGAAGGAAAATCTTCAGATTTTTTTTATTGTTGCTTTTGACATTGTTTACCGTCCAAAATTACTGTGAAGTGTTTGCTGTTCTTCTGAGTCAACAAATTAATGCTGAACACAAAATTCCAGGATGGAGCGTAGCGTGTATAGCCTTCTAAGGACTAGAGACATGACGATGCGTCACTGCAAGGAATTTCAAATTCCAACAGATTGGATGCTTGATACTGGTATCATCAGCAAGGTGCATATCTTTTTGATTCCATGCTTTAGTTGAATATGTCATCTCATGTTACTGGTATCATGAGAGGCGGAATTCATGAACTCGATAAACATTTTTTTTTATCGAATCATAATCATGTTGATCTACATTTTTATTATGTGCGATAAATTCATTGATCTTGGTTTGGTTTGATAAGTTTATTGTAAATTATTGCATTCTACTTTATGTATTTAACTCAACATAGTTAATGGAGGTATAGGCTTTTCCACGTCTGGATGAGCTTGAGCTTGTCCAGCATTGCAAAATGTGGCTGGCCATTTTCAGTTCAAGTAGAAGTGCTTACTGAATTGGGTCTTTCAGACTCAACTATGTCATGCTAGGTCTGGCAATATACTGGCCTTGAGCTGATCTCTGTTTGCTCTTTCTGAAAATTCAAACATTCTTGTGCCTTGCAAATTGTATTAGAAAATTCCCTTTACTGCTTCTGTCTCTGTTTAGAACTACTTTCAAAACTATTTTTTTCATATATTCTACCCTCAACCAGTTTTTTTTTCTTTTCCATAGACACTTTTTGTTGACTTTTAACACATGAAAAACCAAAAGATAAATAACTTGAAACCAATCATTTGAAAATTGATTTTGTAGAATCAGTTTGACAATTGGTTCCAAACAAGATCCAAATTCATAATAGCTAACATTTTAGATTTGTACTAAACCACCTCTTCCAACTTTGGAAGAGATACCCCATCTTCATCGGGGGCTCCTGGGTTCAAGTCTTTCTCTTGTTGATAGGAGACGACTCAACCAGGTAAAAAGCTTATCCAAAGGACACACTCATATTTGTTTTTCTCCATCTGTATTTGGCAGCATCTGTAGTCTGATTTCTGTTTATAATTATAATTATAATCATCTGTTGATGGATATTTTGAATGTTTTTGTTTTAATCCATCTGTATTTGGCAGCATCTGTAGTCTGATTTCTGTTTATAATTATAATAATCTATTGATGGATATTTTGAATATTTCTGCCTGTTCTTGTTCTTGCTTTTAGGAAAGCATATGGAGCGATTACTAATTCTTATTCTCATGTTGAGTTATGCTGTTTAATGTTTTCAGATAAAATTTGCCTCAGTCAAGTTGGCGAAGAAATACATGAAAAGAGTGGCTATGGAGCTTCGATCCATCCAAGCATCTGAAAAGGATCCTGCATTGGACTACATGCTGCTTCAAGGAGTGAGATTTGCTTTCAGAGTACACCAGGTAATGAATAGCCACAAAAATGCAACTCTATCACATTATCTTGCACAATTCATGTGATTGGTCATGAATAAAATTATGGCTTTATAGTGACTTTTGATGCAACCATATTTGAAAAGTCAGTGGTAGTTATGTTTGTGGTGAGAATGGTGGCCTTTCATAATGGTGGCTATACTAATTTGTTGTTGGTGATAGTGATCATGGTGGAGCTGGTTGTACCACTAGTTTTGTAGTGCATGGCAGCCTATTCACAATTGGAAGATGGCATTCCCACAGTCCATTTTGCATACCACACGGTTTAATTTTTTAAAAAGTATATACTTGTTTAATGAAGTACATATTTTTACAAAAAAAGTACACACTCAAATGAATTAAATGAATAATTTTTACGCTTTTTGTAATATAGTATATATTAACATAGTGTAGTCTATACTACGTTATGTGATATCATATACTGCATTAGGTGACATGACATCTACAAGAATGATTGCAGAAGTGTTTTGCATGTAATATTTATACAGGTTGAAAATTTTCGTTTTAATAACAGGGGTATCGATACATTTGAAAAGTCTTGCTCTTTATTAACCTTGTTACCTAATGGACTATATTATTGATAATTGGCATAGTAAACCTATACTTTTCAACAAAAGTTCAATTCCTGTTAAATTAATAATGCATGCATTATTCGTATTAAACACATGTTAAACACATTTATCAATGATGTCAGGGGGATGATGAATTTAATCTAGATGTTGCTGATTTTGCATGTCATAATTAATTTCACTGAAGATTTTCTCTGCTTCAAAAATACTGTGAAGTCTCCCTACTTGTATTTTCATGCAGAGATATTCCTGATTGCATAGATATGGTTGTCTATTTTAACATTTCATATATGCTGATATAGTAAGGACATGAAATGCAGTTTGCAGGAGGATTTGATGCAGAGACGATGCATGTGTTCGAGGAGCTTCGAAACCTTTCCCACGTCCGTAAACTGAACTAAAAGCAAGGAAATATTGTGAATTCTGATGCTTACGATCTTGGTAAGCTCTCATGAAACTTAGCTGTAAAATGGATTGGAATATTGAGATAGGAGTGAGAAATTTCTGAGGTTTTGATACATGTAAGCATTTAAACATTACTACACAGTTTTTTTGGTTGGAGTATAGAGAAAAAAATGCTTTCTATATCATATTATGAGTTAGTGTTTCATTCAATGAATTTCAGTGTATCACAAATCAGTAAATTTGAGAATGTGATATCAGGGAATCAGTGGTCTTTCACATAAAATAAGGTATAAGAACACTCATACTTGGATATGAAATACTTCTAATCCTTTTTCAGTACTGCTAATTTCCTTTTTGAGAACTTGGATGGACTAATGTTTGAATCATCATTTCAGTTGCCTCTCATGAATCTTTTATATTGGAATTATGTCATTCATAAGCTCTCCATAATGCATTTATACTTGAGCATCTCTCTCAAGCATAATTTGGTAAGGAGACAACTGTCAACATAAAAATGGGATGATGGTTAGAGAACAACTTATCCTATTTCACATTAAAAAAATCTGAATAAATTTCATGTATTTGTCTTCCTTTTTGAATGGAGATTGGGTATAATTTCACACATAAAGGTAAGTATAATATTTATCGTATTCGTTTATTCACCCCAATTTCAGCCTATGCCAGTGCTATTCCTGTAGCCAAACAAGCAAGACAAGTTATTCACCTGGGGCAACCTATGCAAAATGATGCTTTTCGTTGCGCAGTTGTTGCCCTCTTTGTAGGGTGGAAGTCTGAGAAGAAACATATTTTTATTGAGTGTCCTATGCCTAAGGAAGCTTTAACACATCATGGAATAGTTTTGAGGGTTATTTGGTGATAGCTTATACCAAATGTGAGGAAGTGTGTGAAAGTCTGAAGATTGATAACAAGAGTAGAAGAGCGTTGTTATACACAATCTTTTTTTTTAACCCCAATTTCAGTCTCATATATCTATGACTGTTAGTGTCATACTCTTTCGTTTTGTACCTCGTTATAATTTTTTCACATTTTCCATAAATTGATTCATGTAATTCATTGGAGTATTAACTACATTGTTTTAATATATAAACATATATTTCATTAGATGAAACATATAAAATTAAAAAAAAAAATTAAAACATTGAGACTAGAATTGGGTTAAAAAAAGGAATGTACAAGACATTTTCAGGAGTAGAAAGGTTAAGTACCTCAAGTGCTCGCCCACACCATATGTTGAGAATATATGATTAGCTTGTAAAACCTTTATTTAGATGAGACTCCATATATGTTTTGGAGAACATACAGGAATGGTTCTTGGTTTAGTTAATTAAAGGAATGGGGTCTTTGTTGTGATGTGGGAGACATCTGAATGAGTAGTTTGGGTTCATTGCAATTGATGTAATCTTTGTTTGTTTGGAGGTTTTGACCCTCCTTTTTCCTTTTATCTCTATTCATTTGTATTACTAGAAGTCTTTTCTATATATCCTCTTTGGAGTTTTTGGTTAATATGTCATGGTAATCTTTTCAACTTCATTTAAATTATTTTTAGCACCTTTAAATTAAATTTAACCAAATAGTTATAGAACACAGATTTATGATATTCAACAATCCGCTTACCTTCACAAAAGAGAGGGAATTAATCACCATTCAAATAATGGGGAAAATATATTTTCAATCCTCACTACCTTCTTTTACTGAAAGCAACAATGCATGATAATCTCGAAAAAATAACCATTCTTTTTGCTTCTTTAGATAGATGCTGCATTCCAATCAGGCTATCAACCCTACATGGGCCTTTTCTATCTTTTCTAAAAGGAAAATGTTACACTCTGACTTATTCTTAAGGGTGCGTTTGGTTGCGCGATTGCAAAACTGATTCTGCAGGAATCTGCGATTGCAAACTTAATTCTGCAGGAAGCTCACTTTCTCAGCTTTTTGAAATCGCAGCTTTTAGGCACTATTTGCCTGCAATCGATGGGTTTAAAACAGCGATTACAAAACTGTTTGGTTGCGCGATTGCAAACGCAGCTTTCTGTAATCGCAATCGCAGCGCAATCGTGCAACCAAACACACCCTTAGTCACAATCTCAGACCCCACAGAGCTGTGGCTTTTGTTTTTATTTTCATTAGACGGGCCTGGATGGGTTTTTCAAATTTTAAAATTCAACATTCCTCAAAAAGAACCCTAACTCTGCATTTAATGATCGTCCGATTATTTTTAATGAAATAATCAGAGCTTTTCAATATTTATTCCCTTGAAAAGGAGTGCTGAGATGGAATTGACTGCTTGAAAGGAAGCTTTTCAATATTTATTCCCTCGAAAAAGAGTGTTGACACGGAATTGATTGCTTGAAAAGACGTTTCTAAAACGTATGAATGACACGCTTTTATGCAAAACACAGTGCATGCTCTTATGAAAAAAGTATATACCGTGATTATGTGGTATATACTACGTAACACGAATATGTCTAACATGAATACCGAGGATAAACTTACCTGAGGTCTAACAAAAGGCTTTGATGTGTTTTAGGGCAACTTCCTTTTCTGTCCTCTTTCTTTCCACAAAATACACATGCTCTCTCTTTTGACCAACCTTTCATCTTCCACAAAACAAACTCCCTCTCTTTTGACCAACCCTTTCGTCTTTCACAAAACAAACTCTCTCTCTCTCTCTCTCTCTCTCCCCTTCACCTCTTCGCCTCACCCTCTCTGATCTCATTGATACGGCTTATCGTCGGCGTCTGCAAGTGTGGTTCTTCTACTACATCTTCACCGTCTTACAAGCAGGGGCGGAGCCAGGGGGGGCGGGTTGGGGCCCGCCCCCCCAAGGCATAGGTAAGTAATGCATGGGTACCTACGTGGGCAAAGAATAATTGATGTTGTTTTTGCATATGGACCCCTCAAAAATAATTATATTGTTAATATACCCCTTTAAAATTCTATTTTTACCAACAGAACGGTTTAAAGTTTGCATGAATGCCCTTTTAGGAGTTTTTTGACACAAGATAAATTGGGTATTCATGCACAATTTATCTATGCAAAAACCCTAATTGAATTAGTGGGTTTAAAATTCAAAAATGTTACATGTGCAGTCTCATTTGCATCTGGTTAGCATGCGTATATTTGATTATTTTTAAAGTATGTACTTATATAATAAAGTCTATACATCATTTATAGAAATGAAGTACATGTTTCTATGAAATAAATGCATATATTTTATTTATATTTTCTGTAATAGTGTAACATTTATTGTGTTAACTGATTGTATATATTGCATTAGACGTGGTAAATACAAGTAGGGTTGTAAAAAAAACTGAGTGTATTAGTGCCCATTGAGATATGGAGTCGCGTCGCGGGTACTTTTTTTTTAAAAGAAAATGTGAAAAGTTTTGTTTTTATATGAATATTGATATATGGTTTTGCGGTATTAAAAAATCTCTGATTTGGATATTTTAGTAATTTTATTTCTTTATTTTAATTTTTAATCATTGCCGTATTGAGACTCTTAGATTTTTTTAAAATGAATTTTAATTTATCTTTACAAAATATAAGTTTAAAGGATATCTTTTGTATATTTTTGTGGTCATTTTTTTTCATATTCATTTTTTCAGTTTTTGAAGCTTCATTTTTTTTCTATTATTGTGATGGAATAATGATGTTTTTCATATTTTTTCTAGATCTTCAATAAAGTATTCCAGATCATTAAATACAAGAAAAAAAAAACAAAAATGACTTTCGATTTAAATCGTCATTACTTATTCAGTCATTATTTGACTGTCTTAATTTTGTCATGTCTTATCATATATTTATATGTATTCTTTTTAATCTTCCTCTGTCTCTTAACCCTCCGCCCCCCCTTGCTTTAATTTCTGGCTCCACCCCTGCTTACAAGTGTGGTTTAGTTGCTGCATCTTCACCGTCTTACAAGTGTGGTTCCTCTATTGCGTTTTCACCGTCTTTGAAGCATAGATCTTCTGTGTCTTCCCCATCTTCTCCTTTTCAACCTCCCTTATTTCTTCCATATGATTTAGTCATTTGTTAGCATATGTTTTCATAAATCATTTTTTTACAGAGATTCTTGTTTTCTTTAATTTCTTTTGTTAGCATGTAGTTTCATAAACCATTTTTCGTAGAGATTCTTATTTTCTTTATTTTCTTTTGTTAGCATATGGTTTCATAATCATTTTTTGCATATATTCTTGTTTTTCTTATATTCTTTTGTTAGCATATGGTTTAATAAATAATTTTATGCGATAATTCTTATTTTCCTTATTTTAATTGTAAAATTGTGTGTTTAATCTTAAATCGGCGTCTTTCCTTCTATGCCTTGATGTTTCAATTGTTTCTCATCTTAACTTGTATATTTGAAAATAAACATTGTTGTTTCAAAAATTCATCCAAATATATTATGTCCATCTTTGAAATGCTATGTTGAAAATTAACATTAGTGCTCTATGTACTTTGAAAACTAAGCAATACCTCCTTTTACTAATATATACTTATTGTAGGCTAGTGTATACCGCTTTGCAGATTATTCATCCAACATTGATTTTCTTTTTTTATTTGTTATTTATATTTATTGCACACGAGATTTAAGATTGATTTGACTAACTCGATTGTGATTACTGATACTGGTATATACGTCGCCATCGATGCATTTTAAATGATGACACTGAGGGCATTTTTGTCCTTCACTTATATGTCTTTTTAGGTACTCTTCATAATGACACATATGCCCCTTCAGAATTTCAAATGACAGAACAAAATAGAGACAGTTATCAAAGCCCCCCAATCTCCTCTTTTTGCTCTACCATCTCCTCTGTTTAGCCATACCGTCTCCTCTGTTTAGCCCCACAACCCCTTATTCTTGTTCCTTAGAAACCCCCATCCACTCATTTTTCATCACCTTCATCTTTCATGGAAGAGGCCACCATGGACACCGGAAAGACATTGTCAAGGTATATACCACGATAGTACAGTAAGTAACAATGTACTTTTTTTTTAATCATCTAATCTAGTATTTCTTCTTGCAAGCATCGTTGTAGCAGGTTAAGCCTTCATTGAAGCCGATAAACACTACATGTACAATGACATGAACAGTTGATTTCATGAAGGAATGCGAGGTCAACAAGATGCACCCTACACATCGAGGATATCAAATCTACTCCATTTGGATGTTTCATCGACATCCCACCATTCAGGACAAAAAAATGCTTGTTGAAAACAATTCTATCTTTCTAGGAACCTGTGTGGCAAAGATTTGTGGTCAAGGGTTGGGAACTATGGTTTACGGTGTTGGATGTGGTAGTCATATTTGGTCTTTCGACCCATGGAAAACCTGTGATGGACGAGAACAAAAGTCCAACATTTTCCTTCTATTAGGAATACTTCGCTTCACAGAATGAGAAGCACCCGACTTTTGCCGCAATCAAGGTGGCCATGAAGGAGTTGGTGGAGAAAGACGACGAGAAGTCTGTTGAAGACTTCACAAAATTATTTATCTTGCATCTTTTTGCAACTATGTTGTTTTGTAGGTCGAGTTATTCATGCCCATTCAGGCTAGTAGGCTTTGTGGAAGACTTGGAGAACCTTGGTGAAGATGCCTGAGCAAAGGCCGTTCACCTTGACATCATGCAAGCACTGAAGAAGTCATCCCGAAACCTTGAGTTGGCTGGGGGATCAGAAGCTACTAATGAAAAGGGATATTGTGGCTGTGCTATAGCACTGAATGTAAGTAGGATTTTCTCACTGAATGTATATGCTCAATATTTGTTTGTATATACCTCTTTGATTAAGTGTACATCTCAAAGAAAATATTTTCTTAATGTAGAGATATATACCTGAATCCTAATAGTATATAGAGTATTTAAGAACAAATATATATTCATATCTAATACTAATTCCATGTAAATTATTTTATGTAAGATTTGATTTTACGAACATGTGAAAATAGGCCAACCGGGGGTTGGTTGGCTTTGCATCCATAAGTGAAAGACATGCCCTATGGTAGGAAAACCACAAGTATGAGACTGGTGAATGAGTTGAGATGGGAGGAGATCCATCAAAGTATAACTTTTTTTGAGGAGGAGAAGGATCTGTTGCCTCAGCCATAGGAGGATGAAGACAATGCCCCACAAGAAACACAGAACATCTTGATGTCGATGCCTTCGGGTTTCTATTCAGTGGATGAATGATGAAAGGGGCTGGAGAGAGTCCTACACATGCCATTGCCGATTCATGCCATTTCCCCAACCTCTTCTTCTCTAAATAAAAAGAGAAAAAGAGAATAGAGGCACTAAAATGTAGAGAAGAAGAAGAGGATTGGGAAAGAGGTTGAACCAAGTAAGAAATGAACCACATTTGGTAGGGGGAAAGGGTGATAAGGTGGGAATAGAACATGCAACTGGAACAAGCAAGAAAATCAGTGACCAATTCAGGTATATACGAGTTTAATATGCCACATGCATTTTAAATAATAGTACATATAACGATATAATTTTCCAGCAGCATCAATAACCAAGACAAAAATCGGGGCCCAGAAGTTAGCAGCAAAAGTAGCATCTTCTATAGCTCTATATGGAGAGAAGTATCAAGAAAAGGAGATCAACAAAGAAAGAAAGTAGAGATATCAAAAAAGACAACAGAGCAAGAAGGTATATACATTTGCAAAATGGTGTATACGTGTCCAAATCTTTCATGTACAACAATGACACTTGTTTATCTTTTAATAGGAAAGTCAATTGGGATCGATTGATCGTATGGTATAACTTGGAGGAAGAAGGAATGTTCCAGCCAAAATTAGTATAGCGAAAACACCGCCAAAAGGGGATGTGGGGACAAGGGTGCCAAAAATGGCTGCGGTGACAAGGGTGCCAAAAGCAGCTGTGGCGACGAAAGTAAAAAAAACCAACGCTGTGGGGACCAGAGTGTTGGAAGGCCAGAAGGCGCTACGGTGAGGGAAGTGCTCGAAATGCATGTTGCGAAGGAATCTGAATCTTTACTTAATGTTAAGACTGTGTCACTTTTAAAGGTCAAATATCGCGTTATATTTATTTTAATAGTTTGGACATTCAGTTTCAAAATCAAACTGCATATTTGTGGTTCTGGTGTTCACTTGGGCTTAAATGGAAGTTTTGTAGCATTTTGAGGTCTTTTAGAAATTATGCAGTTTCGATTGGTATTTGGATTTAATTTTGTTAATGCCCAAGATGAAGTAGTAAAAATCTGATTTTATCATGAGATGTTCAGCGTTAAGTTAGCTTTCATACAAAAGTAGAATTAGATCAACTGGATTCATGTATCAAAAGTTATGGGTGTTTTTCCAATTATACCCTGGGGATATGAAATCCAGGCAGCAGCCCTGTATGATGTTTAGCCTAGATTTTGAAATAGCTGGAGAGGTTATTTGATCTGGGTGTAAACATGAAAGCTGTAGATAATCTTCTTATCTTTCCAATGCCATTGGAATCGTGCAATTCGGAGCTGTATTGAGGAAGTTATGGCCGTTTAAGTGAAGGCTGTCCAGAGTTTTTTAAGTCCGAGGACAGCTCGGTCATTCAGTCCGACCTTGCCTATTTAAGCTCCCCAAATGCACGACCTTAGCATATTTTTCCCCTCTTTTGCTCTGGTCCAGCCCCTCTTTGGGTGGAGGAAGTGGTGGTGATGGTGGGGAAGGAGCACAAAAGGAGAAGAAAGGTGTGTATACTTTTAGTTGTGTGGTTGTGTTGTTGTTTCTCTTCCTTCTCCTCCTCCCCCCCATAGCTGATCCCCCCCCTTATGTTTTTCTCTCCCCTTTGGACCAGCAGCCCCCCCCCCCCCACATGTTTGATGAAATGCCAAAGAGAAGGTGTGCTTGGATTGGGTGCATGTAGATCAAGCAAGGTTTGTGTGTTTGAGCTTGGCTTCCCTCTTCTCCACCCTCTCAAGGTATTCCCTTCCCTCTTTGTGAGTGTGTTTGTGCTAATGTGTGTATGTGATGGTGATTGTGGGCATATGTGGGTTATGGGTGTGTGTGTGTGCCCTCTTTTATTACCCCCACCTCCCTCTTCTTTTCCATGGCATTCTTTTGACCTCATTGTTGTTTTGGCTTATGTGAGATGGCTGATTTGGTGGTGGTTATGGCTGTGCTATGTGGCATGTGTGATGGTGGTTGTTTGTGGTGATGGTGGTGGAACTCCTTATGTGCACCATCTCCTCTTCTTCCCAAGGTATATTCACTTCCCCTTTTGTGCCATATAGGTATTTGTGTTAATGCTTCAAAGAAGCATAAGTGTTGCTATCTATTGCTTTTGGTGGTCAGCAAGGATGTCCAAGTCTTGTTGTAGGTGTTTTTCCCTTTTCTTGTTGTTGGGAGCTTTATGTTGTTGTAGGACAGATTTATGACTTCTTAAGATCCTTGTATAACTAGTACTTGGAAACATATTTTGAGCCTTGTGTCTTCATTTCATATGATCATCTATGTGTCTAGATGTTATATATGAAATTTGGTGTCATTATGATATATGTGTTGTAAGTTATAGCCTGATTCTCATGGTCTGTCCAGATTCGCGTAGAAATTAACCAGTTTCGGAAAATAATTTATTTCGTGCATTTAGAGATTTTATCAAGTTATTATGTCTTCACGGAATATGATCCCAACATATCATAGAATGTGTGTAATTTATTTGAGAATTTTTGGATGTGTATTGTGTGCTGTGGAGACCAATGTTTGGGGCTGGTTGCAGTAGATGGACTAATCTTGTATAAATATGTGTCAAAAAGTTATTATGCATGGTGTGGGCAATATCAGGAGTTGTTGTCTTCATGAAGAAGGCTTGTATATGTGTCAAGATGCTTTATATTTAATGGAGCATCATTGGTTGTTCTTGCAGATCTCGTAGACCGGACGCGCGGCGATCCAAGTACTAGTGAGTGGTTCGATCCAAGCCCTCGGGATGCGCTCGATGCACGTAGTCATGCATCGCGCATCCATGGGGCTTCTTTGCACCCCTATTGTGTTAGATATTGCATGCTAGGACTGTATAGCTAAGTATATTGTATAGAACCCCATTTTCTACCATATATTTGCATATGTATCATATTCATGTGTGAATGTATTTTTTTTTATGTTAGATAATTTATTTAGCCTCTACTTGTCCTTTACACCATGTTTACAAGATTGGTGGGCGTTTAATTATCTCATGTTCGTAATAATAACTTAATAATCCTGTTTGTTGAGGATAGATGTGTGTATGATCAGTTTTAAGGTCATAATTGATAAAAGTAAGATAATAGTGGTGGTGATAGTTGAGCCACCTTAGATGTTTAATTGATGCTTAAGCATGCTTAGTGGTGGCCTTAGATAGTCAAAGAATCTTAAATATAGTTAAGTCCTTATGTATAAGCTACTAGCATAATATGATGTTTGGTCTGTATGTAAGGTTTGCATGTATGTATTTAAATACTAGGAATTGGTTTGAATACATAGACTTTATGTTGTGATTAAAGGATGATATAATCTGCTCAAAGACTTGCGGTCCATCAATGAGGTAAATCGTCTATGCTTGTTAATGTTTAAGCACATTATGTGGTATTTATACAAATGTGAATGAGCATACATGCCTTATTTATAGTGTGTATAAGCTAAACTATCAATGGTAGAACTCGTGATGAACGGGTCTTTGGTTAGTGGTTTGATCAACGCACTAGAGGAGCTCATATTATGGCTATGCGTGTTTTATAGTTGTATCATTTATTACTGTCTTGTGGAATGATTGCTAGTCTAGGACTTGTATTACTTAACCTTCATTCTACTCACTGGTTCTATGTGAGAGGCTTGGAAGCCTAGAGTGTACTATATTTTGCTTGTTTATTCAATTAATTGCACTCCTATATGTTGGTAGTCTTCCGTGTTAGTAGATGCTTAGCGGGGTTTAATCATTGGTTGATGCATATAATTCTATGAGCATTGGTTTTGTTCAACTGTTGCATGCTAGGTTATTTGGACATGTGGTCCATGCATCTCATTTGAGACTGAATATTCTCCTATAATCATTGCGCTTGTTTCATTAATAGGACCTATATGTGATAGGTGTTGGTATGATCTATTGTTAGGATTATATGTTATTTTCAATGTGCAAGCGTAGTAGTTGATAGTTCGACATCCATGTGATACACTCGCATTAGAATTCAGGAGAATTCATTAGCATTGTTAATTGCTAGATGACTATAGTTGATCCTTGATGATCGTATTGTGAGCGTGGAATGCTTCTCCCTTACCTCGTATCCGCGTTGAAGCTACCCGGCGTTGGAGCTATCCTGGTTTCTGCCGCTACATCATAGGAGGCCCAATGTGTATTTCAATACCTTTGTGGTTTCGTACCTATCTTGAAAGGCTATCAGGAAGAGGGCTACCCGGGAGAGGGCTACCGGAAGGTTAAGGGAGTTAACGAGTTGACTTCTATTTCCAATAGTCCCATGTCACCCCTAGGGGTGAGGGTGAGGGTAGGTTGGTGTCACGTTGTCACGTGACATTTATACTGGGAATGCCCAAAGTATCAATAGTTCCATGTCACCCCTAAGGGTGAAGGGGAGGATAAGGTCGGAGTGTTTCCTCTCCGTATCATCGTGCGTCGAAGCTACCCAGCGTTGAAGCTTCCCTAGGTGGTGCTGCCGCATCGGGAGGCCGCCAGGGAGAGGGCTACCTGGGAGAGGGCTACCGGATGATATCGCGAGCATGGAATACCGTTTCCCAAATGTTCCACCCCCCTCCCCTTCGGGGTATGGGTGAGGTAAGGTCACATCTCCACGTGACATTTATCTGTTTGGTTCCTCCCATATTTCTTTTACTTCGAGAGAAAAGGGAATTTATATATATTATCATTGTAGAGCTTAGATTCTTGCCACTCACTGAGCTTGTAGCTCACCCTCGTGTGTTATTTTTTTCACCAGGGACTGGGTTGGCGTGGAGCTAGAGCGTCTATCTGGCGTGGTTCGTGCGTAGAGTGTCCCACCTTTCGGTTGGCGAGTGCAAGGCTGTCAGCAATCCCATTTTCTTTGTGTATATACTAGTAATCGTGCGTGTTGCACATATGATTTTATTTAGACTAGACTTGGACTCTCACAGGACAGTTATCGTGTATTCGAGTTTGTAATAATGTTTTTGATTTACAGACTAATTTGTATATTATACTTCCGCATCTTTTCTTTTTATTGGCTACTACTTTCCTGTAGCATTATTATCTTATTTGATCCCTGTTGATTATTGTATGATTGGTAATGCCTCGGGGCGTAACACTTAATGACATTCTCAACATCCCTATGTAGGAGGGGAAAGGGGGTGAGGAGGACAGAGTGAGGGAGGAGACAAAGAGAGAACATTTGATGGAGGCTCAAGAGATTGAGACATTTCTTGATGACATTCTTAACATCCCTATGTAGGAGGGGAAAAGGGGCAAGGAGGACAGAGAGAGGGAGGAGATAGGGTGGAGGAGAGTGTGGAAAGGGGGTCGAGGATGAGAAGATGGTCGAGGAGGAGGTAGCGGTGAAAGAGAATTCAATTGAAGTGAACATAGTGGAGGAGGTATCATTGAAAGAGAAATTGGTGGAAGAGGAGGTAGCAATCAGAGAAATCGGTGAAAGAAAAGAAAGTGGAGGAGGAGGTGTCAATGAAAGAGAAGATAGTGAATGATGATGTCTTGATTCTTGAGAACAAATCCTTTTCTGGTCAGAAGAGGAGAATACTGTTAATGAGGAAGGGACCTATCAATGTTCTACAAGTATACTTTTCTAATTCTCACAGCTTAGTTTAATGTTTCTGATATAGCTATCGAAGTATATACATTGTATGGAGAGGTATATGTCTATTGAATGACGTATATATATATGTATATTTGGTTTATTGGATAATGTAATAAAATTAGTTTTTTCTTTCCTGAAAGAAGGTAGGTTAGCAAGACCAGTGACCTGCATAGCGGAGACAGTGGGACTGACAACAAGGGGCAGGCTACAAATGCAACATCAGAAAGTGAAAAAACCCACTAAACCGAAGAATTTGAATAAACCCATGTGAAAAAAATACAAATAGGCAGCGATGGAGAAGCACCAGATGATAAAGGAGGATCAGGTTGCATTGGCCATTTATTTGTCTAAGATGGAGGCAGAGGAACTTCAACAGGTTTATATATCAGTTAGTGATGTCCTTAGGTAGGTTAGTATATATACATTCATAACATACATAACATATAATTTTTCATAAAAGAAAATGCATTCCACATACATAACATAAAACATAACATAATTTATTTGTCTAAGCGGGGCTTAGGTAGCGCTTTAGGCCGAGGCGGGTAGCCGGGTACTGCTTGCATCACCTAGGCCATAGGTGGGCTTGCTAGGCGGCTAGGCCTAATCAGCCGCCTAGGCGGACCTAGTCGGGGTCTGGTCTTGAACAAGGTCGGTGGGATGAGCCTCGAATCGAGGATCTCGACGCAGATCGACTATAAGCGAGACGTGATCGGAGTTGTTGCGGGACTCCTCCATCTCGATCAAGGAGACGGAGAGCTGCTCGAACGCGAAGTTGGGGGAGACGACCTTCTCCATGAACTCCACCATCTCCTCGTAATGCTCCACCAGCTGCACCATGTTTGAATTGTGTTTGCTTTTATTTCTTTTTTATTTGGTAGGATGACTTAATTGGAGGAGCTGACATGATTTAGTTGAGGAGCTGACAAAGTGAAATGGATGACGTGATTGAGCTCTGTTTGCTTTTTCTAAATAGTAGGGATTTTTTTAAAATAAAAAATATGAAAGCACTTGAGTGCTTAAATGTGGAGAACCTTTATCTTTGTATTCACATAAGATGCAAGTGAGAGTGTAGGGGGTTGTAATTTGTATGTTTACATTGTTGCATTTTTAATATATATTTTTTGGGAGGATTTTGATTCTAATTTTTTATATGTTTAATTACTGTCTTTGGATTTATATAATTTCACTCAAAATGTCAAATTTACATAAATCCATGTTTGGACTTATTGTGAATGCACATGAGATATTCGGATGCGGATGGTGAAGAATGAATGGATACATGAACAAATCACTCTATGCTCGTGCACACACACACACACACACACACACACACACACACACTATTTTGGATTATTAAAATAGTAGTTGATTAATCCCTGATCCCCGCCTAGCTGATTAATCCGTAATACCCTGTCAACCGCTTGACTAGCGCCTAACACTTTTTAGAACACTGATCCTTCTTATATAGAAATATCTAGGAAAAGAAAGATGACCCCAAAGTTGAGGGCTATCGTAGACAAGTTTCTGGAGAATCCAATCATGGATGATTCTCCAACTTGGGAGGTAGCGGACGATGAGAGCGCTGTACACTCTCTGGTCTCTCAGAAGCATCTATTCAAAGTAATTTTCAATCAATGGCTTGAGAAGAGGTAGATGACATGCAATATTTTTTTCCTATTTCGTAGTTATGTTTTTCTGCTTTAAGGTATATGACTATAATTATGTGGTATACGCTTTCTCTATGTCTTATGTGATTGATGCATTCTCCATACTTATAGCTAGGACTGCCATAAATAATAGAGTTCTCTACATCTCGACAGCTTTCAATGTAAGACATAATTTCACCCATGTTGGATTAGCTTGTTAGACATTGTATTATATCTAATTACTTTTGTTATTACAACAATACATTGATGGGGGGTTGGGGGATGTCAACGCCTTTTCTGTTCATCCAAGTGAAAGGTGGATGATGTTGAGCTCACCCAACTAAGGATTATCCTCATTCTGATGTTTAAGTCATAACAATGGTTCCTACTTGTGATCAACATGATGAACCAACAGTTTCTCCTGTACGATTCCCTCCGCAAGAAGCAGCATAGTGCTTCAACTCATCTTGAAATTATTTAAACATGTTAATGGCATATGCATTGACTAATTGCTCTTCCATCTTCAGTGGAGAGATAAATTGTGTAGAATGGAAAGATGGAAGTCCTCATGGGTCTTTTTCTCATGTTTGTTCTTAAGCGCATTCTCGTATTGATGGATGAATTGTTTCCGTGTTTTCTTTGATGTTAGATACTCATCAAAGTAAGTATTCATGCCTTCGTTGCGCTGGGTAATGGACATGTTGGCCCAAAATGTGTCCTTCACAAATACTGGCACCCACAGCCATTAACAGAGTATGTGCTTTCATAAGTACAACCTTTGATGTACTTGTAAACGGGAACCTATAGAGGTATATGCTCGGTATATGCTCCGTTAAAAGATGCATGTGTTAGTGGATACATGTTAAATACTTTTCATGGTTAAAAGATGTAGCCAATTACAGAAAGTAAAACATCACCTTACAAAGCTTTTTTGAAACTTTTTTAGGAAATGCCAAAGACAAAGGCGATGTCTAGACATGGGGAACATTTCTTTGATGGCACCTCCAATCGGTTTGCATTGGCCTTTTTTATTGCGGCTGGTAGAAGGTTACCCACACAAGCTAACCAAGATTTGAATAATCATATATAGGTTTTGGCTGTTATAGTGCGCAATCAACAACAAAACAAAATTGCTCATCCATGATGGTTCACTCCTATGAAAGGTGCCAATGACATTGCGTACCTATTTGTTAGATGGATAATGTTACATCCAAACCCATTTCCAGCCTCAATTCCGGTCTATATATGTTTTGAATTTTTTAAAAATAGTATACTTCATCTAATGAGGTATATGCTTTTATAAAAATGAAACATATACTCCAATGAATTGTATAGATGCATTTCTAGAAAGGGATTTTTATTTTTAAGTCCCTGTAAACATGCTTATTTAGGGATCGATCCCTCAATTCTTCATATTTCTTTTCAAGTCCCCATATTTAACCGCCTATTTGTTTTGTAGTCCCTCCCGTCAAAAGTCCGTCCATACACCGTTAATTTGTGAAATGTGATTTATTTTTAAGTCCCTGTAAACTATGTTATTTAGTGATTAGTCCCTCCATTTTTCATATTTTACAGGGAGTGATTATTAAATAACATAGTTTACAGGGACTTAACACTAAATAACATAGTTTACAGGTACTTAAAAATAAAATCACATTTCATAAATTAACGGTGTATGGACGGACGTTTGATGGAGGGACTAAAAGCCAAATAGACGGTTGAATATGAGGACATAAAAAGAAATATGAAGAAGTGAGGGACCGATCCCTAAATAGATATGTTTACATGAACTTAAAACTAAAAATCCCTTCTAGAAAATGTAAAAAAATTCTTTCGAAGCATGTGCTTTGTTAACATGAGCATATGTATCGATAGAAATCTATCGATGCATATAGGACTGAAATTGGGGATGGAAATGGATCTGAGTGTAACAATGCCCTTGTTAGATATGTGGTGTCAAATGACATAACATCTCTAAAATACTGATAACATACATCTCCCCAAAATACAATTTTCAACTTTTCCCTCTTCATCTAAATCAATCCTAAACTCCTATTTCTTGTTGAAATGCTGTAGTAGAGCTTTATCATCTCCCTCTCCGTGCTATATGCGTCTCACTCTTTCGAGATAATTGCGACAATCATGTTCAGTGTATGGAAGATTGTCATAGCCTCTCCCTTCGTATGCTAAAGTGTCAAATGTACATGAAGAAAGTCCGACAACATCAGTAATATCTAATTCTTTCCTAGCTTGTGCGGTTAGCGTGTGGTGACATCTGTAAAATTGTGAGTCTTGGGTCCTCATGATTGTGTTCAAGAACAAGGAGATCTAATACCCATTTTTTGTCGAATGTTCTGATTTGCATCATAGCTTTGCAATTGGTTTTGGAAATGGGTTTATACCGGGCTTGAGACACACTTGTGATTGGACTAGTTTGTCCTTTTTCTTTCTAAGTTTTCCCTCATTTGAACATGCAATAATAATTGCCTTCAAGTCACCATCGGGAATGAATCTTCTTCCACTCCTTATGACACAGAAACCACACTGAAAAGAAAATGTCTTGTACTAAGAAAATACTTCCTCAACACTATTATACTCCATCCCGGTCATCAACTCCTCATATTCTTCATGATGTCTAATGTCTTCAGCTTCTTCATCGCGGTTTCTTTTGACTTGGGTTCAGTGTCAGCGCTCTCTCTAATTTGTTCCAAATCATTCATCTCAATTTGGTCCATGACAACCATGTGGGACTTACATGCAATATTTAAGTAGGTATACATGTTATAAGCATTTGTACATTTGCATTACAAAAAAAAGAGAAAAAGTTGTTCATGGATGAATAGTGATGGGCGGAGTAGAATTTGTCATATGCTTTAGCTTTACAACTACCTTCGACGAAAAAGTTGTCATGAATGACGATTAAGCATTCGAAACAGAAGATAAGGACGAATAAATGTTGGAATTATTAGGGTAGTGTTAATCCATGACTTATGTAATAAAATTTTATTATTAAGAGGATTTTAGCATTTTGATGAGAATCATTATTGGCAAATGCTTGCATTATATTGTTCAAAATATTGTGCATGTTTTAATTTAGTCCTTTAATTTACACTGTAAATAATCTGGTGTATAAAGTTCAGCTTATACATGGAAGATTAGATTATCGATTCCTTGTGAATTATAAGTTGAGGTTCGCAACCTTAGATGGACTTGGATAATCCATTAGATAAAGGTTGTAATGCAATTCATCTTATGTAGTCTATCTTGACTAAAGAGAGACCAGTTCATAGATTTCATTGTGCTTGTACACTTTGTATGTATTGAACAGACCAAGTTGAGATAATTAATTTTTTACTGTCTGGATAAAATAATTTACACCCCATGTTTATTATGATTGCTTATTCTCTTAATCCTAAAATGATTCTTTAGACATGTGTATTTGTTATTTGTCATTTTGATTAACTAAAGAGTGAGATTCTCCCATGGATCAATAGGCTTGGTGAGTTATGTGACAATAACACTTGTATAATAGATATTTGCTATTGATAATACTTGTATAATGGATATTTGCTATTGATAGAATCCACGTCTCCTATTGGGAGATTAATAATACTCTCTTGAAGATGCTTATAAGTTTTGATCATGTCTAATCTGGTCGGTGGAGTTAATTATCCAACATGTCGAATAAGTTAAGCGGAAGATCTCAAAATTGTCAGTAATAATTATTTCATAACGAGTATTGGAATCTTAATGTGGGGAGATATTAAGTGTATAATATAAGGAGTTTGAGATATTATTTTGAGATTAGTATATTTGGAATGCAGTCATAATTCTTTAGTGGATTGAATTATGTTTTATGGGCCTTTGAATTTTTAATTCTGGGTTGAGTTATGATACTCAAGCCTATAGGAGATAATTACTGATTTCTCCTTTAGGTCCCTGCCCTAGTCTATAAATATGTGGCTTCCTCTCTCTCAAATATAATTGATTTTTGCCGAAACCAAAACCCTAATCCTAGAATTCTTTTAGGATCTCTAGATCCAGAAAAAGGAGGAGAGAGAGAGAGAGAGAGAGAGAGAGAGAGAGAGAGAGAGAAGGGACTTGTGATAGCTGTTCGAGGCTAGTAGGAGCTCACCCTCTGCCACAGATCTGCAACATAGAAGATCTAGAGGTTCCATTCGGACGAGATCAAATCTGTTTATCTTCTTCAACAGAAGTCTGATATGAGTTCTGAAGGTAAACCTTAATTCCTTCTTGTAGAGTTCGCATGAAAAAAAGATTTAATAAAATTTTTGTTATCCGATCTATACCTTGAAATGAGGTTGGTGTTGTAAGTTTCTTTGTAAATTATCGTATCAGAGTTGGTTTCAATTAAGGAAAATAATTCATCTTTTTCCAGTTTATTAGTTTTGTAATGAAAAATATAGGGTTTTGGATTCATTTTTCCCCAAGAAGAATCTTATACATACGATGTTTATACATGCCTTTTGTCCCCCGAATGCAAATAAGAAACATTTACTGCCTTGTCATGAAGCTATTGTGGGTGGTTCGTGGTAGTTGCTACCGAGGAGAGAGAAAGAGAGAGAGAGAGAGAAACAATAAATGGAAAGCAGAAAAAGATGGGAAGAGAAATAATGGATACAAAATGGGGTGGTAGACCAAAAAAATGGGCGGGAACTTTTTTAGGGGGAGGGGGGGATGGATTTTGTCAGCCCTTTTTGGATGTTGATGTGGAATAAAGAAAATACATGTGGACGAGCTGATGTGGGGTTTGAGGTTTGGAATGTGTTTCTAATTGAGTGTAACAATACTTTTGTGAAATACAAGACATCTCACGTAAATAATTGATATAGCATATAAATTAAACCTAACTATGTCGTAAAATAAAGGAACATTTGCATGTATACCCCTGAAAAATATTTATTTGGCGTTATGTCCCGCTTAAAAAGGTAATTGCTCGTATACCCTTAGAAAATTTGATCATTGTGCACGTATACCTTGAGTTAAGTTCTTTGTCAAATAAAAGTGGAATATTCTATTAACCATTTTAAATATGACTTGAATTGATTAATATGCCATTTGACCATTGGGACATTGAAATTTGGGATTGCATGTATTCCCCTAACAAAACATCTATTTGACATTATACCTTGCTGAAAAAGATAATTGCATATAAGCTCCTAGAAAATTTGATCGTTCTGCACGTATACCATTGGGACATTGAAATTTGGGATTGCATGTATTCCCCTAACAAAACATCTATTTGACTTTATACCTTGCTGAAAAAGATAATTGCATATAAGCTCCTAGAAAATTTGATCGTTCTGCACGTATACCCCTGAGTTAAATTTTGTCAAATAAAAATAGAATATTCCGTTAATGGTGTTAAATATGACCTGAATTGAATAATGATGACATAAGGCATCTATTTTGGTAATTTTTTTAGCATTTGAACTTGTATGTTCTTAGGTTTTTAGACTTTTATTTTTTTATTTTTCTGAAACATTATTCATAGTGTTATGTTATTTTTCTAAAACATTACACTTGAAATTGTTGATTAAATTGTTTAATATATTTGTATTTATTAGAGTACTATGTTATATACTATTTTTAGTTTTTTTAAGTTCTTTCTTGATTCGTGGATAACCATTTGGTAATAAAATAATATATAAGATAAAAAAGAATTAAATAAATTTTATTTTATATTGAATATATGTTAAAATTTTATTTTTGGGGATGAGAGGATGTGAGAAGAGGCGTTTTTGTTTTTCGGATTTTAGGGACAGGTGTATAAGGTGTATAAGGAACTTTTCACAATGAATGGTTAGATAGGTAACCGTGGTTAGATGAAATAGATTAACAATAATAGATGGCATACATGCACAAAGATCAATTTTTTAGAGGTATATGTGCAAGGAAAATGATTCCCAGGCCCCATCTTATAGGCCCCCCCCATAAGCCCCATGAGGTGGCACATGTGTTGATGTCTATTATACCCTCAGAGTATTTTAATAAACCAATCTCTACATTATGGGACGGTTATTTCTTCCTTTTTGGGCGTCTCAATTATTCAATTAATCTGCGACAATTGAATCCAATTTAATTTTTTGTTGATTTTTTATAAGCAAATTGTGACGCAGATCAGAAGTTTGAAGAACAGTTTAATAATCGACAATTGAATCCAATCTCAATTTTTCGTTGAATTTTTTTTATTTTAAGAACATTGTGATGCAAATCGGAAGTTTGAAGATCTTGTTAAATAATCGACAATTGCAACCTCAAATTAAATGTTTGAAGTCTTCTACCCTATGATTAGATCAGATAGCAGAATTGACTAATTTTGGCCTTCTTTCAATGTGTGGCGACTCAGGTTTGGATTTTATTTTTGCAAATTTTTACAACTTTTTTTGGAATCTGATGTTTGTTATTAATTATCATAGTATCTGATCTGGCTATGCTATATATGGGATTCGATTTTAATCTTTTAATTCTTTTGATATTAAATTCTGATTCTGGCATTTGATATATAAATATCATTTTTAATATTGAATCTGGTATATTATACCTATAGGTAGGCACATTTGTAAAATGTAACTAATTTTTTATATTGAATACGAAAAATTAAAGTATTCATAGTTAGAGATATGCAGTAAGTATGAATAGTGTGCAATATAATATGTACCTAGATTACATTCAGCAAATGTAACTGACAGTTTATTATTTATATGAAATTAAATTTTATTTTATAAATGTATATGAATTGTAATTAGACCTTAGTGAATCTATGTGTATCATGTGATTTATGATTATAACCTATGAGTATTGTAAATGCACAATGTGATTGCCTTGTAGGAAACATAGGGGATTCAATTACATTTTCACATGAAGGCAGTTCACTAAAGGATTCGATTGGTGAAGTTCAGCAACAATGTGTAGATGTTATTGTTCCATGTGTTGGAATGACATTTGACTCAGAAGATGACGTTGGAATGAAATGTTGGCAGATACGAGAAAGGAACTGTCTTTATCTTGTGATGGTGGACCTTATTTGACGTGCAATATTTCTGTAAATGCATCGATTACCTATGCATGTAAAACATTTAAATAAAGTTAGATCAGACTAATTTAAATGCATTCTATCAGTAGTATATATATTTTCAGATTACCTGTTAAAGGATTTCAGTTACATTCACATATGTAACTAACTTAGTTTATTCAATGTACATTCACAAAATTGAACTGTTTTTTATTTGATCTTTTGAATATATGAGAACTATAAATTAGAGTATCTATACAAAATTTGACTTGTTAGAGTACATTGATAAATTATTTATATTTACCAATGTTTTGTAACTGATATGTATTACATTATATAATTAGTTACATTTAACAATAGTGAGTTACATTGTACATCATGTACTACTCACTAATCATAAAAACATTTGACAGATCAGTTACATTTGTAAATAAAATCTTTAACATGTCATTCAGATCATGTATAGTACCAAAATAAATTTAAGATTTAAAAAACAATTGTTTAATTGGATTGCATTACAAAAATATAACAATAGTGAGTTACATTGTACATCAGAAACTACTCACAAATCATAAAAACATTTGATTGAATCAATTACATTTGTTAATAAAATAACAAAAAAATTGTTTCATAGGACTGCATTACGAAAATCGGTAATACAAAATGTGTGATTTGAAGAATTGGGAAAAAGGTAATCTGTTACCCATTTTTTGCAATTTGACATTTAATAGAATGGAGAACGTTGAATAAATTAGAAATACAACATGTATGATTCAATAAATTGGAAAAAAATAATCGCTTATCCATTTTTTTGCAATTGGGCATTCAATCTGGCGAAGAAACTCTATGAATCGGGTTGAAATCGAATCCCCCAAAAATGCTTGACGTTCTTCAATTTTTTAGACGAAAAAAAAAGAGAATGATGAAAATGTATCAATTGTTGTGTTAAATCTGTGGAAACCAATCGATTTTTTTATATTAATTGATACCCCGCGAGAGAGACGGAAGACGAAGAACGCCAAAAAACGAGGGATTTCAGTGTTCAAACGTGTATATTTAAACAAGGGTACTTATGTAACTTGCTATTGTACCCTTTTGTCAAAGTCAATCAGCCATCCAATGATAAGATGACACCTATTGGGGCTTGTGAGTGGGGCCTATGAATTGGGGCCTGTGTATCAAGACTCTATGTGCAATTACCTTTTTTAGGGGTATACATGCAAATTTTTCTAGCTATACAAGGAAATTTTTGCGGGGAATGGTTAGATATAGATAACCGTGGTTAGGTAAAAAAAATTAACGATGATAGATGAAAGTAGGCCTGTCAATGGGTCGCGGGTCGACCCGGACCCGACCCGAACCTGACCCAATAAAGGTGTAAATACTCGACCTGAAATATCCGACAATCAAAATGGGTCGGGTCTCGGTCCACCCCGACCCGATCCTATAGACCCATTGGACCCGATTGACCCAACCCAAATATTATGCGATATTTTTATTTATGATCCAACCCAACACTCATAATTCAACCAAACATTTATAATTAAATATTGAATAATCATTTAAAATTTTAAACATTTAAATTATTTTTACAACCTTTTGACTTCACGTAAAAGTATGATAATCTAAACTGTATTCCAAATGTTCCGTCATAAAATATTTAAAAATCAAAATAGTAAAAAACTGTTTATAATACACTGGACTCTATTAAAAAGAAAAAAAATTAAGTCATTGTAGGCTCTTAAGAAGTTCTTCAATCTCTCTTTGTCTGGCCTGAGCTTGTTAATGGGTCGACCCGACCCGATCCGTTGACATGCCTAGATGAAATGACATTTATGCACAAAGATCAATTTTCTATGGGTATATGTGTAATTAGCTTTTTAAGCTGATTATATCGCCAAATAGATATTTTTTAGGGAGTATAAATACAAATTTCCATAAAATAAAAGGAAAAAATATGCATCGCTGCATATAGTATTTTCATAAACGCATAAACACATGTAATGGGAGGTTTCATGTGCCGACCACCTACTATATAACCCCCATTATTAGGGGTAAGATCTAGTTAATATTAGATCCAATCAAATCTTCTATACCTTCAATAAAAGATTAACGCATCCTGAGATTCTGAATACATGTCCACCCTTGATCATACGGGCAACCGGATCCCATATCCTGATATGTATACAACCCTCATGTCTATTATCAAAAGATATCCCGGTTTTGTTCTTTCACCCCCGAAAACAGTAATGCCAATCATTCATGGATCATTGTGATATGCACAGTGCCACCCATTAAACAAATAAAAACAATGTCTTTCTCTCATCCATGCAACATAGATTTTTTTTCTCCCTCCACGTGCGAGGCACTACTGAAGCTCTGCAGTGGCTCTCTGTTTGCTTGTCTGAATTTTTTTGTTTTGTTTTGTTCTGGGAGGTTTCACCCTTTTCACAGTGAGTCTTCACTGATGCGAATCAATCTTGGATTAACTGTACCATATATATATATATATATATATATATATATATATATATATGGACGTGATTACGTACGGCGAATGGTAGGTGCGGCAGCGATCACAAGTCCATCGCGTCGGACGGTCGGTGCGATTCACGTCGATCATTGGATGCGATGGACCCGCGATCGGACGGCCCACGTCGCGGCCGCACCTGCCGTTCGCCGCACCTAATCATTTTCATATATATATATATATATATATATATATACACACACGAGCGCGATGAGGTACGGCGGTCGCACGGTACGGCAGCCGTCCGATCGCGGATCCATCGCATCTAACGGTCGACGTGAATCGCACCCGACCGTTCGATGCGATGGACCCGTGATTGACGGCCCGTGGTCGACGCCACACCGTCGGCCGCCGCACCTAATCGCTCCTCTATATATATATATATATAGATTTCCGATAATATGCGGTCGTGCGGTCGCGATCACGGGCCGTCCGATCGCGGGTCCATCGCATCCAACGGTCGACGTGAATCGCACCCGACCGTCCGATGCGATGGACCTGTGATCGACGGCCCGTGAATCGCGACCGCACGACCGTATAATATCACGACTATATATATATATATATACGACCGCGATGAGGTGCGGCGGCCGCACCGTGCGGCAGCCGTCCGATCGCGGGTCCATCGCATCCAACGGTCGACGTGAATTGCACCCGACCGTCCGATGCGATGGACCCGTGATCGACGGCCCGTGGTCGACGCCGCACGATGCGGCCGCCGCACCTAATCGGTGCTCTATATATATATATATATATATATATATATATATATATATATATATATATATATATATATATATATATATATATATATATCGAGTGATTAGGTGGGGCGGCCGCACGGTGTGGCAGCGATCACGGGCCGTTGATCACGGGTCCATCGCATCCAACGGTCGATATGAATCGCACCCGACCGTCCGATGCGATGGACCCGTGATCGACAGCCCGTGATCGCTGCCGCACCAAACGGCCACCGCACCTAATCATCCATCATATATATATATATATAGTCGAGTGATAGCGTGCGGTCGGTGCGGTCGTGCGGATTCGACGTGCGTTGTTCGATCGCGGGTCCATCGCATCCAACGGTCGATGTGAATCGCCCCCGACCGTCTGATGCGATGGACCCGCGATCGGACGACACACGTCGAATACGCACCGACCGTACGACCGCACGCAATCACGAGTCTCTCTCTCTCTCTCTCTCTCTCTCTCTCTCTATATATATATATATATATATATGGGGTCGATTACATGCGGTGAACGGCGGGTGCGGTAACGATCACGGGCCGTCGATCACAGGTCATCGCATCCTACGGTCGGATGCGATTCACATCGACCGTCGGATGCGACGGACCCGTGATCGGACGGCCCGTATCGCGGCCGCACCTGCCGTTCGCCGCACCTAATCGCTTTATATATATAGTGAATCGATAATATGCGGTCGTACGGTCACGATCGCGGGCCGTCCGATCGCGGGTCCATCGCATCCAACGGTCGACGTAAATCGCACCCGATCGTCCGATGCGATGGACCCGTGATCGCGACCGCACCGACGTATAATATCACGACTCTATATATATATATATATATATATATATAAAGTGATTAGGTGCGGCGAACGGCGGGTGCGGCCGCGATACGGGCCGTTCGATCACGGGTCCATCGCATCCGACGGTAGATGTGAATCGCACCCGACCGTCCGATGCGATGGATCCGTGATCGACGACCCGTGGTCGACGTAGCACCCGTCCGCATTCCCGCACCGAATCACTTCCCTATATATATATATATATATATATATATATATATATATATATATATATAGGGAAGTGATTCGGTGCGGGAATGCGGGAAACGACGTCGATCGTTCGATCGCGGGTCCATCGCATCCAACGGTCGATGTGAATCGCACCCGACCGTTCGATGCGATGGGCCCGTGATCATAGTCGAGTGATTCAGTGCGGGAATGCGGGAAACGACGTCGATCGTTCGATCGCGGGTCCATCGCATCCAACGGTCGATGTGAATCGCACCCGACCGTCCGATGCGATGGGCCCGTGATCGCTTCCCGCACGATCGCATTCCCGCACCGAATCACTTCCCTATATATATATATATATATATAGAGAGAGAGAGAGAGAGAGAGAGAGAGGGAGAGAGAGAGAGGGGGAGGGGATGCAATTGTTATTTAAATAATTTTTTTGAATTTTAAAAAAATTGAAGATGGACTTTGGCTATATTGTGTTTTTAATTATGGTTAATCAAATAAGATATTAATAAAATAATTTATAATTATACGCGACCGATGAGGTGCGGTCGTGCGATCGCGATCGCGGACCGTCCGATCGCGGGTCTATCGCATCCAACGGTCGACGTGATTCGCACCCACCTATGCGATGGACCGTCGACAGCCCTATGCGATCGCACCGACCGCACGACCGCATGATCGGCTCCCTATATATATATATATATATATATATATATATATATATATATGGTCGCGTGATCGACAGCGTGGGCCGTGATCGCGTCCATCGATGCGATGGACCGACCGCACGACCGCATGTAATCGGCTCCCTATATATATATATATATATATATATATATATATATACGCTCGCGATTAGGTGCGGCGAACGGTAGGTCCGGCCGCGACGTGGGCCGTCCGATCGCGGGTCCATCGTCTCCGACGGTCGATGTGAATCGCACCCGACCGTCCGATGCGATGGACCCGTGATCGACGGTCCGTGATCGCTGCCGCATCCGCCGTTCGCCGCACCTAATCGGTTCCCTATATATATATATATATATATGGTTCCGATTAGGTGCGGTGTGCGGTCGGTGCGGTGCGCGACGTGGGCCGTCCGATCGCGGGTCCATCGTATCCAACGGTCTACGTGAATCGCACCCGACCGTCCGATGCGATGGAACCGTGATCGACGGCCCGTGATCGCGCACTGCACCGACCGCACACCGCACTTTATCACGACTCTCTCTCTCTCTCTCTCTCTCTCTCTCTCTATATATATATATATATATATATATATATATATATAGTCGAGTGATTCAGTGCGGGAATGCGGAAAACGACGTCGATCGTTCGATCGCGGGTCCATCGCATCAAACGGTCGATGTGAATCGCACCCGACCGTCCGATGCGATGGACCCGTGATCGACGGCCCGTGATCGTTTCCCGCATGACCGCATTCCCGCACCGAATCACTTCCCTAGATATATATATATATATATATATATATATATATATATATATATATATATATAGGGAGCCGATATGTGCGGTTTACGGTCGGTGCGGTGCGCGATATATATCCATATACGGTCGGGTATATATATATGGACCCGCGATCGGACGGCCCATAAACCGCACCGACCGCATAGAGAGAGAGAGAGAGAGAGAGAGAGAGAGAGAGAGGGGGGGGAGGGGATGCAATTGTTATTTAAATAATTATTTTTGAATTTTAAAAAAATTGTAGATGGACTTTGGCTATATTGTGTTTTGAATTATGGTTAATCAAATAAGATATTAATAAAATAATTTATAATTATTTATCTATAAAAATTTAACTCATGAAATTATTTAGATATACATAGATATTTTAAAAGAATTATATTTATTTAAAGAAAAAAATGGGTATACGATTTCAGACCGTTTATAGTTTATAGGGGTTATATAAATTTTTCCTTGATTTTAATTTGCTTTCGCTCTCACCCTTTTTGAAGATTTGACAACCATGACAAGACAGTTCATTCCCTTCTCTCTTTTCTATAACACGCACTTCACACTGCACACTGTCTGCCAATGGTGTTCAGAAAACGAGAAGAGAAAGAGAGGTGAAAAGGAAATACATTAAAAGCCAGGTAGACTTTTTGTCCTTATAAATAGAGAAGAAAATAGAAAAATTGTTATTCTTTTGAGTTTTTTTAACATACCTTTATATATATTAAAGAAATTTTTTTAACATGTCTTTATATAAATATCGAAGAAAATAGGAATTTTTTTTTTCATGTCTTTATATATTACCTATAAAAAAAATATTTTTATATATTTGTTTCCTTTTATTATATATATATATATAAATATAAGGGAAAAACTATTCTCACCTCCCCCATTTAAATTTTCCACATCCTGAAGTTATCGAAATGCCATTATTTATTTATTTGGTCCATTATTCCCACTATCGAAGTCGTTAGCGTTCAGTTGAAATCTTCTTCACTGAGATGATAGAGGTCCGTTGAACTGTCTAAACAAGTGTCGACAGAGGCCCAATTGAAATTTGCTTCACAGGGACGATAAAGGTCCATCGATCTGTCTGAATAAGTGTCTGAATCAATTACTTGTAAGTCTTTACGTTATTTAAGTTCTTATGGAAATCATTCACCTATTTTATCATTTAAATACAAGATGTAAAAATATAGTCATATAAATGATTAAGCATTTCATATACACAAGTGGAGATTAAGAAACATTCCATATCCTTCCACTCCACTTGTTTATAACTTACTCAAATAACTCATATATACTAGGTGAATGATTTTCAGAAAGACTTAAATGACTTAAATGACAGTAAGGACTTGTACAAATGATTGATTATTAGAAGAGATGAAGGGTTCGACACGTCCACATCAATATTTGCTTCGACGGATAAGTGTGACTAGGCCCTTATCGACACTTGTTTAGATAGGTCAACGGACATCTGTCGTCCACTTCGATTGGACGCTGTCGAACTGGATAGTGGGAACAATGTGCTAATAAATAAATAAATAATGGCATTTTGATAACTTCCATATCTTTGATTGGTTAATGAAATAGGAGGTAACTAAAAAATCCCAAGGATGGAAAGAGTTTAAACAGGTTGTAGGTTAGTGACATGGCGATAGCTGGCAATGGCGACAACATGGCGGCTGACACCTCTCCCAGCATTTCATGCCACCGTGGCCCACTCTGCCACTGTCGCCCTTCCCCTCTCTCTTTCTCTCTCTTTCTTCCTCTGCTGTGTCATTCCTCATCATCGCCACCTCCTCCACTCGCCTCCGTCAACCCTAATCACCGTTTGCCCATCTCAGCCACCTTCCCGCCCCCCCCCCCCCCCCTCTCCTCTTTCCTTCTCTCTCTTTTTTATTTTTTATTCTTTTTTCTTTCTTAAAGATGGTAACACTATTCGAGGAAAAACAAAAATAAGGGGTGAAGTTTTATCTTTAAGGGGTTTATTTAACCCTCCCCAATGAAATGTCAAAGCCATCCCTACCCTTAAGAATGAGACGCATATATTAATATTTTATTTTCTTTTATAAGAGAGTAAACTAATATACAATATAATTATGTTCAGCGAATTCACATATTATGTTATTGATATGGTACGTGTCTATAAAAGAAACAATAAAAAAACCAGTTTGTATCATGTCCCGCCCCCCCCCCCCCCCCCCCCCCCCCCCCCTCTTTTTCTATATTGGTAATCAAGAGTTTATATTTCTATAATTTGAACTTTGCACAAATTCAGAGCTCTTTACATAAAACAATGCATGGAAAGTAGAGCTTCAAAAAACATGGTTTTTTTTTTTTGAACTAAAGTTAAATATTTGCTATTTGATTTTATTATTGAATTCGAATTACAAACAGAGCAAGGAAAGAAGAGCTCCATAAAATAGTTTTTTTTTTTTAATTAAAATACCGGGTTGGGCAACAAAATACCATGCACCACCCCCAAAATTACTAAACCGAAAACAGGGGACAGGCAAAATATACCACCCCAATTTGCTAATCCTGATTAACATAACTAAGTCGATTAGTCCATGAACTGATTGCCCCCTGTAACACACACCAGACTTGAAATGGTAGAAGAATAGACCATGATCATCAACCTTCCCTGGATTGGGAAAGAATTAATGCACAATGTGAACCTCAATTGCACCTACTCACAAAGAGTGCTGGTACACCTAGTTTTTTTCTCAATCCAAAGCACAGTTTTATATATCATATTAGGAATCCAGTGAAGCATATACCTTATTAAATATTTTCTTACACTTAATAAAAATGGGTTTATTCAACTCAAAATAGAGCGATATACACTTTTTTTCTTCAAAACATATGCCTCATTAAATGATGTTTACTATTTAAAAAAAAATATAAACATGTGAGATCTGAGTTTGGTTGGTGAATGCATATGAACATTTTCCATTCACAAATGAGGAAAGCCCAATGTTAACCCTTCATAAGCCCATCCTCCACAATTGCTGATTGAAGCTCATGCCAGATATTTTCAGGATACAAGATTGTTTCAACTTTGGAGGACTGATGGCCTGCAAGCTAATCTACTAGCACTACAAGAAAAGTATGTTACAGTGATGGTTTATAACCATAATCATAAGCTATAAACTGTTTCTAATATATTTGGCAACATCTATATATATGTTCTTATATGTGGTGTCTTATTATGTATGATGATAGTTGAAAACCATCATTATACATATCATATAGTGATGATTATTGAACATCATGTTAAGTGTATGTAAGTTTGAAAAACTGAAAGATACAATGATGGTTGAAAATCATAGCATATCATGAATATTAAAAACAATCGTTGAATAGTGATAGTTTTTAACCGTTGTTAAATATTAAAAGGAAGATAACTTCCTATGGAAACTTACCTTCCTATGGATATGCGAGGCGGAGAGAATGCAGAGCAATCCATAGGATACAACCCATTCCATGCACCTAGGCAATTGCAGTGGTTGAATTAGATTCAATTTAAATATTTTTTTACTACAATGAGCAGACATTTGGATTTAATCCAAATGGAGTCTCGATTAAATCAGGATTGATTTTCGTTAGTCCGGTCAATATAGAACTGCACATCTTATGAATCGAATTACACAACTTATGAATTAAATTGCATAACCAATTCTTAGGTACAGTGTCACTCTCGGTACAGTTCGATTCATAGACTGTACAATTCGATGTTGATGGTATCAAGCCTGAGTGGATCTGGACTCATTCAAATGTCTCTCTTTATATATATATAAATTTCATAGACAGGCGTCCACAAATTTCATTTTTGCATGCGCCCATCTCTTATAGGTATATCAATAAAAAAATATAAATCCATTGTTAGTATGTATTGATATGAAAGGATAATCAATGCTTGATAGACTCTTACATGTAATAAGTCTATTGAAGATTATACCAATATTTTTTTTAGATTCTTATATGTAAGAGTGGACATCTACAAAAATGAAATTTGAGAACGCCCTTTAGGTAACAGGGCAAAGAATAAATATTCAATGTATATTTCATTCATATGAATTTTTTATTTTTTATTATTATTATTTTTTAATAGCCTCCAAGGACTATACGATCACAGTGGGTGAAACCTTACTTTACTATTACAATAAATATTTGGACCGAGATTGGGACAAGATCCACAAAAACTATTCATATTTTTCTTTTCACATTTGCTAGTCTTAAATTCGGCAATGTTTTAATATAAATTAGGGTTTGAATTTGATATTTTAGATAATTATTATTCAAATTATTTGACTTATGTCTTTATAATGTTTTAAAATATTTTCTTTAAAAAATTATAAATGTAATGAATTTATAAATATAAATCAAGAAATTTATATAGATATTTAGGATATAATATTCTACGTATATTTTTTAAAGTTGATGTCTTAACGCCCGAATCTGTATCCTCACAAGTTAGGATGTAATAATTATATATGATATTTGAATCCAAATCTAAATTAAAAAATTTAGAAAAATATATAAATTTAAAACAATTTAAATTCCAATATTGTTGGTGTGGGTTAAGTTTGATCGGGATTGGGTTAGATATAGATTTGGTTTTCAAAAAGAGATTATTTAAAACAATTTAAATTCCATTATATTGTTGTCAAAATAAATAATAGCTGGCATCTTAATGAAAGAGATAATAAATACAAAAATGGGAGAAGCCAACAAAAAATAATGAAGAAATAAAACAATGGTCTCACTTGGATTTTCAAAAATACCTTATGTTTGTTAAAATTTATAAGCAGCAAATTATAGTTTTAATTTATGGATTATAGATAAATTATATATTATAGATTTTAACTTTTCTGATAAGTAGTAGACATGTTTGTTGTAGGCATTAAAAAATAAAATATAAGCAGTAATGAATGTATATTAAAATAATTTTAAATTAACCTTTTGCTGTGTGATAGTAAAAAATACCCATGTTAAAATGAAGAAGTGAAAAATTGATCATGTTTGATATAATAAGTTGATTTTTACTTATAAAATTAAATTTATAAAAAATGAAAGAAATTGATTAAAATAACATAAAGAAAACTTCAAAATCATTCAATATTTTTCAAAATCACATTCCAAATTTTTTATAAATTAATCGACAAATGGAATTAAAATTTTAGTTGCACTTTGTAGTGGTTATAATTATAATTCAAAATGGTTATATATTTCCTATAGTTGTCTTTGTCATGGATGAATAACACTGATTCATGTAAGAATGAAGCACGTGTAAGGAGAATCTGGATGAAGTATAACCCACCAAGAGAAAAGCTAATCCAAGAAGGTACTAACACTAACACTTGTTACTGTAGACACAGTGAATTATTGGCCCTAGAAAATGATTGTGAATCATGCAACACTATGAAGAGGGACAGGTTTTTGCTACCAAATATGGAAATGGAAAATTTGTACACAGTACTCCCTTTGTTGATTGTTCTTTTCCTAAGCTTACATTCTTTTATCCTATATACCTTTATATAGGTACCCAGCAGAGATGGAACAGTGCTTATCTATGTTTTTGCTGAATTTGGCTTCAATGTCATTTGTGAGATTTTACTGGTATTAAAAAAGATTGATGCTAGGCAGATATATAGCTACAGGAAAGTGTTCGAGCTAACAGGATAAAATCCTAATTCGAGCTTTTTTTTACAAGCTACTTGGACTATATTCTGGATACAAAAATTATTGTAAACCATTGAGATATAGTTCCAACCCTATCACGTAAAAATATGCATATACCTCTATATATGATATAGAGACTGTATAACATGACCCACCAACTTGATAGATCTGTTGTGCCATGGGTTATGTTGTACTAGTCCATCAAACAAAGATGATGATCAACACAACCCGCCATGTCGACCTGATGATTCAGGTTGACATCAGGTCGACCAAAAAAAGGAGAGGTAATTAAGGTAGTGGGGTAAGAGGAGAGGTAGAGAAATATGGTGGTTAAGGCAAAAGTGAGGTGAGGGACAGAGGAGGAGGAGATGACAACGAGGAAAGATAGAGAAGGCGAGTCTGGATGGAGGAAGAGGAGCGATAGGAACTTTAAGATCTCTTATCTGTTGATGCACATGTCATTTTTTTTGTTAGTAATATTCTTCAATTTCATGCTTTAACAAATGTGTATGTAAACATAGATTTGATCAAAGAGGACCATTTCGAAAAATTTAATAGAACCTTTGTTTTCAAATAGTCAATTGTACGCATTTTGACTCGCTAGATGCTAAACAAAATTTTATACATTTTTTAATTTATCATAATGTGTAGTCAATGAAGATGGTATCAAATGTAATGCTGTTTTAAGTATAGGATTATTAAAATAATATGTGGGAATAATGGTGCAATCGTGTAGGCTAAGTTTGCCAAAATAAACAAATAAATTATATATATCACAAGTCGGTGTGTGACACCGACACGACCTTCCTCGTCACTGAATAGTCTGAATGTCACAAAAAATTTGATATAACATATTGTGGCCTTTTAATTGACATTTTAATGTGACCCACTTTGACAATATTGTCTTTCTATTTATTTTTGATGGTTGGATAGATATTGTGATCTTTTTATAGGTATCTATTGAACCTATGGGACCCACTTCCCAAATATAGACAATAAAGAATGCGTAATTTGGTGTATATTGTTTTAATGATTTCAAAAAATTGGATTGTTTACACCTCTCCTCGTTCGCCGAGGTGGTGAGTGTACCCGCCTTTGGGCGGTGTATCCGGGGGGTTCGATCCCCGTCCGACCCCTTGAATAGGGAGTCCTCGGCCCACTGGGCTACTACCAAAAAAAAAAAAAAAAAAAAAATTGGATTGTTTTATAAACAATGTTTTCATTACATCTTAAATCCACAAGGATAAAAAAGAAAAGTAACAAGGGAGAAGGCGATGGCGAAGCGGTGCGATAGGAGCAGGAGGAGCGGTTGGCAATCACCAGAGTTGCAGCGTAGGGAGAAGAGGAGGAGGCCGTTGGTGTCGGGTATGAATCTCATCAAGTGCTTTCGTTGCTTAGGGTCGGGTCATCAAGCATGGGAATGTCGCGATCCCCCAAAATGTTGGTCGTGCTGGCGGTATGGCCATCGCAGATCGGGATGTCCTGATCTGAGGTCTTTGCCGGTAAAACATTGTGGTGGTCAAGTGGGAGTGCAGGAGCCTCGATCGGGTGTCCCTTCTCTTCAGCCCGGGACGATTGTTGTTCCCCTGGTGTGGTCCCTGGAGCCGGAGGCGAGGGTGTATAACCTTGACCTTAGTGTTCTTGTGTCGTGGGTGGGGGGTCCATGTCCAAGTATTCAGGTGTTGTCTAGGTTGATGGAAGCTACATGGAAGGGTATAGGATTCAATCGAGTTTGGTGGCTGTGAAAAAACAAGGTGGTGTTTAGGCTCCCTTCTCCGGCAGCCAGGGAGTTGATTATTGTGCAAGGTTCGCTGAAGTGTGGGGAGGGAAAACTTCGGTTTCAGGCATGTTCCTTCTCCTCGGGAGCTTCGGTAGATGATGGAGAAGATCTGGAGGTCTTGATCAAAGGAGTTCCTCTCATGTGGAGATCTAAGGAGGCTATTCGCAGGGTTGTGGAGACTTTCGGGTTTCTCATACCCTTTGATGAGATTGTTTGTGAATCTTCGGCCTTTCCGAACATTTTGGCCAAGGTTTGGGTTCATGGTGGCTCTGCCATCCCCTCCAATGTCCTGGTGCAATTGGGTGGATGGACCGTGGAAGTTTCTTTGGTTCGTATGGGGTCAATCATCAGGCCTCGTATGCGGAAGTTGTTAGGCGGAATTCATTTGTCGGTTCAGATGTTATTGTTGTGAGGAAGGATTATCGTGACGCTGGTCAGGCTTCCAACAAAGTAGCTACTCCGGAGAGTTCGAAGGAAGATGGGAGCTCGTTTGCTGGTGTTACGAGAAGTGACCATGGTGACACTGGTCTCGGACCTAACAAAGCAGTGGTCCCTGTGGGTGCGGAGGCTGCCAAGGAGGGTTTGCACTCGAGCTCGTCTGGTCCTACTGTGAGGATGGATCATGGTGACGCTGCTCCATTAATCACAAACAGAGCAGAAACTCAGGTGACTCCACTGGCCATCGGTGATGCAGTGAAGGAGGCTTGGGTCAACTTCCGTGTGCCGACAGGTCTGAAAAGCTAATGCCACTAAGTCCGTCAATTATCTAAAAAAATATTCATATCCGATCTGAATCTGTATCCGAAAATGTAGAAAATATCGATATCCAAAAATTTGTATCCATATCCGAAAATTTTCGGATCGGATTGGATATAGGCTATATTGATCTGAACAATATCCGTATCCGAACTGTTATTTTATTTATAGATGTTAGAATTAGTTTCAACATTTAGATGAAAATCTAATGGCTCATGATCTAGAGTAAAACTTAAACTTATTTAACCATGTTGGATATTTGTTTAATTATATTAGAATTTATGTTTTATGGCTTTGGTGGATACTTATTTAATCATGTTAGGACTTAAAATTTTATAATTTCAATCTGGTTCAGATATTTCGGATATTATCCGAATCAGTATCCAGATTTTCTTATCGGATACGGATATATGTTTTGGAATATTCATCGGATATCGGATACAGATATTTTTTTGAATATCTAATTCGGATATAGATACAGACATGGGCCTATCCGATCCGTATCCGTTCGATTGACAGGCCTAGATGCCACTATGGATTAGACGGATCTGCTGCTCTGTTTCTCCAGTTCGGAAAGGCTGTGTGTCCCACATGGCTTCGGGTCTTCCAAGGCTGATGACTAGACCGGCTAATGCGTTAGGGACACGCAAGGTCCATGTGACTTCTTCCCCTCAGGGAACTCCATTGACACCTTTGTCACATACTAGGGAGACTGGTCTTTTTAAGGAAACATTCTATGGCTCAGAAGATGCTGGGGAAGGTGGGAGACAGCTGGCAGTTCAAGCCCATTTAGGATCTCCATGTGGTCCTGTTCTGGTCCCACCATCGCAGTTCTCCAATTCAATGGGCCTGGCATCTATTTCGGGTTCGGGCTCCATTCTTCGGATCATTTCGGGGCACTCTGGACTTTCTATGGACAGTGATCCGAGTACCCATAATTCTTTGGGCCCAGGGTGTTGGGTAAATTTTGTGGATGAATCGGGTCATGTCCATTGGCAATGGGACCTGAATGCTAATGATGGGGATAGCCAGGCGCGTTATGCAATTTTTGGAAGCCCACGTGTCTCTATTAACACGGGTTCTCTTCTATCGGCATCCTTGACTAAAGAGGATTTGTCGGATCACAGTAGACTCAAATCTATAGTGGTCGGTCATTTTGACAGTCTGGTGGTCTCGTCTGGGGGGTCCTGTAGCAGTGGGGGTGGTAGCGGATCTTTTTTTGCTCTACTCCTCGAAGAGGGCTCTACATCTGCATGTGGGATGTTTGGTACCCCGAAGGAGGTTTGTTCGCATGGGATAGGTGAGGTCGTGCGTCCGGCTTCTCCAGTTAGTCGTGTGAGTCCCCCTTTCGAGGGTTCTCTTGGCTGTGTGAAGGTGATTAAGGCGGGGGTGTTGCTGAATCATGTCTCAGAGAGGAGTTTGTTAAAACTTTCCTTTCTCCTACGGAGAAGGTTTGGGTTCTGGAATTTCTAGTCTAATGGTGGATGATGTGGAAGAGGCATAATTTGGCTTACGGGGTGGATAGAAGGGCCTTTACAGTTTCTCAATATTGAAATGCTTGTGTTGGAATGTGCGGGGTCGGAATGACCAATTGAAAAAGGTGGTTGTTTCTGATCTCATTATGGCAAACAATCTAAACATGGTCTGAAAATGGAAGTGTTTTCCCAGTCTGATCTTAAGGTGGTTGGTGTGGGTCGTCTATCGGATTGTGTTGTAAAACCCTCGGTGGGTTCTCCTAGTGGTATTGTTCTACTCTGGAATGAAAATCTGTGGAAGAAGGTGGAGGTCTCCATTGGGGCTTTCTCTGCCTCAATGATCTTAGAAGATTGCTCCTCGGGATGGCGTTGGATTTGGTTAGGTGTTTATGGTCCAAACGATGACTCCTCGCGATGCTCCTTTGGGAGGAACTCAGTCTCTTAAAGGCCTCTTGGGATCTTCCTTGGTGTATTATGAGAGATTTTAATGTTACTAGGTTTGTGGATGATCGTAACAGGAGTGGTATGATGTCACAACCTCTGGAGGAGTTTTCTGCATGGATTGATGAGCAGGGTCTTATTGATTTCCCGTTATCGAATCAAAGTTTCACGTGGATCAACCTTCAGGACGTACTAGCGTGTGATAGGCTTAATCGAGTGCTGTTCGATGCATCGTGGGAGGCTTCCTTTCCTCACTGCTCACTCAGAGGCCTCCCGCACTTGTGCTCTGATCATTCCCCACTGATCTTTGAAGGCGGGAATGGGTCGGCTCTGGTGAGACACTTCAAATTTGAATTTTGGTGGCTTCAATGTGCGGATTTCAGGGAAATTGTACAAACGTCGTGGGAGACTCCAGTTGCAGACCTGAGTGGTGCAAAGAAATTGTGCTTCAAACTAAAGCGGTTGAAAGGAGTACTGAAGCTTTGGCAGTGGAAGAAAAAGGTCGGTTTGAGACATCGAAAGGATGATATTTCTAGAGAAATGCAAATCCTTGATGCGTGGGAAGTGCATGCTCCACTTTTTGAAGTGGACAGAGCGAGAAGAGATGTCCTTAAAGAAGAATGGTGGGGGATCATGCGCATGGACGAGGCCAAATGGCGTCAGCGGTCCCATGAGACTTGGCTCCAAGAAGGCGATAACAACACAAAATTTTTCCATTCGGTTGCAGGTCAGAGGAAGCAAGTTAATAGGATTGTTCATTTGAATGTGGGCAGTAACATTGTTGAGTCTCCACAGAAAATCGAACAGGCTCTAGTTGACCACTTCTCCTCTGTTTTCGTAAAAACAGAAGCTCGGCTCCGGAGTGCCAGGATGAAGAGCATGGGCCCGCCTAGACCAGACAGATTCGGGATCCGCTTTTATCAGGAGTTTTGGGAGGTGGTAGGGTAGATGTCATTGAGATGTTTGGGTTGTTCTTTGAAGGTACCCAGGGAGTGGGCAGTCTAAATACTACATTTTTCACTTTGATCCCAAAGAAAGTAGGGGCTTCAGAGATCAATGATTATTGCCCGATCAGCCTAATCAATGGGTGTTACAAAATGATTGTGAAAGTTCTTGCAAATCGGCTAAAGCTGGCGATTGGGGCAATGGTAGAAGTCAATCAAACCGCCTTTATCCCAGACCGGCTTCTTGACGACGGGTTCCTTGTAGCACAGGAGTGTGTTTCTGCAGTTCACAATGATAATCGTAAGGGGTTCTCATTGAGATAGATTTTGAGAAAGCTTATGATAACGTTCAATGGGAATTCCTCATAGGATGCTCCAAAATCATGGGTTTGAACCCAATTAGCTTCGAATGGTGAAAATCTGCATCTCCACGACAAAGGCTTATGTGCTTGTTAATGGCAAGCCCTGTGGGTTCTTCCATATCAACAAAGTGTTGAGACAAGGTGAGCCTTTGCCCCGCTTCTCTTTCCTATTGTGGTGAACACCTTTAGCAGGTTGATGAAAGTGGCAGTGACTGAAGGGTGGATCAGAGGTCTCCGGTGTGTTGTAGGGGCTCACCCATCTCGCATGTCCAATACGTAGACGATACGGTAATTTTGAGCAAGGCGGATGAGGATTCTATTCAGGGAGTGCGTTTATCTGCAGACTGTTTGAACTCCTGTCTTCTAGGCTTCGCATCAACTTCAAGAACAATGCGATGCTGGGAATTAATCTCCCCGACGCGGAGCTTGAGAATTTAGCGTGGGTCTTTGGTTGTCAGATTCAATCTTTCCCTACCAGCCATCTAGACCTCCCGCTTCACACAGGCAGGTTATCGAAGGCGGATTGGGGCCCTTTGATTTCTCGGTTCCATACGAGACTCGAAGGGTGGAAGGGCATATTACATAGTTATGGCGGTCGTCTGACTCTTCTCTAAGCGGTATTATCCAGCCTCCCAATCTATTTCCTCTCTATCTTTAAGTTCTCTAGAGGGGTGTTGTCATGCATTGAAAACATTAGATGAAGGTTTTTTTGGAGCGGTCCTGTTGTTGACAAAAGGAACACACACTTAGTGGCATGGGATGCAGTCTGTATTCGCAAATGTTATGGTGGAGCGGGTATACTCCAGTTGGAAGATATGAATATAACGCTTCTTTGCAAGTGAAGTGCAAGTGGTTGTCGAATGACCACTCCTATGGTGCAGTATGATTGTGGAAAGGTATAAAGCAGGTAACCAGATTAATTGTCTCCCAAGTCAATCCCTCAGACCGTCCCATTTATGGATGGGAATTCTTCGGTTGACGACCCACTTTATGGATGGAATCAGATGGTCCTTGGGTAGTGGGACACGAATTGCGTTCTGGTTGGATACCTGGATCGGAGCTTCCCCTCTATGCTCTAGATTTCCATCTCTTTTTGCACTAGCTATCAATAAGTCGGGGGTGGTAAATCGATTCTGGTTCCCTGACTTTATAGGTGGACAGTGGGCTATTCAAATGCAAAGGGAAATCCATGCGGTTAGGAAAAGTTACTTATGGAATTGCTGTCATTGCTTCAGTCTAGCAGACTGGACATGGAAGTCCATGGGACAAGAATTGCGTTCTGGTTGGATACCTGGATCAGAGCTTCCCCTTGATGCTCTAGATTTCCATCTTTTTGCACTAGCTACCAATAAGTCGGCGGTGGTAAACCGATTCTGGTTCCCTGACTTTATAGGTGGACAGTGGGTTATTCAAATGCAAAGGGAAGTCCATGCGGATTAGGAAGAGTTACTTATGGAATTGCTGTCATTGCTTCAGTCTAGCAGACCGGACATGGATCAGGTGGACTGTGTAGTGTGGATTCTTCATGAGAAGGATGGGTATTCGGTTCGACGCGGTTATGACTGGTGGAGGCGTGAGCTTCCTATCGTGGCGTCTATGACTCCGAAAGCACAAGCTATATGGAAGATGAAGGTTCCTAACAAGGTGAAGGTATTCCTTTGGATAATGAACCAACAGAGATTGCTTACCAAAGCATACAGGGCAAAGTGGGCATCGGCTGTGGACACGACGTGCTCTATCTGCCACCTTGACCCTGAATCAACAGTGCACCTGATAATCGAGTGTACTGCTGCATGGCAGACTTGGGCCCTCCTGAATTTGATGACCGTTTCTCCACCTTGAAGGATCTATGGAAGGCGGGACACAAATTGCATGCTAGGGGTGACAAAAACATCAGGGTGAAGGTTGTGCAAACCTACATATCGGTGGTGACATGAGCATTATGGTTGGCTCGAAACCACCTTCTCTTTCATGGTACACCGTTCTACATTGACAATGTATGGGAGATGGTGCATGGTTTGCTTCATCGAGGACTAGGGGGTGTATTGTATTGGGGCAAAAAGTGTATTGTATACGGGGGGGCCGGTTTGTAATCATAGAATAGGATGAGGTGCACCAGATGAAACCCCGGTAGAGTTCTCATCTTCCCGGTTTTATCATTTCATTTGTTTCCCTATTTTGGGTGCTCTCTTAATATAATTAAGGGCGGATGCCTTCCGTAAAAAAAAATATATTTTCATTAAAAATTGTAATTTTATATTAAATTACAACTCCTTTGACTAAACATTAATTATTGTGACATGGGATCGAGACATTCTTTTTCGTTGATTTAAAATTTGAAGTTAAAACAGTGGGCATATAAGTTATAAATTAAAATATATGCTAATTGTTATCACTTCCCGGTTGGTATATGGAACAGCCACAAATTGTATTGTTAGGGCCTGAATTTTACATATGGCAGGATATGCTAAAGTTTAAAGAGGACAATGACAAATTGGTTCAGATCATAGAACATTTTATGTTATGTTATCTAATTATTTATTTGATAAAAACCCTATTATTTAACTAAATCATTGCATTTCAATTGGTACCCCACTCAAATAAGATCACACTTATACTATTACAAAATGGAAGTTCTATAAAAGGTATAAAATTGTAAGAATGATATACTTATGTAGATGAACATGAGCATTTTCCACTTAAAAAGTATAATTAATTTACGACTGAGTTTGTGCAGCAAGTGAATATGGCATAACTGGATTAATATTTCATATCCATCCATTCAATGTTTCGACATATTGGATAAGATGAATGTGATGAAAATTGTGGAAGGTAAATTATGTAGTCCAGAGAAGCATTGGAGGCTCATTTGATAAAAGTCCAATATAAATACAATCTAGTATGAGTTGATAAAAAATTGCTACACCTTTGTATTTTAGTAAAGCAACTTAGAATCCTGCCCTACCAGGTGTTGCTTTGCTTCGCTTTCCAACCCTTCCAAAATTCCAGCTTAATTCCAATAGAAGGCCTTATAAAGTAGTATGTTTGAGACATGACAGCTAATAGGATATATATATATTGCCGACGATTAGGTGCGGTGTGCGGTGTGCGACGTGGGCCGTCCGATCGCGGGTCCATCGCATCCAACGGTCGACGTGAATCGCACCCGACTCCGATGCGATAGACCCGTGATCGCGCACCGCACCGACCGCACACCGCACGTAATCGCGACTCATATATATATATATATATATATATATATATATATATAGAGTGAGAGAGAGAGAGAGAGAGAGAGAGATATTGAAAAAAGTCTTCTAAGATTTAAGAATACCTAAATAAATGATTTTGAAAATTTGTGCCTAAAAAGTAGGATCATACAACATGAAATGACTTAATTACCATTATTCTATCTAATACTTAAATTTCCAAATACAACTATTTAAAAATGTTTCATTTCATCTTGTTTCGAGTGGACTATGATTACAATGAGCCATGATGAAAAGATAGACCTATGTTATGCATTGAACCTTATCATGATAACATTTCTTCTTATTTCGAGTGTCACAGTGTGAATATAATTCAATTTATGGTATTTCATGTCGTATTATGAATCTAATACATATGTCAGCTTTCAGACGTGTCATGTGAAAAACGTTTATTTGCCTATATAAAATACGCAATCATAAGAATAGAAATACACAATCATTCTTTGAACAGCGGGCAGTGGCAAAAGAAGTGGACTACGATTACAATGAACCATCATGAAAAGATAAACCTATGTTATACATAAACCCCACCGTGATAACATTTCATCTTTTTTTCAAGTGTCATAGATTGGATATCATTCAATTTATGATATTTCATGTCGTATTATAAATCTAATACATATGTCAGCATTCAGACATGTCGTGTAGAAAACATTTAGTTGCCTATATAAAATACACAACCATAAGAATAGAAATACACAATTATTGTCACTTTTCAAGAAGTTATTTTTATCTTTCTACTAAAAACCCTGTGTTGTCTGACTTGATCACCAAATGTTGTAATATATGCAGACATCACATTAGTGTCCTCTAATTTGGGTCCATTGCCCTACGCTGCTCTCAAATGCCAATTCTAAATTTTTTTCAGAGTGAAGATCATACCCATAACTATAGGACCAAATCCAAGAGGGAGAATTTTCCTTTTTTTAGATTTAGTTATGTTAATTTCACTACTAGAAATGTCCTTTTTTTGTGGCGGTTTCAAACCGTTGCTATAGACAATCAACCGCCCCCATATCTTTTACCGACGCTCTATGATACGCCTGCATAACAGGGGTCGTATTAAGTTATTTGCTACGGTCTGTCATTGATTTGTGGTAGTTCCATTTGCGACGGTTATAGCAACCGCGGCAATAGATCAAATCCGAATATGCTTTCTTGGGTTTTTTTGCAACGCTTTGTATTCAAATGCGACGGTTTTTAAACCGCCACAGAAAATGCTACATACTTTTTTACAACTGTCGTTTCATCTTCTTAACAACAACCTGGCACCATTAATTAATTACATCCACACAACAAAATTAATTTTCATAATATATATTATGAATGCCATTGAATAACAAACCAAATTTCATAAATATTACAAAACCCAATTTCAAATAATATCCAAACCTTATAGCATAGAAAATTGAAGGATTGTTTCTTACACAGAAAGAAAAGAAAAACATTGTATCTGATAAAAAAAAAACAAAATTACAAATCTTGTTCTTGCATTTGTTGCATTTTTTGTTGCATCTATTGCATTTGTCATGCATGCTCCTCATTTATTTGTTGAATTTGTTACGTATGGGTGCGTCTATATCCTTGTTCTCTCTCCCCTGCAAAGTATTATGTTGGAGTAAGTAGAGACAAACAACATATACTAGTAAAAAATTCAAATGCATTTCTTTCATGTGAATAAAAAATCATATAAAACTAAATCTAAAAAGATGCACAATAAATAAAATATTATACTCTTCTAATAACAAATCCATTTAAAAAATGTTGAAAATGTGATCAAATACATCAATTGTTTGGAAGCCTAACTTTTAATAAAAAAATACAAAAAATACAAAAAAAAATTTAAGAATATCCTTAGAGAATGGAAGATCCGCACGAGTGTAAGGAAGGACTGATGAAGAGGAGAGGAGCCCAATGATTTGCATGAGTTTTAGAACCAATGAAGAGGAGAGGAGCCTAGTGGAGATGAAAATATATCCTGAGGATTACACACATGACACAACACAATGGTTTGAGAAGCCATGAAAGTTATAATAGAAAATATAATAGAAAAAACTATGGGAGGGTTTTTGAAAAGATTGGTCGAGGGAGGAGAGAATATCACCTGGTGCATGCTTCTTTTTGTTATTGTTTGGTGGGGACGATGGGGGCAGTGTAGTGAAAAATTGTAAAGTCGGATTTTAGGCTAAAGTAATATGAGAAATACTAACCATTGATCTAAACTAACAAATCACTGATTTGTGACAAGTGCCTATATTTTTGTGATGCTCTATAAAAGCACAGCATGAAAACTTTTAATGGCGCCAATTATTCCACCAATTTTTCTAAAAAACATTTAATGGCGCCAATATTTCCCCCTATTTTTCTTACTTTATTTGCAATGGTTTCCAAATGCAGCTATATATAATAGAAATGTGGTTTTTAACAACCGCGGTAACATAAAAATATAAGGGCAACATTTTTTGGCGTCAACATTCCACCTAATATTAGCTACACTTTTTAAACGTGACAAAACTATATATGGTGGTGGTTTATTAAAAAACGTGACAATAATATTATCATTCATTTATCCTCAAAATAAAAGTGACATTTTTTTAGCAACCACTGAGATTAAATATATATAGTGTTGTTTTTGGAGAACCATAGCAAATAAAAACGCCTCTATAAACATTTTTTTTTTAGTAGTGTTTTCATAAAAGAAAGAATGACGAAAATTTTATCTCCCATGTTCAAATTATTACTATATAAAAACAAAAGATTTCAACCTTCATTTATATGCACGTTCCATTATAAAAAAAATAAAAAAAAACAGTAAAATGAACATTTTTTTTTTTTTGATTGGTAATCAAAAGTGTATTGCTATATGAAGGGGGAACTTTACAAAAAGGGGTTATGCCATGCTATGCAGAGCTTAATGTCATAACAACTAAACCTTGCATCCAAAGGAGTGAGAGGGAGCAACAACCCAACATTCCTTTGGACCAAGTTACAGAATTAGAGTGGACAGAAAAAGGATAATCAACTCCTGCTACGAGTGAAAGGGGCGCCCTCCTTATCAAGTGCAAGAGCGGTGCGCAAGGACTGCCAAAGATTAGAGGGAGATATATAAGTTTCACCCCTTGTTGATTGGAAGGAAGCCAGGATGTCAGCCGGAGAATTTCCTTCACGATGAATATGGGAAATCTTCCAGTCCTGGAGACACTTCAACCCATGATGAATGTGTCTAAGAGAGCGGATGGCATTCCATGGACGAGATCCTTTCCCTTTAACCCATGCAATGGCTGTGACAGAATCAGATTCAATCCAAACCTTGTGATAGTTGAGCTTGATGGCTAGACAGAGCCCCACCTCAATGGCTTTGAGCTCAAGAAGGTTGATAGAGTGCAAGTCTTGTCGGCCAGCAATACCCCGAATAAACTCCGAGTTTGCATTGCGAAGAAGTGCACCATATCCACCACGATCGTCGGAAAGAGAGCCATCTGAATTCAGCTTTATCCACTCTGATTGGGGGGGTGTCCATCTTACTGTAATAGAGGAATCCATAGTTTCAACAATAGAAATTGAAAAAAAAGATGCAATTCTATGGACCTCCGGTGAAAGCACAGCTTTGAGGATAAGAGAATTGCATCTGGTCAAGATTTCACCCTTGATTCTTCTTAGGAGAACTAGTTTGTGACTAGATTTTCGAGAGAAAACTCGAGCATTCCTTTCCAACCAAACATGCCAGCAAAATATAGGTAGAAAAATCTGCAAGAGAGACTTCTGGACTGGGATTATAGCAGAGGAGGCTAGCCATTGAGGAAGGGAGCCAAGGGATCGAGGTGGTGGGGATGATATGAGAATCCCTTTCAGTAGTGCTACCAAAATATAGCGCGAATAAGAGCAGTTTATAAGAAGATGATCAACATCTTCTACTTCCGAGCAGCATAGAGGGCAGATAGCAGAGCTTACAAGACCTTGTTTCAAAAGTCTAGAGAGCGTCGGCAGTTTATTATGGAAAGCTTGCCACAAGCAGAATGAGTGTCGAGGGGTTTGATTAGTGAGCCAAACCCACTCAGACCATAGGGGGGGAGAGATCAAGGGGGACCGAAGGAAGGCCCAAGCCGAGGATAGTGTGAGGTGACCAGTTTTGCAAGAAGACCATACCAAAACATCTTCCCCTGTGCCCCCAACCTCGATCTGAATAATATCCTGCCAAATACCATCAAGAGAAACCGGCCATCTAGGAGGTTTGCGCCAAGAACCATTATGAATGAGAATATCCAGAGAGGCAGAAGAAGGGGGTCCCCAGATATAAGAAGGACGTCCCAAGTAGTGCTTGAGTCCAAATCCGTTAAGCCAAGGGTCCCACCAAATGTTGATTGCCTTGCCTTCAAAAATAATGAATTGAACTTTCGATGCGATCCATAGTCTTGCCTTCAAGATAATTGACCAGGAAGAAGAGCAACCAGAGGGAGCGGGGGCCTGCCAAATGTTTTTGTTTCTTAGATATCTCTTAGAAGCCCATACTGACCAGAGAGAGTTTTTTCTTGAGACAATCTCCCAGAATCGAACTCCCGCTGCACCTCTATTCCAATCGGTAATTGTTTTGATCCCAAGCCCTCCCTCAAAAAGAGGCCTACAAATGGTGGACCAGGCTATGTGGTGGGCTTTTCTATCAAAAGAGGTCCCCTGCCATAGGAATGTACGCATGGTCAATTCAATGTCCTTGATTACTCGGCTCGGAAGAGAAAAAGCGGAGGACCAGAACACATGAAACGAAGAGAGCACGGATTTTATCAGTTCAACTCGGCCAGCCCGTGATAAAGAATGCCCCTCCCAAGAACAAATCCTCTTCCTAATCTTGTCAACCAACGCGACACAATGCGAATACTTTAGAGAACAATTGAGCAAGGGGAGACCAAGATAACGCACTGGCAGAGAGTGTTGGTTGATCTTCAAAATAGAGCAGAAGGTCAGAGCAGAGGGGCTACAAGATGCAAAAATCTGGCTTTTGGCAGTGTTTAGGTGAAGGCCAGAGGCAGCAGCAAATGACTTGAATAGCTCAAAGAGAGAAGAGGCCGATTTTGTTGTTGTGTCTGTGAAAACCAATAAATCGTCAGCAAAGCATAAGTGACTGATGTTAAGGTCACCTTTGATGAATTGGCCAACAGAACCATTGGTCACCAATCCATTAAGACAAGATGAAAGACAATCCATCACGAGAGTGAACAAGAGAGGGGACAAAGGGTCTCCCTGTCTGATACCACAAGATGATGAGAAGAATCCAGCAGGAGAACCGTTGATGAGGACCGAGTATTTTGGAGTAGAGACACATTGCATACATAGCCTGATCCATTGTTCATTAAAATTGCTTCTCCGTAAAATTTTTTCAAGAAATGACCAATTGACACTATCGAAGGCCTTTTTAAGATCAACCTTTATACAGGCCCGAGGCTTTCCGTGGTTAAGGTAGCGAATAAGTTCATGAGCGAGCAAGATATTATGATGAATGCTTCGGCCTTTGATGAAGGCAGACTGATGGTGACTGATAAGCTTTGGAAGGATAGGTTGGAGACGTAGTGCCATGATCTTTGTAATGATCTTATACAGAGAGTTGCATAAAGAGATTGGCCTATAGTGATCCAAGGAATCTGCATTTAAAGTCTTTGGAATAAGAGCAATAAATGTATGATTTACCTGCCTCAGGAGCTGCCCATTTAAGAAGAAATGATTAATAGCCTGGAGAAGGTCCTGTTTAATCAAATCCCAAAATAATTGAAAAAATCGTGCAGGGAAACCATCTGGACCCGGAGAGCTTAGAGCTTTCATACCAAAGATAGTCGTGCGCAGTTCCTTCTCCAAGACAGGGGAGCAAAGTGCAGAGTTTTCAGAATCTGAAACAATATCATGAGGACGAGGGAGCAGGAGGTCCGAAGAGGAATCCCTGTTGAGAAGGTCATTGTAGTATTGGACTAAGAGAGACTTAATCTCTTCAGGATCAGAACATATACTATCATCAACTCTTCGAAGCCTGGAGATAGAATTGACCACCGATCTGGATTTAATAGAATTATAGAAGAATTTAGTGTTCGAGTCCCCATCAATCAACCAAAGCTGACGAGATTTCTGTCGAGCGAACTTTTCCTCTTGCGAGAGGAGGGAGAGATATTTAGTTCTGGCCTCTGATTCTGCAAAGATACACCTCTGGTCACTAGGGTGAAGCTGGAGAGCTATTTGAGCATCTGCAAGATCCTTTTTTGTAATAGAAAGATTGAACTGAATAGGCCCAAACACATCTTTGTTCCAAACTTTAAGAGTCTTCTTCACATTGGCAAGTTTTCGAACAAATTGGAACAATGGATTACCAGAGAAATCAGCTTTCCACGCTTCCTGTACCGTGTTCATGAAAGAGGGATGGGTCTCCCACGCCTCAAAATATTTGAAAGGCTTTGGCCCTGAAGGGTAAGAAGGCTCACAAACCAGTTTTAGAGGGGAGTGGTCAGATATACCTGGAGGAAGGTATTCTACCAAAGAATGCGGAAAAGCTGTAATGAAAGGTTGATTCCCCATAACTCTATCAAGTCTGCAGAAAATGCGTGAATCCTGTCTGTTGTTCCAAGAGAGAGTATGCCCTATGGATTTAAGGTCTTCAAGCCCAGATGAAAGGATGCAAGAGTTGAATTTCCGAAGCCGTCTGGAATGAACAGGTTGACCACCCAGCTTTTCATGGCTGTAACGGACCTCATTAAAGTCACCCCCAATAATCCAGCCCATGTTTCTAACGGAAGTGGCTAATCTCTTGATCGAGGTCCAAAGATCAATCCTTTCGGAAGAGCAATTTGAGGCATAAACTGAGGTAATAAGGATTGTCTTTTGCGAAGCCCGACAAGTAACGGAGCAGTGAGTGAATTGGTAGAAAGTTTCAAGGATGTTAACCTCCAAGAATTCATTATTCCAGAGCAGCAAAATGCGTCCATCAGAGGACAGATGCGAAGCAGATAGGGAATATCCTAGTTTACGTTTTAGATTGAGGAGGGAATCCTCATCCAATTTAGTTTCTGTGAGACAGACAAAATGAGGCTTATGGATATTCAAGAAAGCCTTCAAGAAAGCCTTCAAGTAAAATGAACATTGTCATACTGTTCATTAGTTTTTTAAAAAATTTCTAACCACACAGGTGAATAGGTGAATGTCCTTTTAAATTTATAAATCATCCATCTTTCTAGGTCACGTGCAAAACACACGCTTTCTACCTGATCAAGTTCTCATCACACTGATGAAAAAAATCTAAACTGCTAAACCACACTGTAACACTGGAGGGTTCTCTGTCAATTTTCTTGTAGATCGAAAGAGAGAGAGAGAGAGAGGGAGCAGGTGAAAGCATGAAGTGACATTTTCCCAAGCCTGTCGTCACCACCTCATTACCTCCATTGTGTGCATGTCCACTTCATGGTCCCTACTCTCTCACCCTCCATCTAAAAATAAATAAATAAATATAATAATAAATATATTTAACAGATAAATAAATAAAACCTATCATCCCCTTCCCTGAAATCCTCTACATATGCTATTTATCCCCCACACATACACACACACTCTCTCTCTCATCTACCAAACTATAATAATGGTTCTCCCTTCTCTTCCTCACCTCCATCAAAGCCTCATCTTCCAATCCAAATGCATGGATGTCAAGTAAATCCAACACTATATACACCTCTCTGATCTGACTAAGGCTCCGTTTGGTTGCACGATTGGGTATGATTCCGCTTTTTGAAAAGCTAAAATCCCAAAATCGTGCAGCCAAACGGGTTGGATTCCGGCGGAATCAAAAACTGGATTCCTTTTAATTTCTCTCTCGAAATCCGTGTTTTTTAAATCTCAAAAACAACGATTTTTGGTCGGAATCGATTTTTTGAATTGAAAAGCAACTTTTTCTACCAAACATTAAATTCCTTCCAAATATTGATTCCTGAATTTAAAAAAAGCATCCCAAAAAAGTCAAGGTCTAAAATCATCTTAAAAAGCAGCTTTATTCCAAAATCTACTTTTCAATCTGTGTTTCCAAACGGAGCCTAAAACAAACAACACCCAGATCCCAAAACAACCCACCATGTCATCCTCACTAGCAGCCATCGTCGCCGCCGCTACCTCCAACTCCCACCACCACCACCACCACCATCCCCACCAACCACAACCTCTCCTACCCCCCCAACCCACCGCTACCCCGAACACCCCCACCACCACCACCACCACCCCCCACCACCAACTGAGCCGCTACGAGTCCCAAAAGCGGCGCGACTGGAACACGTTCGGGCAGTACCTAAAGAACCACCGCCCACCACTGGCCCTCTCCCGCTGCAGCGGCGCGCACGTGCTGGAATTCCTCCGCTACCTCGACCAGTTCGGCAAGACCAAGGTCCACAACCCCCACTGCCCCTTTTTTGGTCACCCCACCCCGCCCGCCCCCTGCCCATGCCCGCTCCGCCAGGCCTGGGGCAGCCTCGACGCGCTCATCGGGAGGCTTCGCGCCGCCTTTGAAGAGAACGGCGGGCAGCCCGAGACCAACCCCTTCGGCGCGCGCGCGGTGAGGTTGTATTTGAGGGAGGTCAGGGAGAGCCAGGCCAAGGCGAGGGGGATCGCGTATGAGAAGAAGAAGCGGAAGAAGCCTTCGCCGAATTCGGGGTCGAATTCGGGGAATTCGGGGACGGTGAGCGGTGCGGCGATGGTGGAGGGGTTGGAGATGGTGGGAATTCTTCGTCGATGATTCCATTATCGGTTTTCAATTGAAATTCTCTCTTTTGATTCTCTCTCTCTCTCTATATATAGATGTTTATGTTTGTGTGTGTTTTTAATTTCTATGTTGTGGTTTTTTATATAATGGTGGCATTTTTAAAAACTGTATAGCTTTTGCTAGTGTTGTTTTGTTTCATGAACAAGTTAAAAGCAATGGTAGACGTGGTTATGGTGCATTAGCTTTGTTTGGGTTCATTGCCTTTGAATTGAAACTCTCTTTTGATTATGTGTTTTCTATGTAGTGATTTGTTTTTATATAATGGGGGGGTTTTGAATATGTGTACATGTTTTGCTAGTGTTGTTTTATTTCATGAACAAGTTAAAAGCAATGGTAGAAGTGGTTATATTGCATTAGCTTTGTTTGGATTGCTTTTGATCAATTGAAACACGCTTTTGATTCTCTCTGTATATATGTGTGTTTGTGTGTGTGTTTCTATGTAGTAGTGGGTTTTTTTTTTTAATAGGGGGTTTTGAATACTTGTATAGGTTTTGCTTTTTGTTTTATGAACAAGTGAAAGCAATGGTGGTTTTAATTATATGTGGTGCATTAGCATTGTTTGGATTGCGCTTGTTTTATTTCTTGAATTCATGAGCATTTTTAATTTAATGTTATTGCTGTTGTGGTGTGAGTACATGTTGAGTGAATTGTTGGGTTGTTTTTTTTTTTTTTTTTTTTTTTGCTTGGTAAATAATTTTATTTCAAGTAAGATATTACAAAATGTGCATTTGAAGAAAAGAGAAGAAAGCTTGGGTTGTGCAATGCATGTGGCATCTTTTGTGGTATTTTCTTATTCAGTACGTTTTTTTTTGTTACTGCTGTTTGTTTGATTTTGAAGTCTTTTGTTAAACGTGGTGAATGAGGCATTCCAGATTCTTTGGGTGAATTAGGTTACCCTAGAAAATTAAATCTAACTCATAATGTGTATTGTTTTGTTCAGTTCCAATTGTTTTCAAGGATGGTTTATAAAGAATTCACTCATGCTGCATTTGTCTTAAAATTGAGTCAGAAACACGGAAGCATTTACTAGATGAGTTCCTCTTGTACTTGTTTAATTTATATCTTCCTTCCATGCATTTCAGAAAATCTCCCAGGTCAAGCTACACGTACAATTGGAGATGGAATCCCATGAAATTTGGATTCCATGAGGTCGTGGCAATCTCCGTATATACCTCCTATTAGAGATTGATACGCCACTAAAAATGTTACAAAATATTAAACTTGTGAGTTGACACTGTGTCTCAGTTATTCATTGGTAGATAACTAGATTTGATGAGATTGAAAATGAATGGATCCCATCCCACACAACTTTGCCAATTGAGATCTTGTGGGAGGCATGGATTGATTTGTTGATCTAATCCAATCATAGACATGGTTCTTGATCATTTGATTTTCTAATCATTAACCTTAATTACCATGTATATTCCTTAACGTGCTTCTTGATTTCTAGGATCTACTTCATGTAGAGAACCTTGATTGCTTGAGTTTGCCCACTGTATATTGTGAACTGAGAAGCAGATTCAACTCAGTATCAAAATTTGGAATTGTTTGTCACTTCTCTTTCAACTGGCTTCTCATATGGATGATAAAACCACAGATATCAACAAATTTCTAATCACAGTTATTCCTTTTTGTGTCAAGGGAATTCAACTTATGCTTTGCTGCAGTTCAAAATCATCTAAAATAGTCTTATTTTCTGTTGCATCGAAATTGATGCATATGAAAATAAAGGGAAAGTAGGTATAGAACGTTATTCAAAATGTAAGGGTTTCATATTCATCGTCAGTAAGTCTTACTTATTTTGAGTGTACCAACAGTACCCCAGCATAAATATTCAGTTTGAAATTGTTTGTCAGTTTCCACTGCTCAACAGTCTAATATCTTAAATCATGAAACTGTGTGGAACAGAAGATGCACTGTGTTTTTTTTTATCATTGTGTGTTACCATCTAAGTTTCCCCTTTGAATCTTCAATTTATTGATGTGTGCACTGCGTACAAGAAATGTACATATATTATATATAAATTCCATGTGCATGTGTTATAGTACTAATGACAGGTTATATGAAGAAACAATGAATAACCATGGACATTATACAGTTTGATGATAAGCAAATGATTTCCAATGATTTATATGATTGTCTTATAATTTAATTCTATGTTACACTTGACATATATACAAACAAATCTTGGTTTGTTTTAAATACATCAACTACTCAACATTAATTGTGAACTCAAAAAGGAGTCTAAACAGTGATACAGTTCAACCAAGTTGATCCCACTTTTAATTTTTTTGGTAGGGAAGGCATTAGGATATGTTCTTTTATTTATAATGAGAAATAAAACATTAAAATTTCTGGATTCCTAGAATCACCCACAACTTTTATGGAACAAGTGAGGTTGGGGAAGAAAGCAATTTTAAATCCGTGACTAGTCAAAGAGCAGATCCCGTGTGAGTTTGGGTTAGGTTTTGTTTATTATGAATTATTTGACAATGAGAAATATGCATAACATCATCACCTAATAAATCTTATTCTGATTTCTTTGACAGTAGTTAGGGTTTGTTCAGTGTGGTATGCTATATATGTTTGAATATCAAAATGAGTAGCTTAATGAATACCCTTTTGTGAGCAGTAATGTTGACAGATGTATTTTAATTTCCAAGTCTCCCATTTCTGAGGTCTTATAACATCTGATCTTATGATCTCATGAATAGACACACCTATTCAAGATTCCTTTTCATTTCAGAATTAAGAAAGAGACAACTGAATTGTAATAAATTGCAACTATTCATGCAAAGCTTCATTTCCTTGTATAGAGAAGAAAAATAGAAAAGCTCTATATAAAGACATGAAAGCGATTTGGTGCATATCTCATCTTATTATCATTTATTTTTCTATAATACAACAAGATCCTCTCTATATATGACCCTACATTCAAATTGTTTTTCAATTGGGTAGATAATTCTGAAATGCATCCATTGAAGGGGTGCATCGAATCTGTCATGGCAAAAAGGGAAAGGTTTCTTATTATTACCCTAAAAGAACACAATGAAATATTAAAACAAATTTTTTTTGTAGAGCTTGGTCCCACTTGATGGTTGGCCCTAATAATGCCTACAGTTTCAATTTGTTTGGAGGTTCACTGAGTGTGATCAGTGAGTATCTCCTCTTCACTTTTTGTGGACCTACGAATCTGAGACTGCGTTCTGATCATAATTAATTGAGTGTCTAAAAAATTTTAGCTTCTCCTTTTGTGATGCTGGAGGGATTAATATATATTTGTGTTTAATTTGCATTCTATTAATGATGCATGAGACTTGGTGATCACATTTTCTAGATATATATTAATCAGGGAGTAGGAGTGATGCATATATATGAAAAAAAAAACATCTGTACAAAATAAGAGCAATGAAAGTAGGAATGACTTTGCAGAATCTATATAATAGAATTAGGTCTTCTTGCTGGTCTTCTGAGAATTACTTTGGTATGTACAGATAGAACAACCAAAATGTAGCTTAACTTATTATATATGGACTCGTTTTGTTTTTTGATTTTTTAAAAGAAATTCTAGGCCATGTGTAGAAAAAGTATAGTTATATGTAGTAAATTTCATAGTATGTATATATATATATATATATATATATATATATATATATATATATATATATATATATATATATATATATATAGTCGCGATTAGGTGCGGTTTACGGTCGGTGCGGTGCGCGATCACGGGCCGTCGATCGCGGGTCCATCGCATCGGACGGTCGGGTGCGATTCACGTCGACCGTTGGATGCGATGGACCCGCGATCGGACGGCCCACGTCGCACACCGCACCTAATTGGAACTGTATATATATATATATATATATATATATATATATATATATATATATATATATATATATAGGGAAGTGATTACATGCGGACGTGCGGTCGGTGCGCACGCGATCACAGGCCGTCGATCACGGGTCCATCGCATCGGACGGTCGTGTGCGAATCACGTCGACCGTTGGATGCGATGGACCCGCGATCGGACGGCCCGCGATTGCGTGCGCACGACTGCACGACCGCACATAAGTATTTCTCTATATATATATATATATATATGAAAATTATTGCGTGCGGCGAACGGCGGGTGCGGCCGCGACGAGGGCCGTTCGATCGCGGGTCCATCGCATCCAACGGTCGACATGAATCGCACCCGACCATCCGATGCGATGGACTTGTGATCGATGGCCCGTAGTCGCTGCCGCACCCGCCGTTCGCCCCGCAATAACTCCCCAATATATATATATATATATATATATATATATATATATATATATAAACATGATTAGATGCGTGCGGCAGGTCGCCGTATATACTTCACATGGTATATGCAATAAAGATAGTATATACTTTCTTTACCAGCATATATCTCATTGAAACTTATCAAGGTATATACTTTCTTTATTCACGCATATAGCATGATAAGTGAAGTATATACGCGGTTCACGTGCCGCATGACTGCACCTCATCATTTTCATATATATATATATATACACACACACTATATTACATTGGTGTACGGCTAATTCAAATTCTTCATGCATTAAAATTTGCTGATTCTGTTCTAGGGATAGTTGAATCCAGTTTAAGTAATGGACCAGTATTTTTTAATGCCTTTCCTAATTTCTTTGTGTCTTTAGCTGATCCTAACATTTTGGATACTCTTGTCCTGAGGATCCAGACTAATGGTTTCGACCTTAATAATGACACTTCGCCGAAAGAGTCAGAAACAGCCTCTGTCAAGGGGAACATATCCCTTACTCCGTTATGACATTCGGAGAAATTTGATAAGTCTGGCCCTTCGCAATGATCTGAAGATAAAGAATCAGCTCAAGAATCAACATTTGACTTACAAAAGAGAACTTGGAGACTTCTGTTACCAATTCGAGTATCAGAAGGAAGACATTAAGAATCCTTCCAAATATCGAAAAAGGAATACTAAACATTTTTATAATAAAAAATCTTTTGAGAGACAATATTATAAATCAAATAGAACCCCTGCTCAGAAAACTAGAAAACGATTCTTCAAAAGGAAACCCAACACCTCTAATCCTCCTACCTGCTTTAAATGCAAGCAGAAAGGCACATGTGTGTTCATATTCAAATACATATTAGAATCCCATGGATATTCAAAACATAATATCTGAATTCAGTTTGCATAGTTGTAAAATGGTCTAAATTTCCCGTAAAAAATATTATCTGGATTCAGAATTCAGATGTATTATATTTAATATATTTTATGCAAAATTTTGTATTTATAATATATATTTTTCCGGCCATAAGTATAAAATAAAAAATATTGATGATTGAATATGTGTAATACAATATTCATATCGATACACTTTTTTTTTCCAGAGTGAATATGAAGTATTTGAATCCTTTCCATATATGTATGGTACTACTATCCAAATCCAAAAATTCAGTTTTCCAAATAATTAAAAAACTTAATTATTTCAAATGCCTACTTTTTTTTCTTTATAAAATATTGAACATTATACTGTACAATGTACGTTTCTCCTTGAACCATTTTTTGTTTTTATGCCTGTTCAACTGGATATATTATCAGGAGATTGTAAGAGGAAAATAGTGAATTAAAGTGACTTGGGTGATTCCAATAAATGTCTTCCAAGTTGCACCAAGACAAGCAATGTTATTAGGGCTGCCCTTGAAATAGTAGTTTCTTGGATACAAGAGTTGTCAGATGTTTTGTACCAGCTTAATCAAATCCACTACGATCTATTCAAAACCAAAACTTTTAACTGACTAATAAAATGATATTTAGTGTTCTAAATGACATTTTTCTAATCCATAAGTTGCTCAATGCTACTACACAACATATTTTTGAAACTTTATGGCAATGGATAACCAAAAGTTGTTTTAATTTCCTCTACCAGAGAGATATAAAACAATAACTTGGCCTTAATTTTTTTATATATAAAAGATGAATAGAAATTAGTTCAATATCCATTTCATATAGCTATTAAATATGTCCAATCAAACATTAAATAGATATATTACATGATCAAATATATTGATATCTAAGATTGATATACATCTTCTATAATATATGTAAGGCTATGCCCATATTGGACTCCGAAACTAGAGCCTTTTGATTTGATTAAATTAATAACATTAAAACTAGCGCAATTAATTTTCGTTAATTTCCACAAATAGACACAGCTACACTAAATTTTATAAAAATTAAAAATTTCCATTCTTGCGAAAATCATGCAAAAATAACAATTTTCGCATGGAAAATTTATCCGTCTCATTAAATAAAATTCAATAGACATTGTTGTATGCAATCTATATTTTTGTTAAATTACATGTGTATTGTATTATTATTGTGTTACACGTGTTTTAGGTTCTGTACTATTATATAAAGGCTTTGTCCCTCTCTTAATGAATTATGTCTCATTATCCTTTCTTCTCTAAATTCTAATATGGTATCAGTGCCCCTTTGAGATCTCAATTTTTTTTTCTTTTTCGGATCTTCGTTGAGATTCGACATTCGTTACATCGTCATTGCGTTGTTGTTCGCGTCGTCGTCTTCTTCGCATTTTCAACGACACGTCGTCATCATTGTCCGTGCACGAGCGCCGTCCGTCACGCGCCGCCTCGTCGCTGCACCCGTCTGTGCCCCAGCGCTGTCCAGCGTACCCGTCCGAGTGCCACTCTCATCTGCGCGCTGCTCCCATCTGTCCGCACGCTGCCCAGCGTAATTGTTCGAGTATCGCTCCCGTCTACGCGCTGCCATCGTTGTGCCCGAGCGATGCGTTCGTCCTAGTCGCATCGCGTGAAGATCATGCCGTGTGCGATATTGGAGAATCCGTGCGAGATCCCGCGTCGTCCGGGATTCATGCCTACTCGTACACGGATCCCGTGCCACAGCCCACGGATCTGATCGACCCACCTGCATTCGTCCGCGGATCCAGTTACACGGCCCACCGACCCGGATCCAGTTAACCAGATCCAGAAGCAGGCGATCCGACCCGCGATAGGCCACCGTTCGATCACCATATGTCACCATCCGGCCACCGTCTGTCACCGTCCGGCCACCGTTCGGTATACCGTCAGGCCGCCGTTCGTCTGCCGCTGGCCTTGTTCTGTCGCATTTCTTTCCTGGACTGTTACGACTTCGTTCGGACTTTGAATCTAGTCATCTAGGTACTCATTTTATTAAATTTTTTGTCATCTATGCATTCGTGTATATTTCAGATTTATTTGAGATATTTTGATCGTGTCTGAAAATTTGAATGACACGAATCCCACGTTGACGGTCACAACTGCTGCTCAACCAACTGTCCCTGTGGACTCATTTGTGTCCTTTCTTGATGTTCTTCCGAATTCAACCGACTTTCTTCTAAGCTCCGTCGATGATTGGCCGTCCTTGTGCGCCACCGTTAATGTGATCTATTCGGTCATCTTGATGGTACTATTGTTGCTCCACTGTCTGATACTCAGACATATCCCTCATGGCGTAGACGTGATCAACGTGCCTCTTCATATGTGATCAACTCTTTTGATCGCTCTCTTCGGGCCAATCTCTGTGGCTTCGACACGGCAGTCGAGTTTTGGTCCTCTCTTCTTGAACGTTTTTAGAGAAAAGCGGCACCCATGAGTACCAGTTACTTGCGGAGGCTCAGACCATTGTTCAGTGTGATTTGTTGTCACAAACCTATACAGTCGCATGCGCACCTTTTTTTTCCTGAGCTACGTACTCTTGAGCCTGGTCCACGTGCATCTCCAGCTGATCGTCGTGAGGTGTACCAGTTCCTTATGGTTCTTCATTCTGAATTTTCTCTTTGGCTGGACAGTTGATTCATCGGGATCCTTTACCATGCTTAGAGGCTGCTCTAGCTGAGATTGTTATCGAGGAAACTCATCTTCGCACCGTGATATCTGAACAGACTACATCTTCGACCATATATTTTGGAGTCCTGGTTGCTACCACTCTTGCTGTACCTCATGCCGTTTCTTCATGTTCTACAATTCTTTGTGCGCACTGTAAAAGGTGGGCAAGCCATAAATAACTGCAAGGATCTTCATTTGGAGAAACGCCCGGTTTCTCGTATGCCACTGCAAGCTTCTCAGGGTCGTGGTCGTGGTCCGGTTCATCGTCGTCCTACTGCTGCTGTTGTTACCACCACTGCACCAGATTTGATTAGCTCTAATCATACTGACAACATGATCAATCAGCGTCCTATGCAGCTTTTACTGCATCCACCTCGGTCTGAGTCTGCTGTTCCCTAAACTCTCTCTTCCACTCCGGATAATTCTATTTCTTGGATCTTTGACTTTGGTGCATCCCATCACATGACACCTGATAGTTCTGTACTTACTGCATGTTCACCTGCTCCTGCTCATTTGTCCCTGATTCATACTGCCGATGGTTCCACTTTAGTTATAACCCAGTGTGTATCTATCACTACCACCTCTGATCCAGCTAGTCGTCTTTTCATTCCATTTGTTTTACAGGCACCGGATCTCTGCATGAATCTTATTTCCACTAGTCGACTTTGTGATTCCGGTCTGACCGTTTCTTTCACTTCCTCTTGTTGTTTTGTGCAGGATCCACACTCGGGGTGGAGGATTGACGTTGATCGTAGAGTCGGTGGATTGTACTTCGTGGAGTATCTGCATCTTCCAGTTCCAGATCCCTCTGTCTTCTGTGGTAATGTCACTTCTAATATCGATCTATGACATAAAAGGTTAGGTTATGTCTCTGAATCTCGCCTTAAAATTATGTTTGAGTCTGGAGTGTTAGGATTTACTTCTTTTTCTCCTTTGTCTGTGTGTATCGGCTGTAAATTGGTCTAATCTGTGGCCCTACCTTTTAGTTCTAGTAATAATCAGTCCTCCAGTTCTTTTGAGTTAGTGCATTCTAACATTTGGGGTCGTACTCCCATACATTCTATGAGTGGTTTTTCTTATTATATTAGTTTCATTGATGGTTATTCTTGCTTTACGTGGATTTATTTACTACGTAATCGCTCTAAGGTTGTGAACATCTATGATGTTTTTACCACCATGACTCACACCCAATTTTATGCTCCCATCAAAACCTTTCGATCTGATTGTGCTAAGGAATATATATATTCTAAAATGCGCTCTCTAATCCAATCTCATGGAACAATCTTTCAGCAGTCCTGTCCCTACACTAATGAACAGAATGATATTGCAGAACGTAAACATCGACATATTCTTGAGACAACTCGCTCTCTTACTATCATTGTCTGTTCCACAACATTTGTAGGCTGAGACTGCCTTTCTTTCTATTCATCTCATAAATATCACTCCCTCCACCGTTCTCTCTAGCTTGTCCCCTCATGAACACCTCTATTTTTCCTGTCCTGACTACAGTCATCTTCGAGTTTTCGGTTGTGCGTGTTATGTTCTTCTTCCTTCTCATGCTCGTGACAAGCTCTGTACTCGGTCGGTTCGATGTGATTTCTTAGGGATAAGTTTTGACCATAAGGGGTATCGTTGTTATGATCCCATGGGTCATCATTTTTGGTTCGCTCGTCATTTGTCCTATGTGGAATATGTTTCCTATTTTTCATTTATGTCCCCTAAGCCCACTTCTCTAACGTCCTCTTCTGTTCAGCCATGTCTTGTTTTTAAGTCTCTTCCTCTTCCTGCATTCTCTCCTAGTCCTCCCCTTGTTGTGCCTTCTCTGATCGAGTGAGACTTTTCGTCTTAATCTCCATGTCCTACTGAAGATACTTCTCATGGTGCTCCGCTTTCTGCGTCTGATGCTCCTCTTCCGGCTGTGCATCCGAGTTACGTCACTTGCTATCCTTAGCGCGAGCATCGTCCGCTACCCGATTCAATTTTGATAGTGGACCCCTTGATCAGTTTGGTTTTACCACAGTGAGCTCTTATTCTCCACAACTTTAGGCTTTTCTTACAACTATACATACACATCGAGAGCCTAGGTCTTATCAAGAGGTAGTTCAGCACCCTGAGTGGTGACATGCCATGGATGAAGAGTTTCAGGCATTTCAGTTGACTCATACATGAGATATTGTTCCTCTTCCCACCGGTGTTGAGCCTATTAGTTATAAATGGATTTTTAAGGTTAAACATCGACCTGATGGATCCATTGAACGACAAAAGGCTTGTCTAGTTGCTCTTGGTTTCACACAGAAGTATGAGATCGATTATGAGGAGATTTTTGTCCCTGTTGCGTAGATTACCACTGTTCGCACACTTTTTGCAGTTGATGCAACTCGTCATTGGCCGCTCTTGCAGATGGATGTGAAGAATGTGGTCTGCATGCAACCACCTCCTGCTCTTCGTACTCCTCCTCAGCATGTCTGTTGTCTCTGGCGTGCTATATATGGTTTCAAGTAGGCTCCCCGTGCGTGGTTTAAGCATTTTCGCAGTGTTATTCTATCAGTGGACTTCATTGAGAGCTTTCAGGATCACTCTTTATTTGTGCGACCATCATCATAGGGTCCGGTGATTCACTTCTATATGTGGATGATATGATCGTCGCTGGTGACGACTCAGCTGGTATTACTTTTGTTCAACGTCACATCCGTAGTTAGTTTCAGATGAAGGATCTCGGTAGTCTTCGCTATTTTTTAGGGCTTGAGATTGCTCAGAGTAAGCGGGAGATTCTTCTCACTTAGCAGAAGTACACAGCAAATATTATTGATCGTGCCGCTATATCTGACATTCACAGTGTTGACACTCCACTTGAGCTTCATGTAAAGCTATATCCTACTGATGGAGAGCTCCTTCCAGATCCTACACGATACAGATAGATCGTGGGTCAGCTAGTGTATCTTTGCATCACCAGACCTAATATTGCTCATGCAGTCAGCATCGTTAGTCAATTCGTCTCCGCTCCTTGTTTGGTTGACTATAGTGCTCTCATGAGGATCCTTCGATACTTACGTGTGACTATTACTTGATCACTCTATCTGTCATCATCTTCATCTCTTGTTCTTCGATCTCACACTGACGCTGACTGGGCGGGAGATCCGATTAGTCGTCGATCCACTAAGGGTTTTTGCATATTTCTTGGAGATTCTTATTTCCTAGCGCAGCAAGAAACAAGATGTTATTTCTCTTTCCAACACAGAAGCCGAGTATCGAGCTATGGCCACCACGACCAAATAGATCGTTCATCTTAGACGTCTCATGGTTGATCTTGGAGTTGATGTTACAGGTCCTACTCCACTTTATTGTGATAATCGGAGTGTTATTTTGATTGCTAGCAATTCAATTTTTCATGAGAGGACTAAACATATTGAGATTGATTATCATTTTTTTCGTCATCACTTCCTTGCTCACATATTTCCTCTGCTGAGCGGATCGCGGACTTCTTCACAAAGTCTCATCCAGTTCTTAGATTCCAGTCTCTCATTCACAAACTCACGTTGGTTGTTTCACCTTGAGTTTGAGTGGGGGTGTTAAATTACATGTGTACTGTATTATTATTGTGTTACACGTGTATTAGGTCTTGTACTATTATATAAAGGACTTTGTCCCTCTTTTAATGAATTAGGTATCATTATTCTTTCTTCTTTAAAGTCTAACAATTTCTAACTCTACATGGAGTTGTATATACTTAAGGAGATTTATGCATGCTTCATTAAATGAACATTGCATTTTTGTTAAATGTTTTACACAAATGTATATAATTATAAAATTAAAATAATTTATCTTATTTTTTATAAACATTACATATTTCAGTACATCAAATATATACTTCAAAAAAGAATCAAAGCATGTACAGGGATTGCATATCAGATTGCACCTAGCATTATCCAAATTTATTTGATTAATGCCCAAATCAAGATTGGAAAACCATCATTTCAATGTTTGTTGCTTTGGATCATCTATTAATGGTAAGTTTAATAAGTTTGCCTTATCAACCTCCATTTGGTCATAGCGAGCAAAAGTAAACAGATACCTTGGCAACCAAGCTATATATTAACAACTAACCTACAACAATGGCGCACTCGAAGTTTCCGATGGAGCTGTCGGAGAAGAAGGCAGAGGATTCCCTAGCGCACTCGATGTTTCAGAAGGAGCTCTCGGAGAAGAAGGTGGAGGTTTCCCTGGCGCACTCGAAGTTCCAGAAGGAGCCCTCGGAGAAGAAGGTGGAGGATTCCTTGGTGCATCCGAAGGACATTGAGCTGGAGATGGACGTGTCGGTGACAGGACTGGAGTCCAAGGCCGAGGAGGCGGACGCGACATGCTCACTTCTTGAGGTGGAAGTGTAGGCGGAGGAGCAGGCGGTTCCTTTGAAGAAGGGGAAGGGCGTTGCGACTTGGAATTCGGCAGTTCCACGTGAACGGTCCACGGGTGTGTCGGCTGGAGAGCTCAAGGAGAGGGAGGAGGTCGGGTGGCAGCTGGTGAGGGGCCGGAGGAGGAACAAAGGCGACCCTCAGTGCTCTAGGAGCGGGGCTCCTCTTTCCTTGGGCGAGTATAAGCAGGGGACACTATGCGAGAGAATGCCGTGACCCTCCTCTTTTTTGGACCTGCAAGAAGATGGGTCACCGTAGCTTTGTCTGTAAGTCAATCATTCGGGGTCTTTGCCTTTGGGAGGTCAGGTCAGGCTTTCTGGAGGTCTCCCCCCACTCGTCCCCTCATGCCGTGTGGAGGTGGAGTGGTCACCAGAGATTTTGGATAGAGTCCGTTCTATGGGCAAAAGCATGCTTGCAAGCTGGGAGGGTGGACAGGAGATGCAGAGTTCGTCCATCTCGGTCCATCGCCATTCACGATGGAAGGGTATTCCCTTAAGTCAGGTCTGGAAGTGCGGTTGGAACAAATTTTGGGTCAGGCTTCCCTCATGGGCCTCCCACAAACTCATTCTTTCAAAGAAGAAGACGGCTATTGATGATGGTGCTATTTCTTTCTCCGAACCCAACTTTTCAGATATGGGGGTCGAAGGTTTCCAAATGTCGGTCCTGCTCTGTGGTCTTCCGATGGTTTGGAGAGCTGAGGGGAGCCTCTGAAAGGTAGTTGAGCCCTTCGGGTTTCTTTTGAACTACGTCAAAATCCTGGACTGCGAGGAGATTTTACCACCGGCAAAGGTGACAGTCTGGGTCTCGAAGGAGGTGCGTCCTCCCGTGTCGATGCTGGTAGTCCTGGGGGGAATGGGAGTGAAGGTACAGGTGGAAGTGTTACCTTCTTCCTCCTCCAGCTCTTATGCTGGTAAGGTTAGGCTCAGTCCAACGGTATCCAGGCGGATCTCGGCGGGCGGAGCCTTGTCGGTTGGAGGAGCACGTCAGCTAGAGATAACTTCGAAGGGGCCTCCGATGGCAAAGGCTGGTGGTGGAGAGAGTCTCGTTGACTGCCCTGAGATTCAATAGTTGAGCCCGGTTCCCGAGAGAGTTGATGACGTGATTTTCTTGGGCACCCCTGACTGTCAGACGTCACCCCCAACTGGTGCTTTTTTAGCGGGTCAAGTCGCAGGTGGCAGTCTGAAGCGTATGGAGGTGAGTCCTTATGTAGCTGGCGGTGGGAGGTCGGGCGGTGTACGAGGAAGGTCGGGTCCCTTCCGTAGTTCGTCATTTTCAGATGGCAGGGGAGTGTGTCTGAGGAGAGAAGGAAGACGTGACGTGTCCATTTTTTCTTGTCCCAAACGGCAGGTGGTGGGCCATTTTCTAGTTAGAGGATCGGGGGGCCAAAAGGTGGGTACTTGCGGACCCAAGCCCACCAATGGACCAAACCCGACGGTCTCTATTGGACGGGATCCGACCCGATTTTCAAAAACGGGTCCCCATAGGGACCTTGTGCATACGGACTCCTCCCGAATTTCAAAATCGGGACCGACATGGCTCTTGTGCATACGGACTCTTTCCTAGATCAACCCGATAAGGGTCGCACTCGTCTGGTTACGATGACCATGCAAAAGTCAAAGCTGATGTCGATAGTCGTTAGTCAGTGGGAAAATTGGGCAGGCCCTTCCTTTGCCACGCTGGAGATGGAGCTAGCAAGTTTTGAAGTGGCGTCTTCCCCTGAAGCTGTTCCTAGTGTGTTGATCCCGCTGTTGACGGCCGAGCAGCCCAAGGCAATCCAGGGTGATATGTGGAAAGCGGATGGGCTCCATCTTGTTCAAATCCTGATGGCGAGCAGGGCTCCCACTGTTTTTGACACACAGCACCAAGGGGAGTCCTCTCCACCAATGGCATTCGAGTCTGGAGAAATGGAGTTTCTCGGATCTCTGACATTCATCAAGGCATCTCAGATTGGGATGATCTTCGAGAATGAGCATGACAAGTTTCAGTTCAAATCTTTCTTTCATAAATCTATGCTTGCTTCCAGCACAATCCTTCCTCTGGGTAATAAACTGCAAGACCATAGCTGAAGTTTACAGTTGTGGTGGAGGGGTGGTATCTGGGTACTTTATCGTAGTCAAATGTACAAATTTCTATGTTGGAACATTCGGGGCCTTAACGACCTTGGTAAAAAGGCGGCTGTTAGGGAGGTGGTGATGGCTCAGGGGGTGCATTTAGTTTGCTTACAGGAGACTAAAATGGAAGAATTCTCTTCGTATGACCTGCGTATGATCAGAGGGAACCGGTTATCGGCATTTGAAGCAAAGGCATCCGTGGGGGCATCCGAAGGAATCGTGCTAGCCTGAAATGACATGAAATGGAAAAAGATAGATCTAAAGGTGCTAAATTTTTTGATATCAATTTCAAAGGAGAACACCATAACTCAGTGGCGATGGATCTAGACTGGTATTTATGGGCCGAACGCAAATGATCAGCGTGAAGATCTATTGCAAGAACTTAGTATTGTCAAGATGGACTAGAATCATCCGTGGTGTATTATGGGTGATTTTTATGTCATTCGTTTCACTGAAGGTAGAAACAGAGTTGTGGTGATCTCCAGGGCCATGGCTCAATTCTCTGAATGGGTTACAGATAAAGGCCTCACTGATGTCCCATTAATCAACCAACGCTACACTTGGAGTAATCTCCGCGAAGTCCTCTCGTGTGCTCGGTTGGATCGGGTCTTCTTGGAAGTTTCTTGGGAGGAAGAGTTTTCGGCATGCAACCTCCGAGGAGTCCCCCATACCACATCGGATCACTTTCCGTTGGTGTTCGAAGGTGGGACGCCGTCTTTCCGATCCTATTACTTCAAATTTTAAAACTGGTGGTTGCAATGTGCTCAATTCAGGGAGCTAGTTGAGACCAATTAGGTTATCGAGGTCTCAGATCTACGAGGGTCACGGAAAGTTGCGTTTAAATTGAAGTGTCTTAAGTCCCTACTGTAGATACCCCAATTTTGACCGTCCAGAAAGACAGAAATACTTCAAGTAACACCCAGAAATAACCCACATTTGGACATCTAATAGAGAACCAAAAGTTTAGGAAACCAGAAACCCTAGACCCCAGACCTAACCCTAAACCCCAGACCTAACCCTAAACACTAACCCTAACCCGAAACCCCATACCTAACCCTAAACCCCAGACCTAAACCTAAACCCTAGACCTAAGCCTAAACCCTAACCCTAACTCTAAACCCTAGCCTGACCAGAAACCCTAACCCTAACCCCAAAAACTAGCCTGACCAGAAACCCTAACCCTAGTCTGACCGGAAACCCTAACCCTAACCCTAAACCCTAGCCTGACAAGAAACCCTAACCTAAACCGGAAACTCTAACCCTAAACCAGACCCTGGCCCAAACCAGGAACCCCCACCTAGAGAAACTCTAAACCCCAAAACCCTAGAGAACCCCATGTCCCTGGCAAGGGGCGGCTAGCCCTAACTAGCCGCCCCATACCAGGCGGCTAGTTAGCACTAGCCGCCCCCTGGCCGACCTTGAACCGCTTCCCTAGATGGGACATAAAGCTGCATTAAATGCTGATCATTGCGGCGGGTTGTGACCTTTAGCCGCCCTATCTTGGCCGGATCAACCCAAGTAACCGACCCAAGCCACCGCTTGTTAGAGATGGAACGTTTGGTAGGTCATGATAGGGGCGGCTACCAGGAAGTAGCCGCCCCATCCTGGGTGGCTAGTTAGGACTAGCCGCCCTTCACTTGGTCCTGACAGAAGAACCAGAGAATTAATGAGGGGTCTAATCAAACACACTATTAACCAAGCCACTCTTTTACCCCCTGGGTATTCCCCTACCTCGTTTTTACTATAAATAGAGGAGGTCCCAAGCCTTTAAACAACATCCACAACTCACATCCACCAATTCCCAATCCACTTGATATCAATTGACCATTCCCTTCCCCCACTAGAAATCCCAAGAGAGAGAGAAAGAGAGCCTCTTTTGTGAGAGAACAATCCATTCCCTACACAAAAATACCCTCTCATTCTACCCTCCAGGAACCCGGGTTAAACCTAGCTTAGCCTCTGTCCAAAACCAAACCCATTTCCTACCGAAGTTCTGCCCAAACCAACCCAGGCCCCAGACGGCTAAACCCTAGTAGCCGCTCCATACCCGACGGCTGGATCCCACTAGCCGCCCCATATCCACACCCCATTTGCACCTATTAGTCCCAAGACTCCTTTAACCAAGCCCCGGAAGCAGAATAGGATTACCTGTTTTTCACCACTATGACCGATATATCCGTGTCTCAGAGCGGAGACCCCACAAACTCCCCACGTTGGCGATCAAATCCAACCCAATCTTTTCCTGCTTTTAGAAAAAGTAGGTGGTGATCACACAAACCTTGGAATCCTCTTGAGCCGCTGTCGGGCGCCTCAACTTGGAATGACACCACCCTTCCGAGAAGACGGTCTGATCGAGCCCGTCAGGGCACGCATCCGATCCGAATCCCCGAAGAACCCCCACACACGCACCACAGCACCCCCATCGGATTTTTCCCAACACCTAACGGAATCCGACACCGACAAATCTGACGATCACGGTGGGACCTCCCTCGTGAAAAACAACAAAAGGTAATCCTCTTCTGCCCCCTTTTACAAGCTTGACTAGAATGCTATCAACTCTCTAGGAAGGTTAGAGTTTCCCACCCCTTGAATCAGATCCTCCTCTACTTTGCATCACAGCATCATTTACTGATTTGTAAGCCGCATACCGCTGCGTAATCATTTACTGCTTTGTAAGCCGCACACCGCTGCGCAATCCTTTACTGCTTTGTAAGCCACACACCGCTACGCAATCCTTTACCACTTTATTTACTGCTATATATCTGCATTCATTCCCTTGAAACATTTCACACCTCATGGAATTCCGCATAGAGGAGGAGATACTAGAGGAGAGAATCCACCAAGAGGGTCAGGCCACGCAATTCCTGACCCATCTAGAGGAAAAGATGGCCAGTCTAGGGTACCAATCCGTAGAGGACATGTTTCATGATCTCGCCGACTACCATCATGTCAAGACCAAGAAACAGGAGGCCCCTGTCGAAACCCCCAAGGCTATCCCCAAAACCCCGTCCACACCCAGCCGCTCGATCAACCCGAGCATTTTTTCATTTACCCCCCTTTCCCCCGCGAATCCAATATTCCCGACCATTTCTGCCCCAGGCAGCCCTCCCAGGGGAGAAACACTAGATGAAACCATCCGGAGAATCCTCTCCGAGACTGGTCCCTCAGCCCCCAAGCACATGTCTCTACATAACCTGAGACAGATTCCGTCAGTCCACTTGCCGGAAGGATTCAAAATCCCCAAGTTCCACCGGTATAACGGTCATGGAGACCCAGACATCCGTTTAACTACCTTTTATCTAAACGCCCGCCCATTTCTAGATAATCAACCTCTGCTAGTCTTCCTCTTCCAAAAATCATTAGAAGGAGAAACACTACAATGGTTCTCCACCCTCCCTGTAGATCACTTGTCGAACTTCTCGGCTGTACGGTTACCAGAGGATCAGAACACCATCTATTTCGGATTTAACCGTAGAGAGAATGAGGCCTAGGGAGGAATTTGAATAATACGTGTCTCGGTGGCGCACACTTGTCCACCGATCCGGTCTGCAACTCACAGAATGTCAAGAAATTGACATGATGATACAGAGCCTGAATCCAGAGCTTCGTACGAGCATTTCGTACGGGGACTGTACTACGTATCAACTTCTAATTGACCGCCACAACAGGATTTCCCATTGTGTAGCCCCAGTAGTCCAAACCCAGTCCCCACCTATCAGCCATAGGGTTGGACAACCGCCTCGTAAGGCACAAAACCCCACGGTAGAGGGGATTACCAAAGTATCGGCACTCTACCCAAACAGAGCACGAGTTCCTGATCGAAGAACGGCCCCGAGACAGTACACATACGGCTCATCCAGGTATGCGCCGCCTCGACCAATCAACCAAAATTTCATTACTCGATCAATACCCATCCCCGTGCCAATGCAACAAAGCCTCGTAGCCCATGATTCCCCAACACGGGTTCCCGTAATCCAAAACTAGAACCAAATCAGAACCACCCCTTTATTCTACTCTCCCAAGAACGCAAGGCGTAGCCCCCGTGATAAGGCTGCGCCTTTCTCCTTCTACGGCCCGAGATGGTCAAACAGAAGGGATAGCTATCCTCCCCTTCTAGAAACCCTAGGAAGCATCTTTAGAGCCTTATTAAAGGTCGATGGCATTTCCTTACCCATGGTAGACCTTTGCCTATTAGTGCCGACCCCACCCATTTTTGTCAATATCACCGACATCACAGCCACACTATCGAACAATGCTCCTCGTTTCGAGACATCGTCTACAACCTTGATGAAGAGAGGCGCTTAGACTGGGCCACTATCAGGGGACTCAAAAACAACCTAGTTACAAAGTCAAGAAGTCAAGCCAGCCCCAATAACTCTCAGCCCTATAGGAGCCAAAACTCAAGACCCAAGGCCAGCCGCGGAGGCTCTCTTAGAAGAACCGGAGAGCCTAAGCTGTGAAAGTGTCTACACTATAAAAGCCGCTGACCATGAAGAGTCACTCAGAATCATCCCAGGTGGCTTAATCCTACCAGCCTCTTCCCCCATCCTACCAGTCCCCTCCCTCATTCTCCCAAGCCCCGCAAAGTTCCCCTTCCCTAAAAAACTCCAACCATTACCCCTCTCACCAATTAACAAAAGCTTATACCAATCAAAGCAAAACCCCCGAACCACCATTGACACTCTGAACCATCACACTACTAGAGCAGGCAGAATTTTCAATGCTGTCCCCTCTTATAGACACCCCCTGCCTGAAACAGAAACTGAGGAGCCCCGCGCCGGAGATAGGATTGACATCCTAGACCAACTACGAAAAATCCCCACAAAAATTTTCATTTCAGAGTTAATCGAAACCTCAGAACACCACCAGCAGGCTCTAAGAATGTTTCTAGAAAAAATCCAAATTGACCCACAAACCTCTACCCTAGGCGTACAAATAGCTCTAGCCACCGCGGGACTAGGGCCCATCATAACCTTTAGACCTAAAGAAGAGATTCATGATAAGGTCATTAGCACCTCGACCCTATGCATAACAATTAACCTCGAAGGGTATCCGGTGGATAAAGTTCTAATTGACACCGGTGCAGGGGTAAACCTCATGTCGCTACAAACCTTTGAGCACATTGATGGACACATAACCACACTCCTCGAAATGGACAACCGTATATTTGCTTATGACAAAACAAGCTCGTCCGGTTCTCGGCTTTAAGGACTTCCGATCAAGAGTAGGGCCGCTGGAAACTAGCGCTAAAGCTTATGTCCTAGAAATGGATTCAGATTATAATATGATCCTAGGACGTAAATGGCTAGCGTCCATAAAAGGGGTCTCATCTCCCCTACACCAGTGCTTGAAGTTCCCCTTAGGAGTCGGATAATCAAAATATAGGGAGACTCGGTCAAAGGACCTAAAACGAGGTTCGCCGATAATGAAACCATCACTGTAAAAATCAATGACCCGAGCCCTGTAGTAGCCACCATCCACATCTTAGACTTCCCGACCGATTGACTAAATCCTCGGAACACTCCCTCCGGTACCACAGAGACAAGCCGCCCTAGACTTAAGCACCCTGGCTGGCACATAATGGGGATCATGGGTCATCTCCCTGGGGGAACCTTGAGACAAAAAAATGGGATCTTGGAGCCCATCGAACTCCCAGCATGGCTAGGTAAATGGGGCATCGGCTCATCCAAGCACCACCCTAAATTAAAAGAAAAATACAATTGGATGTTATACGAACATTTCATAAAGGGAATAATCGTAGAACCCGCCAAAGAGGCCATGTGCCCCTGCCCCCTGGACCCTATCCAAGAAAGAGAACCAGACTATCTCTTTGGCTCCCTTGATTGGCTGTTCCTACACCCTGATAAGCACCTAAACACACACTCACCACCAGACGATAAAACTCCAGCTGTCCCAGCCTCCTTTTCTTGCAGTGCTCAATCATCGCAACAAAGGAGCGCCAGTTGCTGGAGGGAAGTCGGTTGAAAGACTTCCACCAATCCAGTAGGTTGCAAATAATAAGTGTCTTTTCTGTTACAAAAAAAAAAAAAAACAAAAACAAAACAAAAAACACAAACAAACAAAAAACAAAAAAAAAGAAAATAAAACACGAAAATAGGATGGAAATCAAAACCCTAGGGTCCCTGTTCGACAAAGATGACTTCACCCCGGCATGGCACCCTTTCAGCGATGACTTTGATCTCCTGAATAAACTACAGCGTCTAGCCAGTCAAGCTAAGAGTCCCGACCCTAATACCTCGTCCAAGGCAATCAAACCTACTAGGAGTCAGATACTTGACCAGATCATTAGCAACTTAGAAGGGTATAGCAGGGCCATATTAGGCTTATAAATTTGGATCAATAGTAGTTATAGAAGAACCAGACCTAGATAACATAAAAATCCTATACGATGGTCTAGGAGTCTTCAAAATCTGTGATGAGAACGATGAGGACCTATTTAAAGAATTCGAGCAGAGCCTCAAAGGTTTGATGAAAAGACAGAAGAAGCGGACGAGAAGGTAGAGGAGCTAAACCTAGGGACAAAGGCCCAAAATCATTTCAATTAGCGCAGGACTAAATCACGATAAGAGAGAGGGCTTGTTTAAAATATTACATGAGTATAAAGACGTCTTTGCATGGTCTTACAAGGATATGCCCGGACTCGACACCTTTCTAGTTGAGTATCGGTTAATCCTAGAACCAAATGCAAAACTAGTAAAACAAAAACCGAGGCGTCTTCATCCTGAGGTGGCTTTAAAAATCAAAGATGAGGTAGACAAACTCCACCAGGCTAAATTTATCCTGGTAGGCTTATACCCAAGATGGGTAGCTAATATCGTTCCGGTATCCAAGAAAGATAGAAAGATCCGGGTATGCATCAACTTCAGGGACCTTAATCGAGCGTGCCCAAAAGATGACTTCCCACTCCCACATATTGACCTCCTTGTTGACAACACGGCAGGATATGAGATGCTCTCTTTCATGGATGGCTTTTCCGGATACAACCAGATCCGGTTGGCAGAAAAAGATCAAGAAAAGACTTTCTTTACCACACCCTGGGGGACTTACTGCTATATAGGATGCATTTCGGGCTAAAAAATGTGGGTGCAACGTATCAAAGGGCTATGCCCTCAATATTCCATGATATGATGCACAAACTAGTAGAAGTATATGTGGATGACATCTTAGTTAAATCTAGGACTCGAATAGGACACGCAGACATACTTAGGCAAGTATTACAGAGATGCAGAGAGTTTTCGCTCAAAATGAATCCAAAGAAATGTCACTTTGGTGTCTCCTCCGGGAAACTCTTGGGATTCATGGTAAGTAAAAGGGGGATCGAAATAGATCCAACCAAGGCGAAAGCCATCGCCCAAATGCCCCCACCTAAGAACCTAAAGGAATTAAGGGGGCTCATAGGAAGGTTGCAATTTATTAGGAGATTTAAAGATGTCTCCCCTTTAACAAATTACTAAAAGGGGGAGTTAGGTTTAACTGGGATAGTGAATGCCAAAAGGCCTTTGATAATCTAAAAGAGTACCTTCTTAATCCCCCGGTCCTCTCAGCTCCAGTACCCGAACGGCCTCTCCTTCTCTATATAGCCGCAACTAAGGAAGCCATTGGTGCAGTGCTTGCACAACACGACGACATGGGAAGAAAGGAAAATGCCATTTACTACCTAAGTAAGACCCTGATTGAATATGAAAAAGCCTACCCTCCTACAGAAAAAACTTGCCTAGCATTAGTATGGGCTTCCCAAAAATTGCGACATTATTTTCTTGCCCACAAAGTCAAGTACTTTGCCAAAATGGACCCAGTAAGGTTCCCATTCGAGAAAGCTGTATTAACTGGACGCTTAGCCCGGTGGCAAGTACAGTTAAATGAGTTTGACATCACGTACGCCACCCAAAAATCCATCAAGGGGCAAGCTATCGCTGACCACCTCGCTGAACTCCCCCTCCCTGATTATGAACCAGTGAAAACTGACTTCCCGGACGAGAAAATATTTGAGCTTATTGAAGAAAAAAATAGAAAGACATGGACGCTATACTTCGACAGAGCGGTCAACCAAAAGGGAAAGGGAATAGGAATAGCACTAATCTCCCCCGAAGGCGTCATTATCCCACGAGCGTTTCAGCTTACGTTTAATGCCACCAACAATATTGTCGAATACGAAGCCTTGATAGTAGGTTTGAAGGTAGCCCTAGCCCTAGGAGTTAAAAGTTTAGATATTATTGGGGATTCCCTCTTAGTGATCCGCCAAACTCTTAAAAAATATCAGACTAGTGACCCGAAGCTGAAGCCCTTTAGGGAACTAGCCATAGTCCTGCTAAAACAATTCCATGAGGTTACTCACATTTTCATACCACAGACCGGCAATATCCTTGCGGACTCTCTGGCCTCTCTAGCCTCATCGCTCACCTTCCCCATATCTAGGACATCTGAAACAGTCACTATCCATAGACTGGAAACTTCTGCCACCGAACTCGGTGACTATAGAACTCGAGCTCTCCTAAAAAGGAACCAAATAGATAAAAATGCTAGTACCACGAAAGTCTTAGCCCTTGAACTAGGAGATATGGACGACGGAAATCCATGGTACTTTGACATCAAAACTTTCCTTGAAGATGGTTCATTCCGAGGCTACGCTACTAGCAATGACCAGAAAATAGTTAAAAGAATAGTGGTCAAATACTGCCTTCAAGGAGGGATACTCTTCCGAGCATCCTTCAATGGAGAACTACTCAGATGCTTGGACGACGAAGAAGCATATACCATTGTAGAGGAAGGTCACTCTGGAGTATGTGGAGGGCACGTCAATGCCCAGATGCTAGCAAAAAAGGTACTAAGAATGGGCTACTATTGGCCCACGCTTGAAGGGGACTGCAACAAATACGTTAAGCGTTGTATCCAATGTCAAACCCATGCCAACAAGATACATGCACCAACATCCTCTTTACACCCCATGACTTCACCATGGCCCTTCTCTATGTGGGCGCTAGATGTGATAGGACCATTCTGGGATACTATAGAAAACACCACCCAAAAAGCCTTCATCCTCACCGCTATAGAATACTTTACCAAATGGGCTGAAGCCGAGTCCTATATAGTAATTAAAAGCTCTACCCTGGCTCATTTTGTCCGCACTCACCTCCTTGCACGGTTCGGCACCCCCAAAGTAATTATAACTGATAATGGCCCCCAGTTTATCTCCAAGAATTCCAAGACCTGTGCAATAAACATCATATAGAACTTCATCATTCCACACCATATTATCCCCAGGGGAACGGACAAGTAGAGGCCACCAACAAAACCTTGCTCAAAATTATAAAGAAAACGGTAGAAACCCACAAAGCTACCGATTGGCCTGATAAATTGGTAGATGCCCTCTGGGCATACTGAACCTCCATTAGGACACCCACTGGTCAAACTCCCCACCAAGAGGGAAGTTGCAACCCACTTGGGAGGGACCCTATGTGATTACCCATGCCTATTCTGGGAATTCCTACCGCCTGGTAGATGCCAAATGAGTCGAGGTTTCAGGTTCGTGGAATGCACTTTATCTAAAAAAATCCATGCATGAATAGCTTTCAATACTTGAGAACAATTATTCTTTCTTCCTGCAATTTCCAGCGTTTAGTACTTGATGATAGAATTATAAGACTCTCAAAGATAAACTCGTATCTATTTGAACACATCTCCGCCAAATCATGCCGCTTCCTTCACACACGTATGACTGGACAATAGATTTACCCGATAGAAGAGAAATTGCCTACCCCGTATACTGGGACAATTTAAAACCCCAAAACAAACATCCCTTATTTTCGCCCCACTCGTATTAACCCCAAGTCAAAATGAGGAGTTACCCGGACATAGCATATGTTCGAAAACTGGCTCTGGGACTATACAAACACTTCTAGAGGGGAAGCATGAAAAGAATCGGGGTGAAAAACAGAAGAGCCCCCCCTCAAATCAAAAGAAATCAGGTAATGAGAGGCCAACAAAAGAAAAATAACACCCAAGTGAACGGGATAAACTCTCTATTTTAGCAGGCTTTCACGCCTTTACGCACAAGTGTATGCCAAACAAAAGGCTATACTAGTATAGGGTCCAAACAAATGATTGTACTTTCCACCCAAAATAAAGAAGTAGTAAAAAGAAGAAAGCCAAAGAGACCTAGAAAGTAGAACATATGCTAGACTGTGACAATTCTAAAATATTGCCCGAAAGGAAGATATTACTCTTACCCCATTCTCTTACCCCCCCCCCCCTTTTATTTATTTCGCAATGGGATTCAAAATTGAACTATGTATACCGGAAAAGGTGAAATTTCGACCAAAGGTAGATCATTTCCAGGTTTACAACTACACACACTCACATGAGTTCACTTAGAAACTTGCCTATCCAAAGGAAGCTTATTTGACTTGACTCCTGGTACACCCATGGATCTTCCAGTATGTTTAGAATAATACGATCAAGCATTTGAGAACCATGAATCTAGAAAAACCGACACTTAAGGCTTATGCCTTTCAAATACAATCCTGGTTTGGACATAGGTGACCACAAGGGCTCCTCCATTGGGACTTGATGGTATCTTTTACTTAAGAAAGTCGAGAACATTGCCCTCTCACGTAAAAACCCATTGAAGAATTAAAATGCCCCCTTATGCCCCTCATACTTATGCATAAGTTCGGATTTTCCTTTTTCAAAAACACCTAGGCATCTGATTTTCTGAAATGCTAAAATTGACCCCCCGTACCAATATTAAGATTACCCCCATCTACACTCATTTTATGCCCTTCCGCACATGCTTGAGAAGAAATTATCCCACTTTCACACATACTTAAGAGTTTTCTTCGCTCATGCAGTTGAATCCCTCCCTTGCGTACTAAAGCATGGTTTTCGGCACTATACTTTCTCGCATTATCTTTCCATTTACATTAAGATGCATTATCGCCCTTGACAATTCAAGCAAGAAGGGCTCGAAAGTCAGTGCAGGGGCCCCATCCGGACAGATTTGACAATTGGTCCATGAAAGGAATGTTTTTATAGGTCTCGAAAGTCGAAACGGTCACAAAGGCTTTCAGCAGCAGCAGCAGGCAGGTGCAGCAGAACCAGAAGAATTGTCCCAGGCAAGGGGCGGCTAAACCCGACTAGCCGCCCCTCACCAGACGGCTAGACAGTACTACTAGCCACCCCTGCCCTTCTTATGCAGGTGAAAACCCCAGTCAAGGGGCGGCTAAACAGTACTAGCCGCCCCTCACCTGCTACCCCCTCTATTGTTATCAGTCCCATCTTTTTCAACTCTTCAACTCCTTTGATACCTATAGGAAACATTCTCCCCCAAAACCTGTGCACACGCATTTCATACATCCACGCATACATAAAAACAATATGACTACGAATCAAACAACAACAAAAATGAAAATCATACACCAAACCATGCATCCATTCATCCTTTCATCCACCCATACAACCTTATAAAAAACCATTCCACATACACGACCAAACTGAAACCAATAAACCAAGTTAAAAACAGCCATGTTTGTTCATACACCAAAGAAAGAAAGGGAATATTGTTCATGAAAAAGAAAGGTAAACCTACTGAAAACTAAAATCAAAATAAATAAAGATCCAACGGAAGCTTCCATGAAAGTCTTGAGCTACACACCATTGAAATGATCACCTGAGTCAAGAGAAAAGAAGAAAAGCATAAATTCCTTGCATCTATACTATTCTTCTATCTAAAACCAAGACGCAAAGAAGTTATACCTCGGCGTATCGTCGTCTGCTGGAGGCTGAGTAGGAGGAACGTCCTGACTTGGCTGAGAAGGGAGCGGTGGCTGAGGAGAGGACTGAACCTCTAGAGCGTCAGGAGCGGCAGGAACCTCTTGAACCGAAGACGCAGCCCTTGCATATATCCCACGACTCCGAGAAGCACGGCTGAAGGTAGCCCTGGTAGCCAAGGAAGCCAAGAGAGAATGGTCAGCTCAAGCGGGAGAAGGTCGAGGTCCGCCTCGGTCATAGAGCCCCCTCCAACCAATTTCCCCCTCATAGTTGCCTCCCAGAGATGGACCTGCTGCATATCTCTGTCTCTCCTCTCCAATCTCTGTCGGAGGCGACTCTCTGTCCCTCTGGCCCGATCCTCAGCAGCCCTCAACCTCTCCTCCAACTCCCGTGCCCTCGCCTCTGATGCCCTGAGCGCCTCTCGGTCCCTGTCCCCGGCCGTCTAGAGAGAACAAACCAAGCCCCCATCAAACCTCGAGGAACACCCGCTGAAGCCTCGAACTCCGACACCCTCATCTGGAGGGAGTCCCTCTCGCGGCCTAGGGTGATGAACCCCTCCTCTCTCAAAGCCAATGGACCTCAGCCGGTCCGTCTCCTCCTCAGCCCGAGAAGCCCTACCCCACGCCTGGCCTAGCTCCATCCGTGTGGCCGTCAATTCACTTCAGGCCGCATCTAATTCCCTCGTCAGCTCGAGCTCTCGCTCGGAAACCATGGAAGGAGGAGGGGCGGAAGAAGAGGAAGCACCATCGGCTCTCGCTCTCGACAGAGCATCCACCTGGTCCTGCAAGCGTCTCCTTTGTACGCGCAACGCTTCTAGCTGCCTGGCCCGCGCTTGGAGGTGCTCATTGGCAGTCTTGAGCCTCTTCTCCATCTCATTCAATTCAACCTGCAAAAAAAAACGCCACTCAGCAAAATATTCAGCAAAAAAGAACGAGAAAGAGAAGAAGGGTTTCCAACTTACGTAGGCGCCCGGGATCTCCTCCTCCATCGTCCAAGGATACCCGCGTACTCCTGACGATACCAAGCCAGATATTCATCACTCGAAGTCACCTCAGGACGGCGCTCCACATACGTAGCATAATTCCTCGAGAGGTTCGTGTCCCGAGGAATCCCAGCCACCGGGATCGAGGGGCGCCACGGCAGAGGATCTGGCACCCACTGGTGATAACCAAGCTGGCAGACGACCCGGCTGATCGCATGAAACACGACCTCATTAAAGTAGATCAACCAGACGTCTCGCGCTAGGGCCTCGAGAACTCCTCCGAATAAGGCCTCCACATCATCTAAAAAGCATCAAAAGATTGGAAGAGCGCTTAGTCAAAAGAAAACCAAATGCAAGCCAAAGAAATCCAAAGAAAAACTTATACCTCTTCCTCCGACAAGGCACGGAAGGCCTCTCAGAATTAGGAAAGGCGGTACAAGCAAGAGGATCCCTGGGGTTCCCATCTCATGGCCCAAGGGTGGGCACGATCAAACGGCGCCAGAGTCGGGCGATCAATTGCGAAGTGCTCGTACCCAAAAATCATCATAATCAAAGTGAACTAAACCAAGAAAAGGACATTTACCACTCACTTACACATACCTGAAGAAATGGCGCGAAGCCACCAAGGTTCTGTCCCCCGGCCCTCTTGATTTTCTTCGAGAGCTCCGCGAAGAGATGGGTGAGGATCGCCGCTCCCCCGGCATAGCATCCCATGCCCTCCAGGTCCCTCATCAGCAAAAGGGAATGAGAGGAAACCTTATCAGAGGTCGTCGAGAAGAGGACCCAGCCGAAGAAGTAAAGGAAGAACGCCCTCAACTCCCTCCGTGCCTTCTATGAGCACGCGGCCGCCTCTCTCGCCTCGATCATCGCCCGCCTCCTCTCAAAGCTAGCTGCAGCTTCGCCCTTCTGGCCTCTTTAAGGAACCAAGGCCATACTGCCCCGAAAGCCTCCCTAAAGGGATCCGGTTCAGCGTCCGCTCCCGCTCCACAAACTCCCATTCCCCGATCAACTCTCGAAACAACCCCTATAGTCCGCAAGGGTGGCCGCAATCACCGATTCCCCCAAGACCGGAAGGTCAGTAATCCGGTGGACGTCCTCAAGGGTCGGCATAACGGCGCCAGTAGGAAGGATGAACGTAGAACTCTCCGGGTCCCATCTCTCCGCCAATGCCTCCACATATGGGCGATGGAGGTGGAACGACTCAATCAGAAAGAAGGAACGGAAGTCCGCTCCATCCACTAAACTCCTGTCCTCTGCCCCAAGGCATCGTACCACATCTTCGTCCCGTGCCATAAGGCCCAGATACGGTTCGTCCGCTGCAAGCAAAAGAAGAAGACATGGGTTAGTTTAGAGAGCAATCGAAGGTAAGAATCCAAAAGCCTAAGATTCGTTTAGAAAAATCATGCTTAGCAAAATAAACTTCCATATACTAAATCAAAGACGAAAGCATGAAAATAAGAAGCTTAAAACACATAAAGGTTCCCCTCCCATTATTTACAAAACACCCTTCATATGATCACACATGCTAAAGACATTAAAATCCACCATGGTCACCACTTACGCTCTCTCTTACATCACGCCTATCATGCTTATATACTTTCCCTAAACACACCTAAGCATATGGAAAACACTTCGACCCGTGAAACACATGCCCTCATGCTCTACCACGATCAAACACATGCGAAGTCACACCCTAAAAAACTATATGCGCACAAAAATGTATCGCATGCAAGTATACTAGCCATATCATTCCTCTCTCCTTTCTATGCATAAAACAAACATGGATATGTATGAAAAATTGCCCCCCCCCTCCCTTTCCTAAAGACAAACCCGTGTCAATATACAGCATGCTTACACATCCCACCATGATTAACTTTACACCAAGCATGCCTATTAAAAAACACACATATACAAGTATTATACGCTAAGTCACCTATTCATACCATCAAAAGACATGCATATACACCAAATAAAAGCTACGAGTAAAAGGGGACAAGAAATTACCACGGCTCGTGTGGACCCAGGAGCGCCCACATCGGCCTCATCGGGATCGTCCATCCCATCATCATCCCCGCATCGGAGACAAACTCCGCAAAGGCCCCCATAGCCCTGCTTTCCTCCTCCTCAGCCCTGGCCTCTGTGGCCTCCCTATCCAGCATCCCAACAAGGGCATCCAATGACGCCTTCACATGTTCACTAACTCCCTCGGCCCCTACTCCCTCGGTTGCACCCTCAATCGGTCCTCCGACCCCCGAAACCACCTCCTCGACCACCACCGGTCGATCCCCACGCCTCCTCTTACGTGTGCAACCGATCATACTCCCCCCTACCTCTAGGACAGCCCCCGAAGGTAAATCCTCGACCTCACTCCCGTCAATACCCACTGGCGGCACCTCCGCCGTACCCACAACCTCCCCTTTCGCCTGATCACTCCCGATGAACTAGACCCCGTGACAGCCCCTCTCTGCTCTCGGGAAGACCTAAGGCGCTTCATCATCGAAGCCATCTTCTTCCCCTTCGTCATCTCCTCCGATTTCGTACAAAAGAAGAACCCCAAAGAAAATCTAGGGCTTCGAAATAAAAAATAAAGGAATGATGGAAGGCAAAAATAAGGATTCAAGGTGTTTTAAAATCAAGTTTTTGGTTTAAAATAGAGAAGAAGAAGAGAGGAGGGAAGAGTAACCGTTTTAAAACGCATGGGGAGATAGAGAGGGTCTCTTTTCTGTTATAAGGGACCCAGTCGGGAGGCGGCTACTTACGAGTAGCCGCCCCCTCTCGGGCGGCTAGTTACCACAAGCCGCCCCACCATGTTTTCTCGTTTTCACTTGAAACCCCTTTCCAATCTCTTTCTAGCCCTAGTTCCAAGGTTTTCTATACCCAACAACCATGTATTGGCTTATTTCCAGGCACTACTTGATCAAACACAACTTTGTCAAAGTTTTGCCGCACTTTCAGTACCGTTTGAATTCGAATTTCTTCAGTTCTGGTTCTTTTCAGAGTTCTTATCATTCGGATGATCCAAATCCACCAACTAAACCTTTTACTTGCTTTCTGTCGGCAATATCCCCTCCTTGCTGAGTTTTCCCAAGCACGGGAACAGTAGGCACGAGAAAACTGACGATGGGCTGCTCCGTGCACAATAGCTAAGAACCCCGATCGCGGGTTGGATCACTCACCATTTACATTTTCCGCCTTCCACCTGGATCATCCTTTTGGTTAAAATTCTAATTCAAGATCTAGCCTCTGACGGTCTAAATCAAACTCCCCGAATAGTACTGTTTGTGTTGTCATAACTTCTTGAAGGTCGGGCCGGCCAAAATAGGGGTCTCTTTTCTTATCATCAGTCAAATACTTTCCTGCTTCGCACAAAGACTCCGGTATGTCAAGAGGTAGTAGGCCACTCCGTGTCACCACACCAATGTAAAAGCTAAGGGTCTTTGCCGCATCACCCACTGGTTTTCCTAGTTCGTTCCATTCTATTGGTAATTTAGCCATCTTGCAAGTCCAATTCTTTCCTGCTTCGCACAAAGACTCCGTCTGATGAGAGAAAATTATAGATACCCCAATTTTGACAGTCCAAAAAGACAAAATACTGCAAGTAACACCCAGGAATGACCCACATTTGGACATCTAATAAAGAACCAAAAGTTCAGAAAACCAGAAACCCTAAACCCCAGACCTAACCCTAAACCCTAACCCTAACCCTAAACCCCAGACCTAACCCTAAACCCCATACCTAAACCTAAACCCTAGACCTAACCCTAAACCTTAACCCTAACCCTAAACCCTAGCATGACCAGAAACCCTAACCCTAACCCCAAAACCTAGCCTGACCGGAAACCCTAACCCTAACCCTAAACCCTAGCCTGACCGGAAACCCTAACCCTAACCCTAAACCCTAGCCTGACCGAAAACCCTAAACTAAACCGGAAACCCTAACCCTAAACCAAACCCTGGCCCAAACCAGGAATCCCCACCTAAAGAAACTCTAAACCCCAAAACCCTAGAGAACCCCAAGTCCCTGGCAAGGGGCGGCTAGCCCTAACTAGCCGCCTACTACCTCATACAGGCGGCTAGTTAGCACTAGCCGCCCCCCTGGTGGTCGACCAAGAACTGCTTCCCTAGATGGGACATAAAGCAGTATTAAATGCTGATCATTGCGGCAGGCTGTGACCTTTAGCCACCCTATCTTGGCCGAATCAACCTAAGTAACCGACTCAAGCCATTGCTTGTCAGAAATGGGACGTTTGGCAGGTCATGATAGGGGCGGCAACCAGGAAGTAGCCGCCCTTCACCTGGTCCTGACAGAAGAACCAGAGAATTAATGTGGGGTCTAATCAAACACACTATTAACCAAGCCACTCTTTTACCCCCTGGGTATTCCCCTGCCTCTTTTTACTATAAATAGAGGAGGTCCCAAGCCTTTAAACAACATCCACAACTCACATCCAACCAATTCTCAATCCACTTGATATCAATTGACCATTCCCTTCCCCCACTAGAAATCCCAAGAGAGAGAGAAAGAGAGCCTCTTTTGTGAGAGAAAAATCCACTCCCTACACAAAAACACCCTCTCATTCCACCCTCCAGATACTCGGGTTAAACCTAGCTTAGCCTCTGTCCAAAACCAAACCCATTTCCTACCGATGTTCTGCCTAAACCAACCCAGGCCCTGGACGGCTAAACCCTAGTAGCCGCCCCATACCCGACGGCTGGATCCCACTAGCCGGCCCACATCCATACCCCATTTACACCCCTTTGTCCCAAGACTCCTTTAGCCAAGCCCCGGAAGCATAATAGGATTACCTGTTTTTCACCTCTGTGTACGGTATATCCGTGTCTCAGAGCGGAGACCCCACAAACTCCGCAACGTAGGTGATCAAATCCGAATCCTAATCTTTTCCTTCTTTTATAAAAAGCAGGTGGCGATCACACAAACCCTGGAATCCTCTTGAGCCACTATTCGGGCGCCTCAACCAGGAATGACACCACCCTTCCGAGAAGACGATCCGACCGAGCCAGTCAAGGCACGCATCCGATCCTGAATCCCTGAAGAACCCCCACACACGCACCACAGCACCCCCATCGGATTTTTCCCAACACCTAACGGAATCCGACACCGACACCTACTGAAGAGATGGAACACAAAACAAAAGAGGGCCCGGAGAGCACGAAAGTTAGAAGTTGAGTCGGATGTTGACATGTTGGACAGACGGGAAGAAGTGGGAGGTCTTTCTGTGGCTGAGAGGGAGCTCTGCATTGCACAGAAAGGGGAGTAGATGTTGATCCTTCAAATGGAAGAGACCGAATGGAGGCAGAGATCAGGGGAACTGTGGCTCAAAGAAGGTGACGGTAATACGAAGTATTTTCATAAGATGGCAAATCATAGGAGTCTATCAAATCATATTGGTTCGATTAGTGTGGACGTTTCCATTGTGGACAATCCGCAGCAATTGAACCAGACATTTGTAGACTCCTTCACCCATGCTTTCTGAAGTCCTAATCGCCGGCAAGTACGCCAGTACCTATGGAGAGATGAGGAGTTAGGAAGGGTCCCTGATCACATGTAGTCTCAGATGGAAGCTCTTTTCTCGGAGGAGGAATTGAAGAAGGCGGTCTTCGGGTCTAATGGCGACAAGGCCCCGGCGCCCGATGGGTTTAACCTTCGTTTCTTCTAAGAGTTCTGGCAGGTGACACACGAAGACTTCTGGAAATGTGTTCAGAGGGGATTGGGGCCCTAAATGCAACTTTTATTGCCCTAATCCTGAAGGAAGACGGAGCCACGGAAGTGGACGACTATCGGCCGATCAATCTCATCAATGGCTCATACAAGATGATTGTGAAAGTCCTAGCTAACAGGTTGAAACTGGTGATCGGCTCCATGGTGTAGGACTGCCAATCGATTTTTATTCCTGGTAGACTCCTTCAAGATGGTTTTATGGCAGTACAAGAGTGTATAATGGTAGTGCATAAAGACAAACGGTGGGGCATCCTCATCAAACTGGATTTCGCAAGGGCCTTTGATAATGTGAAATGGGATTCTTCTTCATCTCCTCGCTTGTCATGGTTTCGAACCATCTATCCTAAGGATGATCAAGTAGTGTATCTCTACTGCTAAGGCGTCTGTCCTAGTGAATGGGAAACCCTGTGGATTGTTCCACATGAACAAAGGTCTCAGACAAGGTGACCCGTTCTCTCCTTTACTATTCACGGTGGTCACCATTGCTCTTAGTCGCATGTTTCGAATGGCAAAAGAAATGGGATGGTTAAAAGGGCTAAGTGTCTGCCGTTGGGGACCCTCTTTGTCTCACGTACAGTATGCAGATGATACTGTAATTCTTTGTGCAGCGGAGGAGTCATCTATTCGAGGAGTAAAATTTGTTTGTGAGTGCTTCGAATACCTCTTGGGACTGCACATAAATTTCAGCAAAAGTGCAATGTTGGGGATTCAATTTGAGTGGCGGAGAGCTGTCTGACCTTGCTGGTATCATGGGGTGTCAAGTGGCCTCCTTCCTAGGGCGTCACCTAGGACTCCCATTACAGTTGGGTAAACTTAAGGCCGAGGCTTGGGCTCCTCTGATCCAACGGTTACGAAAGGCGATTAGAATGATGGCCGAGTAGGGCACTCAGCTTAGGAGGTCGTATTATTCTTTTGCAGTCTGTACTCTCCAACCTTCGATATTTTATCTCTCTTTGTTTAAAATCCCAAAAGGGGTCCTTCAAAGAATAGATGGTATCCGGCGGCGTTTCCTCTGGAACAGGTGAAGTATGGAGATGAATAAAGTCCGGCGGCGTTTCACTCTGGAACAGGGACTGGATTTGCAGCTCTAGGAAGGAGGGGGGAGCTGGTGCCCTTAACTTAGAAGATATGAATACAGCCCTGCTATACAAATGGAAGTGTAGATTGCTCCAGCACAACTCTTTGACGTGGCGTCGTGTCGTCGAGGCGAGATATCGATCCTGGGAGAGTCCAGTCACATCGCTTTCCACGAGCAACTCAGAGAGTATTGTGAATATGGCGCGATATCTTGGCAGCCACAGATCAATTCTCTGCAGCAATTAGATGGAATGTGGGTGATGAAAACTCAGTCTGGTTCTGGCATGACCACTGGCTAGGTGAAGGTCTTTTGTGTAATCGCTTCCATAGCATTTTGAGCTCTCAGTGGCTCCCATGGGCTGAGTATGTCATTTCAGATCGACTCAGGGGCCGAACAGCACGTGATCTATCATGCCTATCACGAGAGCTTTCGGAGGAGGAGGAGGAGGTCTTCTCTGAGCTGCTCTTTGAACTCTCTACAGTGGAAGTATCTGACACTCCGGACAGAGTAGTTTGGTGCCCGCAGCCTCGCCATGGGTTCTTAGTCAGCAGTTGCTACAGGTGCTTGAGAAGAGACCATCCTTGTATGCTTCTGACATCCCTAAAGTGGAAGGAAATTTGGGGCCCCAAGATCCCATTGAAGGTGAAGGCTTTTGTTTGGCTCATGTTTCAAGAAAGAGTTCTCACCAAATCATATCGAGCTAAGTGGTCATTTCAGACGGACATCCTTATGTCCAATGTGCGAGATGGTGGAGGAGACTCCGGAGCATTTATTCGTGTCTTGCCCGATAGCTACGATCCTTTGATTGCTTCTGAAGTAGGCAACAGGCTTTGATTTGCAAATTCAATCATTACAGGGTCTATGGGATGCTGGTCGCAAGATGAAGCCAAGGGGCGACAGAAGCGTGTGGGCGAAGGTGACACAATCTCTCACTCCGGCGATCGTTGGGCCATCTGGCTATCACGAAATGTCAAGGTCTTTTGAAACACAAGAGTGTATACATGAAATGTATAGGAAACTGCTGTGTTTTACATTCAGTCTTGGGGAAGGGCTTGTTTGGGGGATAAGATCGGCCTCATTAGGGGCAAACTGATTATCCTCGATGGCTAGAAATTGAACGAGTTGTGGAAAAGGCAAAATTCTCTTCTGCTACTTTGTTTTACTTTACCTTTGCTTGTATGGACTGTCTTATTGAGTTATAACTCAATTAGTTTGGATCCATTTTAATTAGTCTTCAATTTTTAATGAAAAGACTCTGATCTATCTTTTAATAAAAAAAAATGACCTACAAAATCAAACAAATTTTTCTGTCCCATTAACCTTTTTCATTTAAAAACAAACCTTTCAATCATCCTGACCTAACAAAGATTATTTTCAGTAGGAAAAGATAGCTTAGATTTTGTATGCACCCTATTTAGGGTCCGTTTGGTTGTGCGTTTGGGCGGATTTCGCTTTTTGAAAAGCTGAAAATTCCTCAAACGCGCAACCAAACGGGTCGGAGTCCGGTGGAATCAAAAGCTGGAATTCATTTTAATTTTTCTCTCGAAATTTGTGTTTTTAAAATCTCAAAAAGAACGATTTTTTGGTCGGAATCGATTTTTTGAATTGAAAAGTAAATTTTTCTACCAAATGTTAAACTTATTCCAAATATTGATTCCAGAATTAAAAAAAAACATCCCAAAAAAATTAAGGTCTAAAATCATCTTAAAAAACAAGTTTATTCCAAAACCTACTTTTCAATCTTTGTTTTCAAACAGAACCTCAGAAAAAAAAAAAAAAAAAAAAAATCATTCACCCACCCCTAAGTCATGTCCCGTCACTCAATAAAAAGAGGGTGAGAGAGAGAGAGCGCGCGCGCGCGAGCGAGCGAGCAGTAATGATATGTTGGAAGATCTCTCTAAAGACCGACGAGCTTGACTTTTCCATGAATTCGTCCCTCCTTAATTAATGACCGTTTGATGTGACGAGTCGACATCGGACCGCACATCGTGCGCACCAAAAACCCACGTGTAACACCCGTGGACCCCACCCTAGCCGACAACGTTTAGTCGCTTCCAGACGCGGGCCCCACGTTATTTGCGCTCGTCCGATCTGGATTGGACGGCTGCTATTGGGTAGGACTGATCCGTCATTAAATGGATTGTTAGGGGTTTATTGGGTTTTTCGAAGTTAATTTTATTTTATTTCCCGCCTGAAATCGTACGGATGGGAGCTGATCTGTCCAATTACGTCAGCAATCAGGTGTCAAATCAGACGGGTCGCTTTCGTCATGTGCGGCGCGTTTCGCGGATCCCAATCGCTTGGTCTTGTGGGGCCTACATTATGTTGAAAATTACGGGAATGTCCCTGATAGTTGTTTTAAATGACAGTGGGGGGGTTTCCGTTGACTGTGACCTCTTCCTCCTCTTTAATGAGGGTTGTTTACTTGAGACAATAAATTTTGGGTTTGTTTAAAGGGCACCGATATTTCCACCCACGTAGTTGTTCACCCCACCCCGCTTAAAAAACAAGAATGTGGTTTTTTTTAAGAAGTGAATCCACCCCGACCTAACCCACCCCATCTAAACTTAACCCACCCCTTGTATTATTCACCCATCAAATCCCTCATTTAAACCCCACTCACCCCTTTGTGGCCGGTTCGACTTTGTATTGTCATCCACGTGAAGTCCAGTTCGACGTCACAGGGTCGAACGGGTCACAGAGATTTAAAGTCCTATCTATAACCGGTTCGATTTCGTGAAGTCGTCACTTATATCCCAGGTCGACATCACAGGATCGAACGGGTCATAGAGACTTAAGGTCATTTCTGTGACCCGTTCGACTTTGTGTAGTCGTCTATTGAGGCCCAGTTCGATATCACAGAGTCGAACGAGTCACAGAGACTTAGGACCAGACCCTCTCTGTGGCTTGTTTGATTTTGTGTAGTCATTTCTTAGGGCCTAGTTCGACATCACCGAGTCGAACTGGTCACAGAGACTTAAGCATCTCTCTGTGACCCGTTTGACTTTGTGAAGTCATCAATTAGATTCCAGGTTGACTTCACAGTATCGAACTGCACAAAATCTGGCTAGCAGCAATGTCGTGTTTAAACACCACATCATGTGATCTATCATATATTATATTGAACACCGCATCATTGTTTAAGATATCATTTCATTAAACACCACAACACGTGAACACATTGTTCAAAATACATAAAATGTTTAAATACAAAACACATATTAAACCCACATTAGATTCATTTGTTCGAAACAACTCCAAGACCCCTATAGAACACATTTGTTTCGAAACATCTCCAGAACTCATACTAAACCCAAAACACTATCATAGTCATCTCACTGTATCTCGTGATCAGATTGAATTTTTTGGGATGGTTTGAACGTGCCCAAGCTGTCGGAGTACCCTGTCTAGCACGTATGGCTTGAAGATAAGATTAATACACACTCTTTCAAGAAAGCATAATACGGATCAAACTTCACCTGCACTCATTTGAAAAACTAGAGTTACTTACATTCATAATATAAAACGAATGGAAATGTTTTAGTATCACTTTCACTTCATATTGCATTAAAGTTTTCATTCTTTCAATTCCCCTAATATCTTCAATGTCAAACAACCATGTATTTTTTTCAACTTCTTGGATATTATCAAAAGTATTTTGTCCAGCAAAAATTTACATTAGCTTATTCATATCAACTGATCCAACTCAACCCAATTCTCAATGAATGTGTAATTCACTATTGGTGTGTTAGATAATTAATGTACCAAGAATATTCAATTATTGATCACTATAAATCTCTCTCAATAAACCAATGTTTTTCATTTCATTATCATTTTCAATAAGTAAACATTATCCATGACCAAATTATGAATCACTTGGAATATAAAAAAAATGTTTATTCTAGAACTAGGGTAAGGTTTGCTATAAAAAAATCTAAAGTGAAAGCAACATTGATTATTCCATTCAAATCTAAGGTGAAATAAGTAAACATTACCCATTACCAATTTATGAACCGTTTGGAATATTAAAATATCTATCCTAGAACTAGGGTTAGGTTTGCTAAAAAAAAATGTTCAAGAATTACATTAAAAGGCAAATGGATAACATTGAAATCTATGATGAAACCTACCTTGAAAACTAAGGGGATAACATTTGCATATTTATTACAAATAGATAACATTGAAATAAACACACTACCTTGATTGAAAATTGTGTTGTGCACAAAAATGATGAGTGGCCGGAGGAGACCACGTGCGAGCGGGTGAATCGGCAGCAGGTGGAGCCGGAGGGAGAGCATCGACGGTGGGTGGAGCCGGAGGGGGAGCAAAAGTGGAGATGGAGAAGAACAAGAGGGAGGCCGAAGGGGGAGCATCGACGGCGGGTGGAGCCGGAGGGAGAGCAAAAGTGGAGATGGAGAAGAACAAGAGGGAGGACGGAGGGGGAGCATCGACGGCGGGTGGAGCCGGAGGAGGAGCAAAAGTAGAGATGGAGAAGAACAAGAGGGAGGGAGAGCAAATGAAGAGAGAGAGAGAGAGTTGTAAAAAAAAATGTTTGGGGTGGGTTGTGAAGCAAATCATCACATATATATATTGGGGGTGGGTTAGAAGACCTTAAAAATCTGTTGAGGTGGGGAAGAAAACGGGGTGGGTTAGAAAATACAAGGGGTGGTAATAGCTGCGCCCTTGTTTAAAGATCTCGTCAAATCTGGTTTGCCTTGCTTTATACTATTCCTGTTTTTGTCCCAGCTTTCTTTCGAGGATAACACCGAATAAGAATACAAATAAACTTAACCTTATCATTATACTTTATTTAAGGGTCTGTTTGGTTGCACGATTAAAACAGATTCTGATTTTTGAAATGTTAAAAAATTAAAATCGTGCAGTTAAACAGGACAACTTTTTACAGAATCGAAATCCGTGTTTTAAAAAGCTGAAAAACAACGTTTTTTTGTCAGAACCGATTTTTTTAATTGAAAATCAACTTTCTCTATCAAACATTAAACTCATTTCAAATATTTAATTCCTGAATTTAAAAAAAACATCCCAAAAAAGTTAAGATCTAAAATCATTTTAAAAGATAGCTTTATTTCCTGAATTTTCAAACGTAGCCTTAATAGGACGTACAAGTTTGCATTCTTAATTTACCCCTTAATGAAAAATCTATTTAATTATCTTATTTTATCAAAGAGATGGAAGTCCAAATTTTCCTTCCAAATTTATCTTTTAACAAAAAGAATTAAATAAATTTTAATTTATTATATTTACGTTATAGAGTAATAGATTATATTATATTATTTTAGGAGAATGTAACGTACATCCCATTGTTTAGCCCTAATTATAGTCTACGTATGTTTTGAATTTCTTAAAAATATTTTATCTCCTCTAATGAGTTATAAGCTTTTATAAAAAAATGACTATATAGTCAAATGAATTGCATGAATATATTTATAACGAAATAAAATTTCATTCGAAACATATACATCGTTAATGTGAATATGTATTCTATATTGATTTTCTATCGATGCATACACTACAAGAAAAATGGTCTTTAGCGACGACCACTGCCATCGCTAAAGCATACCAAAGCCGTCGCTATTGGATTTACCTGAGGGCCAACCTGACCGTCAGAATTCGTCACTAAATCCCTCGTCACTAAAATCAACATCGACGGCTGTGGCCGTCGCTAATAAGGTAAACAGATTACCAACAAGTAACCATTGTTAATTATGAGTATCTTTACCGACGGTCAGTGGCCGTCGCTAATGTTATTATTTGTTTTTTTTTTTTATTTACTGACTTTTATCAAAATTTGTAACTAAATAGTTCAAAAGCCATTCAACAATCATTCTTCTAAATATTTTCATTCACAATCATAAATTATGAATTCTTGAATTCACTAAAATTTAAACATAACATTTTCATAATTCAAAATATAATATAATTACATCAAAATATTCCTTACATCTCTAATGAAAAGCCAACTCTCCCTAGAAGATTTTTTTTTAAGAATCATCTTTGCTTGTTTGAACCTCCACTTCCTTGCAACTCTCCTCTGATATCAACTTTCTATAGAGAATTGTGCTTCATCCCTTTATAAAAAACGATCCATAGATTAAAATATAATTAGGTAATGAATAGTGTGTTCAATTTCAAAACAATAGAAAAAATTTAGAATTCAACTACCTATTGTCTGCCATTTAGAGTCTATAACATTCAAGCTATTCTACCATAGATTTTCATTATATATATTTCTAAAAAAAAGAATTATACTTACTACATTAACGTTGGTGGGGCATCATGTGTTGAATGAAACTCTGCATCTGCTCCATATTTCTCTGCAATGACATCCCCAAACTCATTCCCCCCATGATCAATAAAAAACCATAACCATATCCAAATGTCATCCCAGCAATCCACATGCAAGGTGCAGAAGGCAACAACAGAGCTAGAAAAACTGCTATAGAAGCGAAAAGAATAAACCCAAGAAGTGGTGTGCTAAATGTTGTCATCTCCATTCCAAGATTGGTGCAACCACCAGCCAGAATGGAAAATAATCAAGAATGAATGAGAACCTTCACAGAGAAGAACAAATGTGAAAAAATGGATGCAAGAACATCAATAAGTAACTAGTTCTTAAAATGATAACTAAGTAACTAAGATAACAAAATTTTAGTAATCATGTCCGGAATAAGGTGAATGACAATCAATTCAGATTTATGATAGTACACAAACATAAGATAGAATCAAAACATCAATATGTTACACATATAAATGATGATTGCCATAATTGATACATCATCATCTACATCAATGCCATCTCTAATCAACAGTTCTCAACTGACTTTGTGGTCTTGTGGATTTCAACCTACTATCCTTAACCAAGCTCTTGCCAAGATCGACACACATCAATTTATCTCACAGTTGATAGTATTTGGATCAATGATTCAGATTTTGGCAAAACTGCATATGTTACCACCATCACCGTTATCCACCTCAGAAGAATTGAAGTTCAAAAAAAAAGGATCTATTTCTCATCAAACAAATCAAAATAAACTTTTCAATCTAACTTTCACAAAAATAATTCATTTCCATAATTGTTTCATTAATACCACACATTTCTTGTCATTCAAAATAAGGATAATTCATTTGGAACTAAAAATTCGGATACAAACTTCCTCACAAATGATTTTCCAAAATATTGTCATTCAAAGACACATCTCTGTTTAATATATATCACCAAATATTATTCGTTAAGAATTTATAAACAGATTTTCTGCAATCACCTTATACATCGTTCAAAATTATTCACCAAATTACTCAAGGAACAGGCAGGAGGATGTCTAAGTCCAACTGCTATTATTAATTATAGAATGCATATATGCTTTAAAAAATCGTACAGAAAGGACCTTTTTTTTTTATGAGACAAAGGTGGGTAAACAGCACTTGTTATTTTATTAAAAACAAAGAAATAAATCCAATAATAGGACTAAGATAACTCCTATAAAAATCAAATAGTACATATCCAACATCGTACAAACATCAAATCCAATTTCACTTGTCATTCCTTAAAGTCAAAAATACTTGTGTGTTTCAAACAAAAGATACAAATTCCTTATAGGCATGCCCAAACTTGTTTGATATATTCCCTTGCTAAAGGGTTTGGTTGAAGGTCTAAATTTCTGTAAAGGCTTCGCGGGTTTGGTTCGAATTGACTCTACAACCGCCATTGCATGGGTTATGGCCGTGGCACCATCATGGACGGCGTTGAGAACTTAGCACCTTCTCCTCACTCTCATCACACCTTGAAATTGGAAAGTCTCATGTGTATAGAGAAGGAAAACTTGACCACCTGGCAGCCTATCAATCAAACATGCACCTCAATTTTTCCCCCAAACTCGAAAGCTTCTCCAGCTCTTAAAGGAGGACGCACAACAGGTGAATTCGAATCAGTTAATTATGGAAAAGGATCCCTGTTCTGCATAAACAGGTGTTTAATTTTTGTACTCCATTGTAAACAATGGGACAGATTATTTTGTAGTCCCTTGTTCCTTTCATTTAATCTTCCTCAATGTATATATTCAAGTTCATAGAAATACAAAAAAAAAAAAAAAAAAAAAAAAATTACCAATCGAAAAAAAATATATATTCCACGGATTGAATATCCAAATGTCATCCCAGCAATCCATTTGATATGTAGCATAAGCCAATTGGACTTCTTTACAACAGTTACCGGATTGAATAACTCGATATTCAAGTTCACATTGAATTCTAATTTTATATCATTGAAGCCACTGCGAAAAGCTTTGCTATTTGGAAGAGCCCACCTCCACAGATCCGCATCCTCAATATATCGGAAAAGCTGATTGACCCTTTCAATTTCTCAGGAACCAATTCACTCCCAGGGGCCATAGACCAATTACAACCCTACCAATAGAATTCCCCATTCAAAATCTTTCATACTTATTCTAACCTTTATTTGATAATTGATATGTATGGAATGGTATTATGTATCTAGTATCCACTCACCACGTGTAGAGTACAATAAACAAGGAAACTTTTTTGAGATACTTGGTAGGAATCCTACCACCAAATATTAATTGAAATAATGAACATAGAAAATTTCCCTTATCCTTCCTACCAATTGGCCTCTAAGAGGCCCCACAACCCCAAGCCAACTGTCAAAAGATGGAGACATTCTTCAAGATGAACATACACATACACACACAAAAGACACTATTCCTTCCAAAGAAAGGTTCAGACACAATAAATTCTTAAATTGTAAACAAAACCCAACATCTAAACCAATAATGATGTCACTCAATTATAGCATTCTCCTACTAAAATAAATCCCAACAATATGAACAATTCATGGAACAATTAACAAATAAAAAAGACCTAGATGAAATCCCACAAATTAAATCCCAAAATTAATTTTAATAAATCGATCAAACTCACCTTGAAAAAAAAATCAAACAAGGGACAAACCACAAAAAATTAATCCATAAAAAACTGTAAAACAATACCCAAAGGAAATATATATGACAAATCCTAAAATTAAACTTATAAAAATGAGGACAACTAACCTAACAATACTCAAAGTTGTTCGGAGAAGAAGATCGGGAGAGGCAGGAGCAGTCCGGGATGATGGTTTGGATGGCGAATCAGGAGAGGCGGAGGAGGAACAGGTCGAGGCGATGGCAAATCGGGCGAGAGAGGGGTAGGCTGGGATGATGGTCCAGGCGGCGGATCGCGCGAGGCAAGGGTCGGGATGAAAAGTGAGAAGGATCGATAGTTAGGGTAGGGCAAAAAAAAAATCTCAATAAAAAAATTTCTTAACCCACATTATTAGCGACGGCCGGGTTTGTCCGTACTGATGCATAGGATTTTTATTAGTAAAAAGACCCCAAAGAGCTACATACCTGATACACAGACTAAACTTGGGCCTACTGGCCCATGAGACAAGCCTAACTGGACTGTTACCACTTTTTTTCACTCTTGCTACTAGCAAGAGTTGAACCTACACCTCCCTTGTGGGGGAGGGTGTCCTGACCACTACACCAAAGGTAGTTTGGATCACGATGCATAGGATTTGTGCATTATTTCGGTGCATAGTGTAGATACTCCAATTTTGACCGTTCAGAAAGACAGAAATACTTCAAGTAACACTCGAAAATATCCCACATTTGGACATCTAATAGAGAACCAAAAGTTCAGAAAATCGAAAACCCTAAACCCTAACCCTAAACCCTAACCCTAAAACCCTAACCCTAACCTAAACCAGAAACCCTAACCCTAGCCCCGGACCTAAAACCTAAACCCTACCCTAAATCAGACCCTGGCCCAAACCGGGAACCCCACCTAAGAGAGGCTCTAAAACCCCAAAAACCCCAAGTCCCTGGCAAGGGGCGGCTAGCCCTAACTAGCCGCCGCTAGTTAGCACTAGCCGCCCCCCTGGCCGAACTTGAATCGCTTCCCTGGATGGGACATAAAGCAGCATTAAATGCTGATCATTGCGGCGGGTTGTGACCTTTAGCTGCCCCATCTTGGCCGGATCAACCCAAGTAACCGACCCAAGCCACCGCTTGTCAGAGATGAGACATTTGGCAGGTCATGATAGGGGCGGCTACCAGGAAGTAGCCGCCCCATCCTGGGCGGCTAGTTAGAACTAGCCGCCCTTCACCTGGTCTTGACAGAAGAACCAAAGAATTAATGAGGGGTCTAATCAAACACACTATTAACCAAGCCACTCCATTACCCCCTGGATATTCCCCTGCCTCTCTTTTACTATAAATAGAGGGTGTCCAAAGCATTTCTAACACATTCCCAATCCACAATAAAAAACACACATCATATTCATTCCCTTTCCCCACTAGAAATCCCAAGAGAGAGAGAGAGCCCCTTTTGTGAGAGAAATACCCATTTCCTACATAAAACACCCTCTCATTTCACCCTCCAGAAACCCGGGCTAATCTTAGCATAGCCTCTGTCCCAAAACCAAACCCATTTCCTACCGAAGTTCTGCCTAAACCATCCCAGGCCCCGGACGGCTAAACCCCATTAGCCGCTCCATACCCGATGGCTGGATTCAACTAGCCGCCCCCTATCCACACCCCATTTGCCCTTCTATGTCCCAAGACTCCTTTAGCAAAGCCCCGGAGACAGAATAGGATACCTGTTTTTCACCTCTGTGTACGGTATATTCGTGTCTCAGAGCGGAGACCCCACAAACTCCCCACGTAGGCGATCAAATCCAAACCAACTTTTTCCTGCTTTTAGAAAAAGCAGGTGGCAATCACACAAACCCTGGAATCCTCTTGAGCTGTTGTCGGGCACCTCAACCAGAAACGACACCTCACCCTTCCGAGAAGACGATCCAACCGAGCCCGCCAGGGCACGCACCCGATCCGAATCCCCGAAGAACCCCCACACACGCGCACGCCCCCACCGGCGGATTCTTTTCGATACCCAAGGAAATCCGACATACCGACACATAGAAGTTTTTTCCCCTATAGTGTTATACGTTATTCAATCACAACTATTGGGTTTTCAAAAACAAAAAAAAGCTATTGGGTGAGGGATAATGTTACATACAACCTATTTTTTAATACCAATTTCAGTCTACACATGTTTTAAATTTTTCACAAATAGTACACATTTAATGAGGTATATGTTTTTCTTAAAAATGAAGCATATACTTCAACGAATTGCATTAATGCATTTATAGAGAGACATGACATAACCATAAAACAAGAAATGAAAGAAAAAAAAAGAAGGCAGCCAAAGCAAGTGCAGTAGAAGAGAATTCTAGACCCACACACACACCAATAACAACCCCCTCTCACGTAGGGGTGGTAAACGAGCCGAGCAGCTGGGGTTGGCTCGGTTAAGGCTCGTTTGGGCTTGTTCGATTAGACAAATAAGCCGACTTGAACACTTTTTAAAAATCGATTTGTAAACGAGTCAAGCCTGAACTGAGTCCGAGTCTGAGCTTATGCCATTTTTACATATATAAGGTGATGTAATTTGTGAAAAGTGACTTTTCAAATGCTAAACAAGTTTTTTTTAGCTAAACAAGCTCGAGCCGAGCCTTGGTTCAAGTTGCGGCTTGGCTTGTTTAACAAATGATCTGAGCCAAGCTTCAACTGAGCTTTTCATGAGCCAAACAAGTCGAGCTTGAACATAAAATTAAACTCGGTTCTGAGCCGAGTCTGATACTAAATGAGCCAAGCTTGAACAGATCAAAGCTCGACTCGTTTGGCTCGTTTACCACCTCTACTCTCGCGACATGATCCTCAAAGAATCTCGGCCTGTGGAATTCAATGCCTTTGCCCCCCCCCCCAATGCATCGGTCCCAATCTCGGATCAATGACGTACACGTTTTGAATAAAAAAATAATAAGTGTTGTTACGCACAATTTTTTATATCTTCAATTCCAGTCTCATATCACTATAAGAAAAAGAGCCTTTAGCAACGCCTATAACTGATGGCCAACACAAACACCGTCTCTAATATGAATACAGGAACTGAATTTTACGACTAAGATGAGTATTAGTGACAGTCAGAGTCCGGCCATCGCTAAAAACCTCTTAGAACTAGGGCTGGTAAACAACCAAGTCGCTCGGGCTCGGCTCGGGCTCGGCTTGGTTTAGGCTCGTTCAATTGAACAAATGAGGGAGCTTGAACAATTTTAAAAGCTCATTTATGCTCGGGACTGTTGGTATCGTCGGGAAGGCCTCCCGGCGGTGCGCGGGTGCGTGCGTGCGTGTGTGGGGGTTCTTCGGGGATTCGGATCGGAGGCGTGCCCTGGCGGGCTCGGTCAGATCGTCTTCTCGAAGGGTGAGGGTGTCGTTCCTAGTTGAGGCGCCCGATAGCGTCTCAAGAGGATTCAGGGGGTTTGTGTGATCGCCACCTGCTTTTTCTAAAGCAGGAAAAGGGGTTGGGTTGGATTTGATCGCCAATGTGGGGAGTTTGTGGGGTCTCCGCTCTTTGACACGGATATACCGTACACAGAGGTGAAAAACATGTAATTCTATTCTGCTCCCGGGGCTTGACTAAAGGAGTCTTGGGACATAGGGGGTGTAAGTGGGCTGTGTATAGGGGGGGGAGGGCTAGTCGGTTTGAGCCGTCTAGTCAGGGGCGGCTAACAGGGTTTAGCCGTCCGGGGCCTGGGCTGGTTTGGGTAGAACTTCGGTAGGAAATGGGTTTGGTTTTGGACATGGGCTAAGCTAGGTTCAGCCCGGGTTTCTGGAGGGTGGAATGAGAGGGTATTTTATGTAGGGAAATGGGTATTTCTCTCACAAAAGGGGTTCTCTCTCTATCTCTCTCTCTTGGGATTTCTAGTGGGGAAAGGGAATGTTAATTGTGGGTTGTGGATTGTTGATGTGAATTGGTGGTGATGTATTTGGGCTTGGGACCCCCTCTATTTATAGTAAAAGAGAGGCAGGGGAATATCCAGGGGGTAATGGGGTGGGTTGGCTTCGATTAGACCCCTCATTAATTCTCTGGTCCTTCTGTCAGGACCAGGTGAAGGGCGGCTAGTGCTAACTAGCTGTCCAGGATGGGACTGCTACTTCCTGGTAGCCGCCCCTATCATAACCTGCCAAACGTCCCATCTCTGATAGGCGGTGGCTTTGGTCGGTTACTTGGGTTGATCTGGCCAAGATTGGGCGGCTAAAGGTCATGACCCGCCGCAATGATCAGCATTTAATACTTCTTTATGTCCCATCCAGGGGACTGATCCAAAGTCGGCCAGGGGGGCGGCTAGTGCTAACTAGCCGCCTGGTATGGGGCGGCTAGTTAGGGCTAGCCGCCCATTGCCAGGGGCCCAGGGTTTTAGGGTTTTTCTTAGGTGGGGCTCTAGTTTGGGGCCAGGGTCTGGTTTGGGGTAGGGTCTGGGGTTTAGGTTTAGGTCAGGGCTAGGGTTGGGGTTTAGGGCTAGGGTTTGGGTTTCCGGTTTAGGTCAGGGCTAGGGTTAGGGTTTAGGGCTTCCTGAACTTTGGTTCTCTATTTAGATGTCCAAATGTGGGATATTTCCGTGTGTTACTTGAAGTATTTTCTGTCTCTCTGGACAGTCAAAATTGGGGTATCTACAGGGACCTGGATCGAACTTCATTTTGTGTTCAAACTCGACTCATTTTGTTATAAAAAACTTAGTTGAAGCTTGACTAAACTCCTTTGTAAAATCAGAACATTAAATCAATACAAAGTTATGCTCATTTAGGCTCATGAACTTGGCTTATTTAAACTAAAATGTTGTTTTCAACCCCTAAAATGAAGAAGAACGATAGGCTCGTTGAGGCTCATGAGCTCGACTCGGCTCGGCTCGACTCGTTTATAAACGAACCGAGCTTGAACATGTCAAAGCTCAGCTCGTTCACCTTGTTTACCACCCCTACTCAGAACAACCACACCATACGGGTTTGTGAATTAGCGACGGCCAGAAACGTCGCAAATAATACCATTACCCCAAAAACTAAACTCTACATTCATGTGGGCTACAAAGATTTATTTATATTGAACAATGTTATTCACATTTTTTACAGAAAAATATTACATATTCAAATGAATTAATTGCACTTTTTTTTTTGTTTTTAACAAAATACATATTACATTAATCGATTTTTATACCCTTTGCAAGAACAACCAGAAAAGGGCCGCATGAGAGTTCATCTTTATTTTTTAGACGCTGTTACACTAAGGCCCCATTTGTGTTGAGTTTCATCGGCGGTGGCTTCGGCTAACGCGGGAGGACGCAAATTCACACATAAAAGTATAGGTTTTTGGCGGTTGTGTCAGTGAACCAAAAAACCTCTGTCATATTCGCATTTTCCCCATTCAACTCAAAATATATTCCTTACTAGATAATGTTTATTATTTTAAAAAAACATGTGTGATATACATTTTGGACTGTAAAAATGGTTATGTATAACATTTTTGTTATTTTTCATTTTGCCAAAAGCTCTTCTTGTTGGTGAAAGATTTTAAGAAATACATATTTGGGTCTCCCCTCAGTCAAATGGATCTTTTACCTAAAGCCTTTTTTTTTTACGATTCTTTATTACTTTGGCGTATTTCTTTTGTTCTCATGATTGATTTTTCTTTACATATATGCACTCAAGTTATGATATGCGACTTTGGAGATCACAATCACAACGGATAGTAGTATGTACATGTTATGCGGGGGTCTCTTGAATCAACTTTTTTAGAGGGGAGACCGCACTGAGAGGACCGCAGCCCCTGTTCGCCACCACCGACCGCAACTCCAAGGTTCCGACGACCGCCGTGCAGCCAACCGCCACCACCGACCGCCAAACCGCTGCGATAATGATCTGAAGACTTTTTGGATGGTGCTCTCCGCTGGCGGTAATGGCTGAGCCAGGAGCAGCTTCTCCTCCGGTTCCTCCCCTTCCCCCTGGTAATTCCATTCCATCTGCAACTGATCACCCACCAACTGTGAAATCCCCCACCCCCCTAGAGGAGGCACAATTGATAGTATCTTTAATGCATTTAATATTAGATCTAGGGCATCCAACACAAACTCCTCTATTTCAGTTCCCTCCACCACTTTGGCTGCAAATCCCACAACCTCCACCCTAACCTCCTCTTTTTCCATTGCCACCACATCTACAAATAGAAATCCCTCCTCGTCACTTTCATTAAACCCAGCCCCTCCTTCACTTCCCCCCAAAATCTCCACAGCCCAGCATCCCAAAATCCCTCCTCCCCCATCCTCACGCACTGTGGTTCCTAAGCCCTCCCCCTCCTCTTCTTCTTTCCCTGCTCTACCTGCTCGAAAACAGCGAAAAACGGTGCAAGTCCCTGCCCCCTCTACCTCCAAACAGGTCCGCTCTTGGGGCTCCCTGTTCCAAACAACCAAACCCCTACCCAAAGTGGGAGTGCTGTGCTTTATCCCTCCTACCGTTGAAGGTACATGCACAATGGCTACCCTAAATCCTGAAGCTTATGAAAAAAATCTCTTTCAATGGGACCGTGCAGTGGTTGGCTACATCGTTGGTAAACTTCCTGTTTTCCCTCCTTTCCTTCAATTTTTAAAGAAGAAGTGGAATCCCAAAGGAGAAATACACCTCTTTCTACACGGAAATGGGTTTTTTACAGTGAAATTTGACCTTGAAGAGGACTTGAACTCTACCCTTGAAGGTGGCCCTTGGACCACAGCCCCTTTATTATACGCAAATGGTCTCCCCAGATTCACATGGAGCAAGAGCGGCTAAGCAGCATCCCCCTATGGATCAGACTTCCAAACCTTCCTCTTCATCTTTGAGAGGAAGATATCCTCAGCCGTATAGGTAGTCTTCTTGGAGTCCCCCTTTATGCTGACTCCGCTAAACTCCGCTGCAGCCGGACCTCCTATGCCCGAATATGTGTCGAGGTACATGTAGATACCCCAATTTTGACCATCCAGAAAGACAGAAATACTTCAAGTAACACCAGGAAATATCCCACATTTGGACATCTAGTAGAGAACCAAAGTTCAGGAAACCGGAAACCCTAACCCTTAGCCCTAACCTAAACCGGAAACCCTAACCCTAGCCCTAACCTAAACCAGAAACCCCAAACCTAAACCCTAGCCCTAACCTAAACCGGAAGATATAAACAAAAACAAGAAAACTGGAAACCCAAAAATCCTGAGTCCCTGGCAAGGGGCGGCTAGACCTAACTAGCCGCCCCATAGCAGGCGGCTAGTTAGCACTAGCCACCCCCCTGGCCGACTTTGGACCAGTCCCCTGGATGGGACATAAGGCAGTATTAAATGTTGATCATTGCGGCGGGTGATGACCTTTAGCCGCCCTATCTTAGCCGGATCAACCCAAGTAACCGACCCAAGCCACCACCTGTCAGAGATGGGACGTTTGGCAGGTTATGATAGGGGCGGCTACCAGGAAGTAGCCGCCCCATCCTGGGCGGCTAGTTAGAACTAGCCGCCCTTCACCCCTGATAGAAGAACCAGAGAATTAATGTGGGGTCTAATCACATACACTATTAGCCAAGCCACTCCATTACCCCCTGGACATTCCCTGCCTCTCTTTTACTATAAATAGAGGAGGTCCCAAGCCTTTAAACCCATCATCAATCCTTACAAACATCAACAATCTCCCAAATCCACCAATTCACATCCACCAAATCCCAAGAGAGAGAGAAAGAGAGCCCCCCTTTTGTGAGAGAAAAACCCATTCCCACACAAAAACACCCTCTCATTCCACCCTCCAGAAACCCGGGCTAAAACTAGCTTAGCCTCTGTCCAAGACCAAACCCATTTCCTACCGAAGTTCTACCCAAACCAGACCAGGCCCCGGACGGCTAAACCCTAGTAGCCGCCCCATACCCGACGGCTGGATCACACTAGCCACCCCCTTATCCACACCATATTTGCACCCCTATGTCCCAAGACTCCTTTAGTCAAGCCCCGGAAGAAGAATAGGATACCTGTTTTTCACCTCTGTGTACGGTATATCCGTGTCTCAGAGCGGAGACCCCACAAACTCTCCCACGTAGGCAATCAAATCCACCCCAACGTTTTCCTGCTTTTTGAAAAAGCAGGTGGCGATCACACAAACCCTTGGAATCCTCTTGAGCTGCTGTCGGGCGCCTCAACCAGGAACGACACCTCACACTTCCGAGAAGACGATCCGACCGAGCCCGCCAGGGCACGCATCCGATCCGAATCCCCGAAGAACCACCACACACGTCACACGCGCGCACCCGCGCACCGCCGGATCCTTTCCGACATTCGGAGAATCCGACACACCGACAGTACTATCATCAACGCCTCTCCCAGACTCCATCTTGGTTAAGGTTGCCCCGGGGATCCGAGAATCATTAAAGGTAGACCTTTCTGCCCTCTTTTACAAGCTTGACTAGAATGCTATCCACCCTCTAGGAAGGTTAGAGCTTCCCACCCCTCGAATAAGTTCCTCCTATAATTCACATCACAGCATCATTTACTGCTTTGTAAGTCGCACACCACTGCGCAATCCTTTACTGCTTTGTAAGCCGCTCACCGCTGCGCAATCCTTTACTGCTTTGTAAGCCGCACACCACTGCGCAATCCTTTACTGCTTTGTAAGCCACACACTGCTGCGCAATCCTTTACCGCTTTATTTACTGCTTTATATCTGCATTCATTCCCTTTCACACACATCATGGAATCCCGCATAGAGGAGGAGATACTAGAGGAAAAATTCACCAAGAGGGTCACGCCACGCAATTCCTGACCCATCTAGAGGAAAAGATGGCCAGTCTAGGATACCAATCCGTAGAGGACATGTTTCATGACCTCACCGACTACCGTCTGGTCAAAACCCTAAGACAGGAGGCCCTTGTTGAAACCCCTAAGGCCATTCCCAAAACCCCATCCACACCCAGCCACTCGGTCAATCCGAGCCTTTTTTCGTTCACCCCCCTTTCCCCCGTGAATCCAATATTCCAAACCGTTTCCACCCCAGGTCCTTACCAGGCCACCCCAAACCCGGGACCGCTAGGCAGCCCTCCCAGGGGAGAAACGTTAGACGAAACCATCCGGAGAATCCTCTCCGAGACTGGTCCCTCAGCCCCAAAGCATATGTCTCTACACAACCTGAGACAAATCCCGTCAGTCCACCTACCGGAGGGATTCAAAATCCCCAAATTCCGCTGGTATAACGTCGTGGAGACCCAGACATCCATTTAACTGCTTTTTATCTGGACGCCCGCCCCTTTCTAGATAATCAACCTCTGCTAGTCTTCCTCTTCCAGAAATCATTGGAAGGAGAAGCACTACAATGGTTCTCCACCCTCCCTGTAGATCACTTGTCGAATTTCTCGGCTGTAAGCGAGAAGTTCTTAGGCCGCTACGGTTACCAGAGGATCAGAACCCCCTCTATTTCAGATTTAACCGTAGAGAGAATGAGGCCTAGGGAGGAATTCGAACAATACGTGTCTCGATGGCGCACACTCGTCCACCGAACCGGCCTGCAACTCACAGAATGTCAAGAAATTGACATGATGTTATAGAGCCTGAGTCCAGAGCTTCGTACGAACCTTTCGTACGGAGACTGCAATACGTATCAGCTTCTAATTGACCGCCACAACAGGATTTCCCGTTGTGCAGCCCCAGTAGTCCAAACCCAGTCCCCACCTATCAGCCATAGGGTTGGACAACCGCCTCGTAAGGCACAAACCCCCACGATAGAGGGGATTATTACCCAAGTATCGGCACTCTACCCGAACGGAGGACGAGTTCCTGATCGAGGAACGGCTCCGAGAAAGTACACGTCCGGTTCATCCGGGTATGCGCCGCCTCGGCCAATCCACCAGAATTTCATCACTCGATCAATACTCATCCCCATGCCGATACAACAAAACCCCGCAACCCATGATTCCCCAATTCAGGCCCCCTCAATCCGAAACCAGGACCAAAACAGGAGACCCTTCTATCCTACCCTCCCAAGAACGCAAGGCATAACCCCTAGAGAACCCACGCGCAGTATTAGGTTTCGTAACATCCTTTATTTTTAGTTTGTGGCGTTTGATATTACCATGCATTTGGAGTGTCTTAAGTTTGTGTATGCTTAGGTTATATCCTAAGTTGTGTGTTTTGCATGATCAGATTTAATTTTGTTAGCACTTAAGATGAAGTAGTTTATATTTGATTTTATTATGAGATATTCAATTTTGAGTTAGCTTTCACATGAAAGTGGAATTAGGTAATTTAGACTTATATAGAAAAAGTTATGGGTGTTTTTCCAATTATACAATGTAGAAGAGAAAAATCTGCAGCAGCACTGTTTCATGTTTGGATCATATTTTTCAATAGTTAGAGGGTTTATCTGATCATGGCATAAACACAAAAGTTGTAGATAATCTTCTTGGCTTTTTAATGGTGATTGAATTACCTGATTCGGAGCTAGATTATGAGAGTTATGGCTGTTTTAGTGAGACCTGTCCAGAAATTTTAGTGAGGGGCAGCATAGTCATTTCACCCTCCACTAAAACCCCTGTCAATTTTCAAGTACTTAGGGCACAAAAAGGGGCTTTCGGTGAGATGTTTTTGGGCATTCAGCAGAGATAATCCAGAGAGAGAGAGAAATAGAGGAGAAGAAGAGTTGAAGAGAATTTGATGTTTTGATTTTGGAAGGTGAGGGAATTCATGTAACTTAGCTTTCTTTCCTCCTTTAATTGCTGTTGCTGCTACTCCCCTCTTTTAATTTATGTGAGTGTGGCTGTGGTGAATACATATGTCAACTGGGAGTGTTGATTGAGTAGAACAAAAAAGGAAGGATGGAAAGTGATGTAGTGAAGGAATTCCATGTTGCCTAGCCTTGAAACTACTTTTACTTGCTGTTTTTATTTTAAAATACTATTTGTTCATGCTAATTGAATTAGATAAGGTAGTGTTCATTGTTGTGTGATTGAGGAGATGTTGTACAAGTAAAGGTATGACAAGAACTTCATGTTTGATCCATTTATATGTGTTTTGTATTTTTTTTTTATATTATGGCATAAGTCTATGATGAATTTAGGCATTCAAATAAATCTTTTGTTATGGATACATGGTTAATTAGGTGTAATGAATTAAAGAGAAGGTAATTCCGAATCTTTAGAAGTGGGTTTCGAAGTTTGACATGTAATTGATAGGAATTGAGTGATGTCGGGTTGATTACATTGCTGCCTAGATTTGAATAAATTGCTGTTCAGATTTGAATACATTGCTGCCCAGATTTGTTTGTTGTGATGGTGTGATGTACAAGGAAGTGTTATTCATTTAAACACATTGGTGGTTAAGTGCATTAATAGTAATGCTTGCTGATTTGGATTTTAAGACTAGTATTGGAATACACAGCTTCAATGTGAGTTGATCCATGTTTTTTTTTTATCCAACTGATGTGTTCAGTCAAATGCTTGTGGTTCTATGTAATTGGGTATGAAGATGAAGCGTGGATGTAAAGATGATTGTTGTGGACTTTATGTGCTGCTTCGTTGACTCTTAGGCCGCTGAGTGCCGCCTAATGTGGATTTTAGAGGGGTATGGTGTGGCTTATTGTTCTATGTGCAGTTTTTGTTGCCTCTTAGGCCTGCTGAGTGCCGCCTATTATAGATTCTGAAGAGTGGTAAAGTGAGGTTTATGAGTTCAGAAGCATCTTTGTATTATGTATATATCTGTGATTGTTAGGAAGTATTTATAGGGAATTCTCTCGATGAGCTTTGTGCTCACCCTTTTCTTTGGGCTGGATTTTTGTATCCAGGTACCACCGTGGCTGACGTTCCCGAGTCCAGTACTGCACGAGGAGTTTAGGGTTGTGCATCGCCGTCCTACCAGAGCAGAGTCGAAGTTTCCCATATTTTTGTTCAGGTCCATATTGTATATTTCATTTTTGACAAATGGATCTTGTGTACATAAGTCCTAGGGCTCTCACTAGACAAACCGTTGTTGTGGATATCTTTTGACATTTGTACAGTTGTCATTGGGCAGCTTGGTTTTATATATATATATGTTTTGCTGCCGCTGCACCATTCGTTCTTTGTTCTCTAATTACATATTTTGAGTTATGATTTTCTGTATATCAATTTTCTTGTGACGATTCAGAAGACGACCGCTTCTGGGTCGTGACAAAAGTTGGTATCAGAGCTTGGTCCTGTCAGAGCCATAGGTGGTCATTTCAGTTTAATTATAGGATTCTTGCATATTGAGTCCTGATCTTAGGGTCCTTTCATATAGGCTGTGTGCATGGCTCACCGTGATCGTGGGCGTGAGTATGGCGCTCTACGACACGGGCTTCTGCTGGTAATCGGGACGAGGTGAGGGATGATAATGGACGGCCGATGGATGGGAGGAGGGGGCGAGCTGAGGCTGAGGTGCCCGCTTGGGAGCAAGCATTTATTCGACTGTCTGGGGTGGTAGAGGCTCAGGCGAGGGGGATTCAGGCACTCCTTGCAGCTCAGGAGATGCGAGTTGTTCCTCCAGTTACACCATCTCCAGATTCGGTTCCTGTTGTTGTTTCCCAGGCTCAAGATGCCCCGAAGGTTGAGGTGAATGCAGAGAGTGTAGCTGAAGGCGGTTTGAGGTTGTTGAACCAGTTCATGAGGCTCCAACCTCCGATGTTCGATGGAGCGACTTCAGACCCTCTTGCTCTAGAGATTTGGCTAGCAGAGTTAGAGAAGATTTTTCGCTCGATGGAGTGCACTGATCGTCAGAAGGTGGCTATGGCCACATATGTACTAAAATCCAAAGCAGAGATGTGGTGGAGTGTTCGACTGACTGATTTACCAGGTGGAGTGGAGCAGTTACCGTGGGGCGAGTTTAGGCGTATGTTCTTGGCGAAATATTTTCCTATACCTACTCGTCAAGGTTTGGAGTTGGAATTTGAGCGGTTGTCTCAGGGCTCGATGTCTGTGACCGAGTATGAGACTCGATTTACCTCATTATCTCAATTTGCTCCTTCATTGGTTACGGATGAGAACATGAGGTGCAGACGATTTGAGCGAGGACTTGCTGATCATATCAAGGCTCATGTCTCCACGCATGGGTTTACAGTGTTTAATCTGTTGCTGGAGCGTGCTCTTGTTGCTGAGCGTGATAGTAGATTTGGCCCATCTAGGCAGGAGCAACCCAGACGTAGGCCAGATCAAGGATTCTTCAGGAGGGATAAGAGGGCTTGTGTTGATCACCCAGCAGCATTTCCCATGCCAACACCTACAGCAGTGGTGCCTATGTCAGGGAGAGCTCCAGACCATAGGGTGTGCTACCATTGTCGTTGTCCGGGGCATATTGCACGAGTTTGCCCAGACATACGGCGTCCACCAGTACCAGTGCAAAGGAGGCCACCACCACCGCACCAGCGAGGAGGTTATGGTGGTCAAGGGCGGCAGTATCCACCGCAAGGCCAGCGAGGGCAATATCATCGAGGCCCGGATCAGCTTGTCCAGGGACGTGTTGCGGCTCTTGCTTTGGGGGATGCGCAGGCATCTGGCAGTACGGTTCGAGGTACTATTCTATCCTTCATCGTCCTGCTTATGTGATGTTTGATTCAGGTGCTACGCATTCATTTGTTGCTAGTGAGTTTGCTAGAGGGTTTGGGGTAGAGCCAACCTCCCTTCCTTTTTCGTTAGAGGTTATAAATGCAGTTGGGGGTCGTTTTTTTCCTATAACTATATATCGTGGATGTATCGTAGAAATAGAGGGTATAGAGATGCCAGCGGATCTGATTGAACTGGATATAGCCGAGTTAGATGTGATTTTGGGCAAGGATTGGTTGTCGGTTTATCACGCTTGTGTAGAACAATTAAATACTACATACTACATTTTTTGTAGAACAATTAAATACTACATACTACATCTAAATATATCATGCACATCACTCTTGCCCATCCCACCCCATCACCTCCCATGCATCACCATGCATGCAGCATTCAAAGAAAAAAAAATCTTATACTTTCTATTTCCACGACTCATGTACATTCATCACTCTCCCTACACATCACTTTCTCTGTGGATTACATCACCATCCTTCTTTGCCTAGACAACCACACATTCAATGCCAAACACACACTCCTGATCACTTCTACATACTCATCATAGTGAAATTGTACACTAATTGATCATTTCAAAAGGTGAGGGAAGTTGAGTTGTACACAAACATGCCGTGCAAGATTGAAAAGAGAAAGTTAAAGAGAGAGGCATCAAATATTTGATTTAAGAAGGATGGGATGATCTCTTTTACATTGCTTGCTTAGGGGGCTAAGGTAAGGAGAAGTGACAAAGCATGGTTGGCCATTTCGGATGGTCATTCAAAGGGGGAGAGAGGGGTGAAGTGATTGAGAGAGTACTAGAGTACTTAAAAAAAACAGTGGGCATGAGTGGTTTGTTTTCAAGAGGTTATAAAAGAGAAGATGATTTCGGATGATAGAGGACGAAGGGGGGGGGTGTGAGTGTGAGTGTAAACAAAAAGAGAGAGGATCATCAGAGGTGTGTGTGTTTGTGTGAGACAGAGAGAGAGAGACAGTGGAGGGGGAGGCAAGAAAAGAAAAGAAAATAGGGGAGGAGGAAGCAAGAAAAAAGAGAGAAAAAAAAAGAAAAACAGAGGAGGTCGGCTGTCTTTGAAGAGGAGATTTTTAGGGGGTGTTCTAAAAAAAAAAGTTCTTTTCGCTTGTGTGTTTGTGTGTGTGAGAGAGAGAGAGAGAGAGACAGTGGAGGGGGAGGCAAGAAAAGAAAAGAAAACAGGGGAGGAGGAAGCAAGAAAAAAGAGAGAAAAAAAAAGAAAAACAGAGGAGGTCGGCTGTCTTTGAAGAGGAGATTTTTAGGGGGTGTTCTAAAAAAAAAAAGTTCTTTTCGCTTGTGTGTTTGTGTGTGTGAGACAGAGGGAGAAGGAGCCCGAGCTGCTTAAAAAAAATGTTTTATTTGTTTGGAAGTGCTGAGTGTGGGTCCTGTGGGAGTTAAACAGTGAGAGAGAGAAAGAGAGGAGAAGAAGAAGTTATAGAAGCTCTAAGGAGGAGGGCTTTCTTTTGTTAACTTGTCTTTTATTTTTAGCTTATTAATTAATATCATTTACATCATTTAGTTAGAGCATTGTCATTCCAACCCATTTTTATTGCATTTTAAAGGGGTAAATCTTTTGGGGAGGGGTTAGTAAAATCATTACTAGTCCCCTCCCCAAACAAACTAACCCGGTACGTTTTAGTGTTCATATTTAATTTCTTTTTTTACTTTGTATTTTAGAATAATTTACTACACCATTTTTCTAATCGGATCTTAATCATTTTGTGCGAGGTACCTGAGCTTCACCGCGTTGCGTGGCCGGCTGCGTCAACGTGAAGAGAATCCACCATTTCCTGGCAAAGGCGAGTAACAGAAGAAATCCTCTTTTCTTGCTTTTGAGGAAAAGCAAGTGGCGATCACAACAGCGTCCTTGGGAGCGGTCGAGCGACCTTGGACGATCTTTTGGACGGCGATCTGGTGCGTCGCGTACAGACCGGATCCAAGTTCGAAAGAAACCGGATTAACGACAAACATCGTCAAAAATCCACATCAACAGTCTGGCGATCACGGTTGTGAAGCTCAATACAGGTATCCTCGTACATTTTGATTAAGATCCAATTAAAACTAGTGTAGTTCTTATTTTTTTTTAATTACATGTAAAATTTTCCTTAAAAAAAATAATAATAATCATCATAGGCTTGGAAGAATGAACTGTGGCATGCATATACCTCTCTGTTAATTCCACATTCATTTGAACAAAGTGCTTGCTGTTGTCTTGTTCTGTTTGATTTTATTCACACAAAGGGATTGCTAGACTTCACTTTGAACCGACTCTGTTTTCTCATTAAAAAAAAAAAAGCAAGAAGTTTTTGTTTTACATTTGACAATGCATTGGCCTTTTCCATTACTTATTTAAGGTGGCATGTGCATATGTGTTTTTCACAAATAGAGGATCCAAAAGAGTGGATTTTTCAATTTCAAGTAAAAAAAAGGGTTGAACCGTTCGGTTTTGAAGTCACATTGGTCCTCTCTTTTCAGATATATATATATATATATATATATATATATATATATATATATATATATATATATATATATATTTTAACTTGATTTCTGTTTAAAAAAAAACAAAAAAAAATATCATAAAAATTTGAAAACCAAGAAAAAAAAATTCTAGTAATCTTCCAAGTCTTGCATGGTAGTTCTATTGATTTGAATTGCATATATCTGTTTTATGCTAGGGTAGCTTTTGTTGTGTATATATTTGTTTTCTTTTGTTTATAAATTTAAAAAAAAAATCTTATTTTGATCCTTATGTTGAGATGTCTCAATTTGGTAGAAATCAAAACCCTCGACATGAGTCTGTCCCATCATCCTCCTATCAGTCCAAGATTCCCATCCATCATGCCCCATTTATCAGTCCGCATTCCTCGAGGGTTAATCAGACCCTAGAGGAAACCATAAGGCAAAAAGTTTCTGAGATCATGTTCCCTACCCATACTGATTCCCATTGGAGAAACCACTGTCAATTTGATTCCATCAAACTTCCTCCAAATTTCCAAGCTCCCAAGTTTAGGAAGTATAGTGGTCGAGGTGATCCGCATCATCATATCAATGCATTTCATCTCGATGCACGTCCCTTCTCTGACGATGAAGCCTTGCTCATCTATCTATTTCCATTGTCATTAGAAGGGATTGCCTTGCAATGGTTTACCTCCCTTTCCCGGAATGATCTCCAAACCTTCCCCGATATAGTCCAAAAGTTTCTCAATCGATTTAGTTTCCAAGCTAGGCGTGCTCCCTCCCCAGCAGACCTTGTTGCTGAAAAGATGCAACCTGGGGAGGACTTCATTCAATTTGCCAATCGATGGAGGGATATGGCCGTCCGATCTGGAATCTCTTTGCCTGAGTCCCAACAGGTTGACATGATCATCATTAATTCCTGTGGGGACATCAAAAAGGCATTGAGTCTTTGTGACTGTAATACATTTGATCAGTTATTTGATCGTGCTATTACAATCCAAAGATATTCATTGCCGGCTCCCTCCTATTATTCGAATGAAGAAGCATGTTTTGAGGCTTTCGAATTTCAATATCCAGTCCAAAAGCATGTTGAGGCTGTTGAGATGCCCTCTCCAATTATCAGGCCACCCAATGGAAGTCCTCTCCCGAGATGGCTCCAAGGGCGTGTACGTGAGAGGGACCCCAACATTAGACTAAGGGCCTCTCAGCCAAATTATTCACCCCATCAACCCTATGCATACCCAGCTGCTGAGCCTGAACCTATCTTTACCTACCATCAACCCGAACCCCAACCAAAAATCCCATTTGACCCAATCCCCTCAAGCCCAACCTATTATTATCCACAACCCCAACCAGAACTTCCGTCCGACCCAACCCCTACCTATGAGCCTCCGATAGTCGAACTCACAGAATCTACAGAGTATCCCATATGGGACTACGATGATGAAGGGTTTTGTGATGAAGAACTGTTAGGGCCCACCTACTCAAACCCAAACTCAAGCCCAACCTATGAGCCTCCAGTAGTCGAAATCACGGAATCTGATGAGTGTCCCAAATGGGACTACTATGATGATGAAGAGCCCTATGATGGAGAACTACTAGAACTCATTTACCCTGCCCCAACACTACATGAACCCACCACCCAAGCCCTCCACTCAGCTGAGTTTGAATGCCCTTTGTCTCCACTTGCTCAATACCCAATCATATCAAAGCATGTTGAACCCATTTCGGTCATCTCAGACGACTCACATTTTGATTCATCAAATTCTGAGGTTGACCCGGACCCGATTGAGCCAATTGTGCATGTCCTTGAATCAAAGCCTCTCATATTTAGGAATGCACAATTCAAGGAAGCAGTCGAGCCATCCCAATTGCCAAATATGTTCGACTTGCCATCCCATCTGTTGGAGGAGCCTTCTCCTCCTGAATCCCCGGCCACATCCAAAGAAATATTCCCCGTCATATCCAAAGAAATATTCCCCACCATATCCAAAGCAATTTCCCCCGCCACATCCAAATCAGAGTTCCCCGCCATATCCAAAGCAGAATCCCCCGCCATATCCAAATCAGAGTTCCCCACCATATCCAAAGCAAAATCCCTCGCCACATCCAAATCAATCATTTCCTTGACAACCAAATCTGATCTGATCCATAAGCCCTTGATTGCACCAATTGATGAGTCATTACTCCCACCACTATTAGGGTCTCAGCATCATGTAAACCCATCTCCCCTTACACATATTCAGTCAGTCATTCCCCCTATGGCTTGCTTTTCCATATTTGTATCTTTATTGACTGACCCCTCTGTGAGGGAATATTTTCTTTTTGCTGAGAATCTATGGCAGATCAGGCGCCACTCGCGTTTCCGAGATCTCTTGATAGACGTTGAGCAACAATGGTGTAGAAGGCGCCACACACGTTTCAAATTGGAGAAGAGTGGACGCGCCATCAATGCTACATCAGACGTTTCAAGCGTCGTTCCTTTGAAGCTTCTTCAATTTGAGCCTCCATGAAGGACTCATCATGCACCATTATTTTCTGGAGGCCACCCTCCAGCACTGTATAGTATCTTCAATTTTCCCAGTTTATTGTATATAGCATGTTGTCTGTTTACTGCTTTCTTCAATGAAAAATCCAAAAAAATCAAATATGTCAAAATCCAAAAAAAAAAAATCAAAATTCAAAAAAAAAAACATATAAAAAAAAAAGTTTTCAAAGACACACCCACCCTAACACTTGGGTTGGGACACTTATCTTTCATCATGAGAGCACCCCCAGTCCCACACTGGACTGGGGCAATTTTTAAATCCCCAATGAATGATTAATTTGAGCATGAATACCATATCTTGTGAACATTTACTCCACTTGTTTGATTATTTTCTGTATATTTGCTTGGACTTTTGATAGACCATGTCCAGAAGATTGGCTTTCTTTTTCTTGGCTCACATTATCATTCCACTATCCACACACATGATTGGCTTAGGATTTAGTCCACCTCAGGAAAGAAATGCTGCCCACACCATTAGACTGGGGCAATTGTATCTTCCTTCTTTTGTTTAAAATTTTCATTCGTGTTGACTTTGACCCATTGAAATGCCTTAGTCATGGTACATATCCCAAAGAAGCTGGCTCTAGCACTGTTAATGCTTCAAATAAAAAGAAAAAAAAATGAAAAAGAGAGGGTAAAAAGCAGAAATGCCCCCCAATAAACAAGGCAAGGTTTGCCATTTCAAAAAAAACAAAAAGACGAAAAGTAGATGTCCAATGCGGGTCTACGTCCTTCAAAAAAAAAAGATGAAAGAAGAGCAGTAAAGAAGAAAGCTAGAGGGACCAAGTGACTTAAGATATGTGCTAGGACTGAGGCAATTTTGATGGTTCTCAGAAGGCATTACTCTCACCCCCATTCATTCTACTTCTCCCTTGGAAGAGCCAATTAAACTAGAAATTTGGCGAAGCGGTTGATCCATTCTATGGTGAACAATCTCCTAAGCTGACACCATCACACACCACGTGAGTCATTTTAAAGGTTGCCTAATCCGATGGACGGAAATCTTGTGCCTGTCTAAGTGGACATGAAATTTTCAAACAAACTGGAGTGAATCAATCAGATAGAAGTCTTTCATGCTTAAATTAATTTTTTCATACAACATGTTCTTACATGCTAAATTGCTTGCTCATCATCCTACCATGACATATGTCACTTGAGCACACACTCACATCCTGCCATGACATGTATTATAGAACTGCAAGCTATTTGTGTCTTCTCCATGCCTGTTACATGATCATCTTGTATATTTTAAGTTGTGCATGCATATCTCTTACTAACTCTAACTTACTAACTTACAAAAAAAAAAAATTTCAAAGCCTAGTTTGCATTTGCTTGTTGACTGGTGAGCGCCCCTCCAGCAAAAGCAATGATCTACCAATTTGCGAATGCGAGCTTTGTATGGCCGTTGGTGGCCTAAATATGGGGACAATGGACCCTTTCCAAGATTCCTGACCCAAACCTTGGTCACCAACAAGTTTTCAAAACCACTAACATGCATTAAAAAAAAATGTTTTCAAAAATCAACCCAGCATGCATGCATTTAGGATAATTTGCATAATTTGCCTCTCTCTTCTGTGCCTTTATAAGCTTCAATTCTTATTTGGCTTGAGTATTTGTCTGATTCGGAAACCTGCCTGATATAAGTAATTATTCCACTCCCTTGTGTTTTGCCTTGTTGCTCATACCACCTTGGGAATTTTCTTTGGCTTAGTCTACCTTGATTCATGACCCAATGATCCTTTCAAATTATCCATCAAAGTTTCCTTTGCTTTTCTTTTCGCATTTGTGATATCCCCCTGTTCGCTGAGTTGCCATGCACGGTAGGCACAGGGAATCCAACGCCGGGCTGCAGCACACGAAGGCTAGGAACCCCAATCGAGGGTTGGATCACTCAACGCATTAGTTTAAATATCTTTCTCCCCCAGGATCATTTTGTTGATGAGTTTTTGTAGACCTTGTCCTAAGTTCATTTCTTAGTTGTTATCAGTCATGAGACCAAAACCCATGTCGGATGGGCCGGTCAAAATGAGGTCTCTCTTCTTATCCTCGAACAGTGCCTCTCGTTTCATTTGAAGCACCGTCCGAGGAGGGGCAATTGTAGATACCCCATTTTGACCGGTTTAGGATCCAATTTACTTATTCTTAGCGATATCTGAATCAGTTCAATACTTGTCCCAAATACATTTTTTGTAGAACAAATAAATACTACATACTACATCTAAATATATCATGCACATCACTCTTGCCCATCCCACCCCATCACCTCCCATGCATCACCATGCATGCAGCATTCAAAGAAAAAAAAATCTTATACTTTCTATTTCCACGACTCATGTACATTCATCACTCTCCCTACACATCACTTTCTCTGTGGATTACATCACCATCCTTCTTTGCCTAGACAACCACACATTCAATGCCAAACACACACTCCTGATCACTTCTACATACTCATCATAGTGAAATTGTACACTAATTGATCATTGCGAAAGGTGAGGGAAGTTGAGTTGTATACAAACATGCCGTGCAAGATTGCAAAGAGAAAGTTAAAGAGAGAGGCATCAAATATTTGATTTAAGAAGGATGGGATGATCTCTTTTACATTGCTTGCTTAGGGGGCTAAGGTAAGGAGAAGTGACAAAGCATGGTTGGCCATTTCGGATGGTCATTCAAAGGGGGAGAGAGGGGTGAAGTGATTGAGAGAGTACTAGAGTACTTAAAAAAAAAACAGTGGGCATGAGTGGTTTGTTTTCAAGAGGTTATAAAAGAGAAGATGATTTCGGATGATAGAGGAGGAAGGGGGGGGGTGTGAGTGTGAGTGTAAACAAAAAGAGAGAGGATCATCAGAGGTGTGTGTGTTTGTGTGAGACAGAGAGAGAGAGACAGTGGAGGGGGAGGCTAGAAAAGAAAAGAAAACAGGGGAGGAGGAAGCAAGAAAAGAGAGAGAAAAAAAAAGAAAAACAGAGGAGGTCGGCTGTCTTTGAAGAGGAGATTTTTAGGGGGTGTTCTAAAAAAAAAAAAAAGTTCTTTTCGCTTGTGTGTTTGTGTGTGTGAGACAGAGGGAGAAGGAGCCCGAGCTGCTTAAAAAAAAATGTTTTATTTGTTTGGAAGTGCTGAGTGTGGGTCCTGTGGGAGTTAAACAGTGAGAGAGAGAAAGAGAGGAGAAGAAGAAGTTATAGAAGCTCTAAGGAGGAGGGCTTTCTTTTGTTAACTTGTCTTTTATTTTTAGCTTACTAATTAATATCATTTAAATCATTTAGTTAGAACATTGTCATTCCAACCCATTTTTATTGCATTTTAAAGGGGTAAATCTTTTGGGGAGGGGTTAGTAAAATCATTACTAGTCCCCTCCCCAAACAAACTAACCCGGTACGTTTTAGTGTTCATATTTAATTTCTTTTTTTACTTTGTATTTTAGAATAATTTACTACACCATTTTTCTAATCGGATCTTAATCATTTTGTGCGAGGTACCTGAGCTTCACCGCGTTGCGTGGCCAGCTGCGTCAACGTGAAGCGAATCCACCATTTTCCGGCAAAGGCGAGTAACAGAAGAAATCCTCTTTTCTTGCTTTTGAGGAAAAGCAAGTGGCGATCACAACAGCGTCCTTGGGAGCGGTCGAGCGACCTTGGACGATCTTTTGGACGGCGATCCGGTGCGTCGCGTATGGACCGGATCCAAGTTCGAAAGAAACCGGATTAACGACGAACATCGTCAAAAATCCACATCGACACCCGCTTGGGAGCAAGCATTTATTCGACTGTCTGGGGTGGTAGAGGCTCAGGCAAGGGTGATTCAGGCACTCCTTGCAGCTCAGGAGATGCGAGTTGTTCCTCCAGTTACACCATCTCCAGATTCGGTTCCTGTTGTTGTTTCCCAGGCTCAGGATGCCCCAAGGGTTGAGGTGAATGCAGAGAGTGTAGCTGAAGGCAGTTTGAATGCATCCCCCAGTCCTTTCGGCTCCAGTACCCGGACGTCCCCTGCTTCTCTATATAGCTACAACTAAGGAAGCCATTGGTGCAGTACTTGCACAACACGATGACATGGGAAGAAAGGAAAAGGCCATTTACTACCTGAGTAAAACCCTGATTGAATACGAAAAAGCCTACCCTCCTACAGAAAAAACTTGTCTAGCATTAGTATGGGCTTCCCGAAAGTTGCGACATTACTTCCTTGCCCACAAAGTCAAATACTTTGCCGGAATGGACCCAGTAAGGTACCTATTCGAGAAAGCTGCAATAACTGGACGCTTAGCCCGATGGCAAGTACAGTTAAATGAGTTTGACATCACGTACGCCACCAACAATATTGCCGAATACGAAGCCCTGATAGCAGGTTTAAAGGCAGCCCTAGCCCTAGGAGCTAAAAGTTTAGACATTATTGGGGACTCCCTCTTAGTGATCCGCCAAACTCTTAAAAAATATCAGACTAGAGACCCAAAGCTGAAGTCATACAGAGAACTAGCCATAGTCCTGCTAAAACAATTCCGTGTGGTTACTCACATTTTCAGACCCCGGACCGGCAATATTCTTGCAGACTCTCTGGCCTCTCTAGCCTCATCGCTCACCTTCCCCTTATCTAGGACATCTGAAACAGTCACTATCCAGAGATTGGAAACACCTGCCACCGAACTCTGTGACTATAAAACTCGAGATCTCCTTAAAAGGAACCAAACCAACAAAAATGCTAGTACCATGAAAATCCTAGCCCTTGAACTAGGAGATATGGACGACGGTGTAGATACTCCAATTTTGACCGTCCAGAGAGACAGAAATACTTCAAGTAACATACGGAAATATCCCACAGTTGGACATCCAATAGAGAGCCAAAGGTTCGGTAAACCGGAAACCCTAACCCTAGCCTTGACCTAAACCTAAGCCCTAAACCCTAATCCTAGCCTTGACTTAGCCCTAAACCCTAACCCTAACCTAAACCTAAAACCTAAATCAGAAACCCTAATTCTAAAAACCCCAAGTCCCTGGAAAGGGGCGGCTAGCCCTAACTAGCCGCCCCACACCAAGCGGCTAGTTTACACTAGCTGCCCCACTGACCGCCCTCTGGCCGACTTTGGACCAGTCCCCTGGATGGGACATAAAGCAGCATTAAATGCTGATCATTGCGGCGGGTCATGACCTTTAGCCGCCTTCTCTTGGCCGGATCAAACCAAGTAACCGACCCAAGCCACCGCTTGTCAGAGATGGGACGTTTGGCAGGTCATGATAGGGGCGGCTACCAGGAAGTAGCCGCCCCATCCTGGGCGGCTAGTTAGCACTAGCCGCCCTTCACCTGGTCTAACTAGCCGCCCTTCACCTGGTCTCTGACAGAAGAACCAGAGAATTAATGAGAGGTCTAATCGAAGCCAAACCACTCCATTACCCCCGGGATACTTCCCTGCCCCTCTTTTACTATAAATAGAGGGGTCCCAAGCCCAAATACAACATCAACAACATCACCAATCCATCAAAGAAACCATTCCACACCAACATCCCACAATTCACATTCCCTTTCCCCACTAGAAATCCCAAGAGAGAGAGAGAGAGCCCCTTTTGTGAGAGAAATACCCATTTCCCTACATAAAATACCCTCTCATCCCACCCTCCAGAAACCCGGGCTAAACCTAGCTTAGCCTCTGTCCAAAACCAAACCCATTTCCTACCGAAGTTCTGCCCAGACCCTGGACGGCTAACCCTAGCTAGCCGCCCCCTGGCCGACGGCTAAACACAACTAGCCGCCCCCTATCCACACCCCATATCCACACCCCTTTGTCCCAAGACTCCTTTAGTCAAGCCCCGGAAGCATAATAGGATACCTGTTTTTCACCTCTGTGTACGGTATATCCGTGTCTCAGAGCGGAGACCCCAGAAACTCCCCCATGTAGGCGATCAAATCCGACCCAACCTTTTCCTGCTTTTAGAAAAAGCAGGTGGCGATCACACAAACCCCTGAATCCTCTTGAGCCGCTATCGGGCGCCTCAACCAGGAACGACACCCCTCACCCTTCTGAGAAGACGATCCTACCGAGCCCGCCAGGGCACGCATCCGATCCGAATCCCCGAAGAACCCCCACACACGCACGCGCTCACCGCACACCCCGCCGGGATCCGCTCCGACACACCGACATCGGAGGCCTTCCCGACGATACCGACAGACGGAAATCCCTGGTACTTTGACATCAAAAATTACCTTGAAAACGGTTCATTCCCAAGCTACGCTACCAGCAACGACCAGAAAATAGTTAAAAGGGTGGCGGTCAAATACTGCCTCCGAGGGGGATACTCTTCTGAGCCTCCTTAAATGGGGAACTACTCAGGTGCTTGGACTACGAAGAAGCATATACCATCGTAGAAGAAGCTCACTCTGGAGTATGCGGAGGGCACGTCAACGCCCAGATGCTAGCAATAAAGGTACTAAGAATGGGCTACTATTGGCCCACGCTTGAAGGGGACTGCAACAAGTACGTTAAGCGTTGTATCCAATGTCAAAATCATGCCAACAAGATACACACACCAGCATCTTCTTTACATCCCATGACTTCACCATGGCCCTTCTCTATGTGGGCATTAGATGTGATAGGACCATTCCGGGACACTATAGAAAACACCACCCAAAAAGCCTTCATCCTCACCGCTACAGAATACTTTACCAAATCGGTTGAAGCCGAGTCCTATGTAGTAATTAAAAGCTCTACCCTGGCTCGTTTAGTCCGCACTCACATCCTTGCACGGTTTGGCACCCCCAAAGTGATTATAACTGACAATGGCCACCAGTTCATCTCCCAAGAATTCCAAGACCTATGCAATAAACATCATATGGAACTTCATCATACCACGCCATATTATCCACAGGGGAACGGACAAACAGAGGCCACAAACAAAACCTTACTCAAAATTATAAAGAAAACGGTAGAAACCCATAAGCCTACCGATTGCCTGATAAATTGATAGACGCCCTCTGGGCATACCGAACCTCCATTAGGACACCCACCTGTCAAACCCCCTATTCACCCACGTTTGGGGCCGAAGCAGTAGTACCTTACGAAATCCTCGTCCCATCCTTAAGAATAGTACTAGAAGAAAACCTCCAAATTGAGGAAAGGAGAGAGGCACTTCTACTATGCCTCGAACTACTAGACGAGAAAAGATTAAGAGCGGCAGACCATGCCCAGGCCTACCAAAGAAGGGTGGCAAGGGCATTTGAAAAGAAGGTAATAAAAAGAAATTTTGAAATCGGGGAATTAGTACTTAAGCAAATTATGCCATCAAGACAGCCTCACCCAAGAGGGAAGTTGCAACCCACATGGGAGGGAACCTATGTGATCACCCATGCCTATTTTGGGAATGCCTACCGCCTGGTAGATGCCGAAGGAGTCGAGGTTTCAGGTTCGTGGAATGCACTTTATCCAAAGAAATTTCATGCATGAATAGCTTTCAATACTTGAGAACTATTATTCTTTCTTCCTGCAATTTCCAGCGTTTAGTACTTGATTATAGAATTATAAGACTCTCAAAGATAAACTTGTATCTATTTGAACACATCTCCACCAAATCATGCCACTTTCTTCACACACGTATGACAAGGACTAGATTTACCTGATAGAAGAGAAATTGCCTACCCCGTAGACTGGGACAATTTAAAACCCCAAAGCAAACCTCCGTTATTTCCGCCCCACTCGTATTAACCCTAGGTCAAAATGAGAAGTTACATAGACCTAGCATATGTTCCAAAACTGGCTCTGGCACTATACAAACACTTCTAGAGGGGAAGCATGAAAAGAATCGGGGTGAAAAACAGAAGAACCCCCCCTCAAATCAAATCAAAAAAAAATAAGGCAATGAGAGGCCAACAGAAGAAAAATAACACCCAAGTGAACGGGTTAAACTCTCTATTTTAGCAGGCTTTCACGCCTTTACGCACGGTATACGCTAGACAACGGCTATACCAGTGCAGATCCAAACAACGGACTGTACTTTTCACCCAAAATAAAGAAGTGATAAAAAGAAAAAAGCCAGAGGGACCTAGAAAGTAGGACATATGCTAGACTGGGACAATTCTAAAATATTGTCCGAAGGGAAGATATTACTCTTACCCCATTCTCCCCCCCCCCCTTTTTATTTTCACAATGGGATTCAAAATTGAACTATGTCTACCGGGAAAGGCGAAATTTCGACCAAAGGTTGATCATTTCCAGGTTTACAACTACACACACTCACATGAGTTCACTTAGAAGCTTGCCTATCCAAAGGAAGCTTATTTAACTTGACTCCTGGTACACTCATGGATTTTTTAGCATGTTTAGAATAATACGATCAAGCATTTGAGAACCATGAACCTAGAAAACCGACACCTAAAGCCTATGCCTTTCAAATACAACACTGGTTTGGACATAGGTGACCACAAGGACTCCTCCACGGGGACTTGATGGTATCTTTTACTTCAGAAAGTCGAGAACATTACCCTCTCACATAAAAGAAAACCATTGAAGAATTAAAATGTCCACTTATGCCACTCATACTTACGCATAAGTTTGCATTTTCCTTTTCCAAAACACCTAAGCATCCAATTTTCTTGAAATGTTAAAATTGACCCCCCATACCAATGATAAGATTACCCCCACCTACACTCATTCTACGCCCTTCCGCACATGCTTGACAGAAAATTGTCCCACTTTCACACGCACTTAAGAGTTTTTTTCGCTCACGCACTTGGAATCCCTTCCTTGCATACTAAAGCATGGTTTCCCGTACTTTCCTTTCTCGCATTCGATTTTTCATTTTACCTTAAAGATGGATTGTAGCCCTTGACAATTCAAGCAAGAAGAGCTCGAAAGTCAGTGCAGGGGTCCATGAAAAGAATGTTTTTATAGGTCTCGAAGATTGAAACGGTCACGAAGGCTTTCAGCAGCAACAGACAAGAAACAAAACCAGAAGAATTGTCCCAGGCAAGGGGCGGCTATATCCGACTAGCCGCCCCACAGTGGACGGCTAGATAGAACTAGCCGCCCCTGCCCCTTCTTTTCCAAGTAAAAAACCTAGGAATGGGGTGGCTAGCTTAAACAAGCCGCCCCATCTGGGGCGGCTAAACACAAGTAGCCACCCCTCACCTGCTGCCCCATCTGCCTTGTCAGTCCCATCCTCAATCAACTCTTCAAGACCTGTCAAAATATTCTTTTCCCAAACATGCATACACACATTTCAAACACAAAACCTGTATAGATACCATGCTAGAATGATTATATATATTAGAATCCTACATCCATCGATAAATTAAAACTTATAAACACCAAGTTCATTCGTCCACGCGATATGCATTTTCCAAAATAAAAGAAACCCTTTGAAAGATTCCAAAACATCCATACTAGCTACACCAAACCATGCATAGAAACCACAAAATTTTCCCACCAAGACCATAAACAAAACCTAATAAAGTGCATAAAAGAGAGTCTCTATAAAAAAGGTGAGGAAGTGATAAGTCCACCGAGAGCCCCAAATCTGGAAATCTTGAGCTGTGCATCATCGAAATATCACTTAAAAGCAAAAACAAAAGAAGAAAAGCATGAATTCGTCGCATATATACTATTCTTCAACCTAAAACCAAGACGCAAAGAAGCTATACCTCGGCGTATCGTCACCCGCTGGAGGCTGAGTAGGAGGAACATCCTGACTTAGCTGAGAAGGGAGCGGCGGCTGAGGAGAGGACTGAACCCCTGGAGCATCAGGAGCGGCAGGAGTCTCTCGAACCGAGGACGCAGCCCTCGCATATATCCCACGACTCCGAGACGCCAAAGGATGAGAAGCACGGCTGAAGGTGGCCCCAGTGGCCAAGGAAGCCGAGAGAGAATGGTCAGGCTCAAGCGGGAGAAGGTCAAGGTCCGCCTCGGTCATGGAGCCCCCTCCGACCAATTTCCCCCTCATGGTCGCCTCCCTGAGATGGACTTGCTGCATATCTCTGTCTCTCCTCTCCAATCTCTGTCGGAAACGACTCTCAGTCCCCCTAGCCCGATCCTCGACAGCCCTCAACCTCTCCTCCAACTCCCGTGCCCTCGCCTCTGATGCCTTGAGCGCCTCTCGATCCCTATCCCTGGCCGCCTGGAGAGTACGAACCAAGTCTCCCATCAAACCTTCAGGAACACCCACCGAAGCCTCCAACTCCGACACCCTCATCTGGAGGGAGTCCCTCTCACGGCCTAGGGTGATGAACCCCTCCTCTCTCGAAGCCATCATGGACCTCAGCCGGTCCGTCTCCTCCTCAGCCCGAGAAGCTCTACCCCTCGCCTGGCCCAGCTCCATCTGTGTGGCCGTCAATTCACTCTGGGCCGCATCTAACACCCTCGTCAGCTCGAGCTCTCGCTCGGAAACCATGGAAGGAGGAGGGACGGAAGAAGAAGAAGCACCATCGGCTCTCGCTCTCGACAGAGCATCCACTTGAGCCTCGAGGACCCCCACCTGGTCCTGTAAACGTCTCAGTTGAACCCGCAACGCCTCTATCTGCCTGGCCCGTGCGTGGAGGTGCTAATTGGCGGTCTTGAGCCTCTTCTACATCTCATTCAACTCAACCTGCAAAAAGAAGCACTATTCAGAAAATATTCAAGCAAGGGAGAACGAGGAAAGGAAAAAGGGTTCCCAACTTACGTAAGCATCCGGGATCTCCTCCGCCATCGTCCCGAGGATACCCGCGTACTCCTGACGATACCAAGCCAGGTATTCGTCACTCGAAGTCACCTCAGGACGACGCTCCACCAAGACGCCTCGGCCCATCCATCCCGCCACATATGTAGCGTAATTCCTCGGGAGGTTCGTATCCCTAGGAATCCCAGCCACCAGAATCGAGGGACGTGGCGGCAGAAGATCGGGCACCCACTGAGGATACCCAAGCTGGCAGACGACCCGGCAGATCGCATGAAACACGACCTCATTAAAATATATCAACCAGACGTCTCGCGCCAAGGCCTCAGGAACCTCCTCCAGATAAGGCCTCCACGTCATCTAAAAGCATCAAAAGGTAGGAAGAGCGCTTAGCCAAAAGAAAACCAAATACAAGCCCAGGAAATTCGAAGAAAAACTTATACCTCTTCCTCCTACAAGACACGAAAGGCCTCTCGGAATTGGGCGAGGCGGTACAAGCAAAAAGATCCCCGGGGTTCCCATCTCATGGCCCAAGGGAGGGCATGATCAAACGGCGCCAGAGTCGGGCGATCGATGGCGAAGTGCTCGTATCCGAAGATCTAGCAAAGCAAGAGGAAAATTATCATGATCAAAGTGAGCTAAACCAAGAAAAAGACATGTACCACTTACACATACCTGAAGAAATGGCGCAAAGCCGCCAAGGTTCTTTCCCCCGACCCTCTTAACTTTCTTCGAGAGATCCGCGAAGAGATGGGCGAGCATCGCCGCTCCCCAAGCATAGCGTCCCATGCCCTCCAGGTCCCTCATCAGCAAAAGAGAGTGAGAGGAAACCTTATCAAAAGCCGTCGAGAAGAGGACCCGGCAGAAAAAGTAAATGAAGAACGCCCTCAACTCCCACCATGCCCTCTGTGGGCACGCGGCCGCCTCTCTCGCCTCGATCATTGCCCGCCTCCTCTCGAAGCTAGCTGCAGCTTCGCCCTTCTGACGCTCCGTAAAAGAATCGAGGCCATACTGCCCCGAAAGCCTCCCTAAAGGGATCCGGTTCAGCGTCCGCTCCCGCTCCATGAACCTCCACTCCCCAGTCAACTCTCGAAACAGCCCCCTATAATCCGCAAGGGTGGCCGCAATCACCGCTTCCCCCAACACCGGAAGACCGGTGATCCGATGGACGTCCTCAAGGGTCGGCATAACGGCGCCAGTAGGGAGGATGAACGTACAACTCTCCGGGTCCCATCTCTCCGTCAATGCCTCCACATATGGGCGATGGACGTGGAACGGCTCAATCAGAAAGAAGGAACGGAAGCCCTCTCCGTCCACTAAACTCCTCTCCTCCTACCCCAAGGCATCGTACCACCGCTTTGTCCCATGCCAAAGAGCCCGAATACGATTCGGTCACTGCAAACAAACGAAGAAGAGATGGGCTAGTCCAGAGAGCAATCGGGAGGTAAGAATCCAAAGCCTAAGGTTCGCTTAACCATGCTTAGCAAAAAGAAATTCCCCTATACTAAATCAAAGACTTTAGCATGAAAATAAGAAGTTTAAAACTTAAAGGTTTCCCCTATTTACAAATCACATGCTAAACGACAATAATATATCCCACCGTGGTCACCATTTACTCTCGTTCCTGCATCACACTATCATACTTATATACTTTCCCTAAAAACACACTTAAGCATATAGAAAACACCTGGACCCATGAAACACATGCACTCTACCATGATCAAACACATGCGGAGTCACCCTAAAAACTATATAAGCACAAAAAGGGGTATCGTATGCAAGCATGCTAGCCGTACCATTCACTTTTTTCTAAAAAAGGAGCAAACATGGATACATATATACGAAAATTGCCCCCTTTTTCTAGAAACAAACCCCTATCAGCATACTATCCCACCATGATTAGCTTATACACCAAGCATGCCTATTAAAAAAAACACATATACGAGTATAATACACATATCTAACATGTTCATACCACCAAAATACATGCATATATACCGAATAAAAGCTAAAACTAAAGGGTTAGGAACATACCACGGCCCGTGTGGACCCGGGAGCGTCCACCTCAGCCTCGTCGGGATCGTCCATCCCATCATCATCCCCCTCCTCCTCATCCTCCTCAAGCACGGCCTCCTCGGCCTCAGCCTCAGCCTCAGCCTCAGCACCCACATCAATCTCTGCAGCCCTGGTGCCCATACCCTCGGCCCCAGCCTCGTCCCTAACCTCTCTTGTCCCCTCCACTCTCCCCGCGCCGAAGATAAACTCCGCAAAAGCCCCCATAGCCCTACTTTCCTCCTCCTCAGCCCTGGCCTCTGTGGCCTCCCTGTCCAACATCCCGACAAGGGCATCCAACGACGCCCTCACATCCTCACTAACCCCCTCAGCCCCTACCCCCTCAATTGCACCCTCAACCGATCCCCGACCCCCGAAACCACCTCCTCGACCACCGCTGGTCGATCCCCACACCTCCTCTTGCGTGTATACCCTATCATACTACTCCCAACCTCCGGGGCAGCCCCCAAAGGCAAGTCTCCAATCTCACCCGCGCTGATATCCACCAGCAGCACCTCCGCCATACCCACAACCTCCCCCGCGGCCTCGACCTCCGGCCTATCGCTCTCCGATGATGAAGAGCTCGGGTTACGCTCTCCACGAGCCACCCGTGGTCATTTTCCCCTCGAAGCAATCGCCTTCGACCTCGTCATCTCCTCGGTTTGAAAAAGAAAAAGGAGAACCCAAACTAGGGCTTCAAAATCAAAGGAAGGAGAGAAGATTGAGGACAAAATGGAGGGAGAAAAGGCAAATAAAATCATGTTTTTTTTGTTTGAAACCAAAGAGAAGAAGAAGAAGAGGGAGAGAAACCGTTTTTAAAAAAGTGGAAAGAGAGAGGGTCCCTTTTTCGGTTATAAGGGACCCAGTCGGGAGGCGGCTACTCGTGAGTAGCCGCCCCCTCTCGGGCGGCTAGTTAGCACTAGCCGCCCCTCCCAGTTTCTCTGTTTTCATTTAAAACCCCTTTCCAATCTCTTTTCAACCCTAAATTCCAAGGTTTTGCATACCAAACAGCCATGTATTGGCTTATTTCCAGACACTACTTGATCAAACACGACTTTCCTGAAGTTTTGCCGCACTTTCAGTACCGTTCAAATTCAAATTTCTTCAGTTCTGGTTCTTTTCCAGAGTTTCTATCCTTCGGATGATCCAATTCACCAAATCAACTTTTACTTACTTTCTGTCGACGATATCCCCTCCTTGCTGAGTTTTCCCAAGCACGGGAACGGTAGGCACAAGGAAACTGACGCTGGGCTGCTTCGTGCACGATAGCTAAGAACCCCAACCGCGGGTTGGATCACTCACCATTTACTTTCCCCGCCTTCCACCTAGATCATCCTTTCGGTTAAAGAGTCAAGACCTAGCCTCTGACGGTCTAAATCAACTCTCTGAATAGTACTGTTCGTGTTAGCATAACTTCTTGAAGGTCGGGCCGGCCAAAATAGGGGTCTCTTTCCTTATCATCGGTCGAAGTCTTTCCCGCTTCGCACAAAGACTCCGTCCGATGAGGGACAATTGTAGATACCCCAATTTTGACCGTCCAGAAAGACAGAAATACTTCAAGTAACACCTGGAAATATCCCACATTTGGACATCTAGCAGAGAACCAAAGTTCAGGAAATCGGAAACCCCAAACCTAAACCCTAGCCCTAACCTAACCCGAAAGACATAAACCCAAACCAGAAAACCGGAAACCCAAAAACCCTGAGTCCCTGGCAAGGGGCAGCTAGACCTAACTAGCCACCCTATACCAGGCGGCTAGTTAGCACTAGCCGCCCCCTTGGCCGACTTTGGACCAATCCCCTGGATGGGACATAAAGCAGTATTAAATGCTGATCATTGCGGCGGGTGATGACCTTTAGCCGCCCTATCTTAGCCGGATCAACCCAAGTGACCGACCCAAGCCACCGCCTGTTAGAGATGGGACGTTTGGCAGGTTATGATAGGGGCGGCTACCAGGAAGTAGCTGCCCCATCCTGGGCGGCTAGTTAGAACTAGCCGCCCTTCACCTGGTCCTGGCAGAAGAACCAGAGAATTAATGAGGGGTCTAATCACATACCCTATTAGCCAAGCCACTCCATTACCCCCTGGACATTCCCCTGCCTCTCTTTTACTATAAATAGAGGAGGTCCCAAGCCTTTAAACCCATCATCAATCCTTACAAACATCAACAATCTCACAAATCCACCAATTCACATCCACCAAATCCCAAGAGAGAGAGAAAGTGTTAGGCCTGTGTCATTTAGAGTCCTAATTTCGATCGGAGTCGCTAAAATTTTGACTTTAGCTATCTGCTAGGGTTTGAAGACTCTGATTAATAAATCTAACTGCATATTATGGGTCTTGGTACAGTTTAATACTGCCCATAAAATTTTCGTTTAATTCCGATAACGTTTTTGGAATTATACACTTTCGGATTGATATTTGGATTTGATTTTGTTAAAATCCAAGACGAAGAGATAAAAATCCGATATTATTATGAGATGTTAAGTTTGGTGATAGCTTCCATATAGAACTGGAATTGGATCAACTGGATTCGTATATTAAAAGTTATGGGTATTTTTCCGAGTATACCCCGAAGTTGAGAAATCCAGGCAGCAGCCCTGTAAGATGTTTAGCCTAGATTTGGGAATAGCTGGAGAGGTTATTTGATCTGGGTGTAAACATGAAAGTTGTAGATAATCGTCTTATCTTTCAAATGCCACTGGAATCGTGCAATTCTGAGCTGTATTGAGGAAGTTATGGCCGTTTAAGTGAAGGCTGCGCAGAGGTTTTAAGTCCGAGGATGACTTGGTCATTTACTCGACCTTTGCTTATTTAATCCCCAAATGTGCACGACTTTGGGTCTCTCCTCCTCTCTTTCTGGTCCAGCCCGCCTTTTGTAGGTGTTTTGGGTGGAGGAGGTGATGGTGGTGGAGAAGAAGATCAAAAAGGAGTGGAAAAGGTGTGTTTATGTTGTTGTTGTGCTTTGTTATCCTCCCTTCTTAATCCATCTTCCTCAAGCTCCCCCTCATTGTTTTCCCCTCCCCTTTGGACAGCAGCCCCCCATGTGTTTGTTGTAATGCCACATTGAAGAAGAAGAGCAAGGAAGAGGTGGTGGTTGCGGTGGTTGCGGTTGGGGTGGCCGAGGGTGCGCTTGCGAGCCCCTACGCCCCCTTTTCCTTTCCTTTTCCCCCCTCTCCTTTGGTGAGTTTTCCCTCTTCTTTTTGTGGTTCTTATGCATATAAGGAGTGCTTGGTTGTTGGTGGAGGTGGTGATGAAGTCTCCTCTTCCAATGTATTTGAAGGTGTGTTGTTTGTAAGGAGGTGCGGGGCGTCGGGGGTGTTGGCGGTGGAGCAGCGGTGTGCGGGCATGCCGGAGCCGCGTATGGACCTTCCGCTCTCCTCGGTTGGGTTCTGTCACGCCCCAGGGCGGCCGTCCCCAAGACGTGGCAAATATATAAATGATATCAGTAATCCATACACGAGGTCAAATAAATACTCCACAATAGAAAAGGCAATACACAAGTAACTGACATCAAATATATACAAAAAGCGGAAGCTCAAATGACTAAGTCTGTAATTCAAAGACATATTACAGACTAGAGTACACAATCAACTGTCCTGTGAGAGCCAATATATAACAATAATAGACATCAACACTCTACATACCGTGCGCAAGCACAAGTATAATACATACAATAAAAGTGGAATGCTGATAGCCTCTGACTCGCAAGACATCCAACGCGAACGCGGGTCTCCTACTCGGATGGCGCCAGGGGAGCTCTTCTCTTGGATCCGACTCAGCGTCAACTGGGGAAAAACATAAACGAGGGGTGAGCTACAAGCTCAGTGAGTGGTCAGAAACCAAACACCAACACAACATTCGATCCTAAGGCAATCTCCTATCAAGGAAACCATGGGTAGAAACCCAACGGTTAACAAGGTCACACGGCGGTGCAACCATACCTCGTCCTCGCCCTAGCCCCCACAGGGGTGAGCCTAGGGACTTGAAGGACAAAACTTGCTGTTCTACACCGCTCGTCTTCCGGTAGTCTCTCCCGGTGTGGCCCATACTATCTGGCAGCCTCCCGGCACCTCACAGGGTTCAGGCCTCTACCGGACTAGCCTCCCATGATCACTACCTCAGCCGTATGGGCACGCCCACACGCGTCATGAGTAGTATCTGGGAGGGCTCCTCACCGGACTCTACTACGCCGGGTAGTCTCTACTCGGAGTCGACGAAGGTTAGAGCTACTACTTGTTCGCAGCGCGAACCCCATAGGAAAACCTACTACACAAGCTGGTGGGTCGAGTATCAACTCGAGCCCACCCCGTTCACACCAACACCCTCACCCTCACCCCGACGGGTGACATAGGATTTTGGGAGATTGCACAAACTGGCAGATCGAACCCACGCCGACCCACTACACCCTCACCCTCACCCCCTCCTCGGGGTGACATAGGCTCTTGGGGAAGAGGTCGATTGTTCTACTCCACTCGTCTTCCGGTAGTCTCTCCCGGTGTGGCCCATACTACCTGGTGGCCCCTGGCATCTCACAGGGTTCAGGCCTCTACTGGACTAGCCTCCCACGATCACTACCTCAGCCGTATGGGCACGCCCACACGCGTCATGAGTAGTATCTGGGAGGGCTCCTCACCAGACTCTGCTACGCCGGGTAGTCTCTACTCGGAGCCGACGAAGGAAAGAACACTCGACACCCGCGAATACGATCCCTATGGATCCGTCATCATCGGTTATCAAACACCGATAAGCGCAATGAATTCTCATGAATTTCCTCCAGGGCGCATAACTCAGATGCGGGGAAGACTTTTAATTCTAAATGTCGAAGCCATGGTATGACCCCACAGAGGTCATACACTTGTCTAACACATTAGACATGAATCATGGCCATATCGGCATATATTATATATATGCAATTAATTATCCAGGGATAACTTACTTAAACATGCATATGAGGCATAATAAACAAACAATCACAAAGGTATGACTTAAGCAGGCGTTGGGTATCACCAACTCAAAGGGGAGGGTTAAGCGCGATCCGCGCGACAATAGGTGCATGCCAATAATTCCAAGCAAACCCGAGTCAAGTAGGAACTACATCTACTCACTCGGTTCGCGAAAGGAGGGAGGGCGAGAGAGAGGGAATGCCTCATCCCCTCTCGAAGCTGGTCATAGTTTTGCCCCAACAAGATGGGTGCAACAACTATACCACACCCTTGAGTACTAAATCGGGATTATTGCGCATACACCCCGTTATTAACCCAAGTTAGACATGCTGGATATGTTCAATTAATAATACAGGTAGTAATTCAACAAAATAACCTAAGTCATGCCATATTCTATACAATACATAGGCAAGTATAAGGTAGAATAGGGGTTCTACACAATATACGAGCTATACAACCTAGCATGCATGATATCTAACATAATTAGGGTGCAATTAAAGCCCCATGGAAGCGCGAAGCACGACTACGTGCATCGAGCGCTCCCGGAAGGGTTGCAATCAAACCACTCACCGATACCCGAGTCGTCGCGCATCCCATCCGACGAGGTCTGCAAGTTAAGGGTACCAAAAGGGTGAGTAAAACCACATACAAACATACAGAAACAATTAGGAATGCCTAAGACATAGACATCCCCGCATACGGGCTCGAACGCACGCAAGCGTGCACGCACGCACGCGTGCCCGAGCCCCCGGACACCCCCCCCCCGAGCCCCCGGGAAACCACACGCGTGGTCCCGCACGCGTACGCACGCACTTGCACGCACGCACGCGCAACCGCGCCCGCCGGCGCACTGCCCCGCGCCCAGCCGCGCACCCGGACGCGCTGCCCGCGCGCCCAGGACCCCATCCGCGCGCACGCGCACGCTCGCGCGCGCGCGCGCGCACCTGCCCTGCCCGCGCGCACTCGCGCGCAAGACCCGCACGCACCGTGCACCCCGCCAGCCCTCCGCGCAGACACCCGCGTGCGCCTGACAGCACCCGCGCGCACGCGCGCGCCTGCGCGCCCGTCTGCGCCCTCCAGCGCGCCTGCCTGCGCGCGCACGCACGCGGACAGCCCCGCGCGCGTGCCCAGCCGTCCATCATCCCTCCCCAGCCCCCCACATGCATCCAAACCCAAACACCACCCATGCAAGCCCTCTCCAAGCACCCTAGCATGCCCAAAAACCAATACAAGAAGAGGGAAAAACTCACCAAATGAGAGGGGGGGAGGAAAGGGGGACGTAGGGGCTCACAAGCGCACCCTCGGCCACCCCGATCACCACCGCTGCTACTCCCACCTCTTCTATGCTTCCCTTGCTTCCTCTTCTTCACTTAGACATTAACACAAACACATGGGGGGCTGGCTGATTAGAGAGGGGAAGGAAAAGAGAAGGGATGTGGAAGAGAAAGAAAGAATCAACAACAACAACAACAACATAAACACACCTTCTTCTTCATTGTGCTCCTTCTTCTCCATCACCATCTCTTCCTCCTCCCAAAACACACAACAATGGGGGCTGGACCAGACCCAAAAGGGGTGAAAAAAATGGCTAAGGTCGTAACATTTGGGGTGGTATTTATAGGCAAAGTCGGGCTGAAAGACCAAGTCGTCCTCGGACTTAAAACTCTGCGCAGCCTTCACTTAAACGACCATAACTTCCTCAATATAGCTCCGAATTGCATGATTCCAGTGGCATTTGAAAGATAAGACGATTATCTACAACTTTCATGTTTACACCCAGATCAAATAACCTCTCCAGATATTTCAAAATCTAGGCTAAAAATCTTACAGGGCTGCTGCCTGGATTTCTCAACTTCGGGGTATACATGGAAAAATACCCATAACTTTTAATATACGAATCCAGTTGATCCAATTCCACTTCTATATGGAAGCTATCTCAAAACTGAACATCTCGTAATAATATCGGATTTTTATCTCTTCATCTTGGATTTTAACAAAATCAAATCCAAATACCAATCCGAAACTGCATAATTCCAAAACCGTTATCGGAATTAAACTAAAATTTTATGGGCAGTACTAAACAGTACCATGACCCATAATATGCAGTTATATCTTCAATCAGAGTCCTTAAACCCCAAAAGGTAGCTAAAAATTAAAATTTTAGCGACTCCGATCGAAATTAGGACTCTAAATGACACAGGTCTAACAGGTTCAGCCATCTCTTTTGTAGCTGGTGTGCATGCCACATGTTTGTGGGGGTGCTCGCATGCGTGCGGAGTGCGCGGGAAGCATGCATAAGGTGCTCGCATGCGGGCGGAGTGCGCGGGAAGCATGCATAAGGTGCTCGCATGCGTGCGGAGTGCGCGGGAAGTATGCATAAGGTGCTCGCATGCGTGCGGAGTGCGTGGGAAGCATGCATAAGGTGCTCGCATGCGTGCGGAGTGCGCGGGAAGCGTGCATAAGGTGCTCGCATGCGTGCGGAGTGCGCGGGAAGCGTGCATGAGGTGCTCGCATGCGTGGGAGTGCGCGGGCAGCGTGCACGAGGTGCTCAAGGGCGTGCTTGGCCTTGCCCGATGCGTGCGGAGTGCGTGGGAAGCATGCACGAGGTGCTCGAGGACGTGCTTGACGTTGTTTGATCCGTGCAGGGTGCATGGGCAGCGTGCACGGGGTACTCAAGGGCGTGCTTGCGGTGCTCAGACACGTTCGGAGTGCTTCGTGGTGTTGAGCAGCTTGTTATAGCCAAATGCAACCATGGGATGATCCTTGGCGGATTGATTTCAGGCTTCGGATTCAACTCGTCGCTCTCTTGCGTTTCGCGAGCCGTGCGCTCGTTAGGTGAGTGGTTCGATCCAACACTTTGGGATGCGCTCGATGCACGCCGACGTGCATTGTGCACCCTTGGGGCATCTCGACCCCTAAATATGCTAGATATTTGCATGTTAGGGTTGTATAGCTCGTATATTGTGTAGAACCCCCTATTCTACCCTATACTTGCTTATGTATGTACTCATGTTTGAATAAATGTGTTTTCATGCGCCCCTTGTGTTTTGGGCATATATTTTAGAATGAGTGTATGGATGTATAGAATATGAATGCCTTAGGTAGTATTGTAATACTCCTCTCCCCCTATATGAGTGATATCCAGCATGTCAAACCTTGGGTTAATAACTGGATGCGTACTAATATTCCCTTATGATTAGACTGGAGGAAGGTGTAGTAGTTGCACCCATCTGTTGGGGCAAAGCTATGACCAGCATTCCGGAGAGGATGAGACTTTCCCTCTCTCTCGCCCTCCCTCTTTGCGTAAACCGAGTAAGTAGATACGATTCCTACTTGACTCAGGTTCGCTTGGGACTATCGGTATGCATCGGTTGGCGCGCGAGATCACGCTTAACCCCCCTTGGAGTTGGTAATATCCAACGCCTACTTGAGTCATCCTTTACATGATTGAATATTTATTATGGCCTTATAAGCATGTTTAAGTGGGTCATACCCTGTATGCATATTGTATGATTTGTTGTTTATGATGTAAATCCGTGTTAGGGAGTACCCCTATAGTTATATATATTATCGTGCATGTGGCACATATTATCATGTATGTTTCTCCTCATATATATATATATATATATATATATATATATGCGCGCATGTTAACTAATTTGGCCTATCCGTAATAGGCAAGGGTATGACCCGCGGTCGGGTCGTACCCTATTAGTTAAAGCGCTAGCGATGTAATCACCCTTGCATCCGAGTGATGCATTCGTATCGAATTCTGAAGAATTCATCGAGGCCTCGGTTTTGTTAAACCGATAGCTACGGTAGTAACTTGGGCCTACCCGTGCCAGGCGTGTGTCTGAACCGCCTATTGGGTTATGCCCCTGGCTTTTCTACACGAGTGTAGAGATAGTCCTCGCGTTCGAGTGACGCCTCCGTGTGGGAATACAAGAGTATTCGATATCATCGATATATGTGTGTAAGTACCAAGGGTAGTTGGCTTTCCCATAGGGTTCGCATTGCGAACGCAAGGTGCTTTCTCCTGACATCGTCATGAGTCGAAGCTACCCGACATAGAAGCTGTCCTGTAGGGTGCCACCACTTGTAGGTGCTACCGATGCGTACCGCGGTACACATCTAGGGAATGTACTGATCGTGGAAGGCCGATAGGTAGAGGCTGCACGGGAGAGAGCTACCAAGTGATATTTCGGGCTTCAAGTCGTTCTCCCCTTCGTCGGATCCGTGTTGAAGCTGCCCGGCTCGTAGTTGTCCTGTGGGGTGCTCCCAGACGTATTTATGACACCTATTGGTGCGCCCATATGGTAGAGATAGCGGTCATGGAGAGGCTACCAGGTAGAGGCTCCCCGGGAGAGGGCTACCGGATGACGATGGGTGTAGAGCAACTGAGTTCGTTTCAAAAGTCCCTAGTCACCCCTCCGGGGGCTAGGGTGAGGATGAGTTGTTGTCACGTTGCCACGTGACCCAAATACCCATCGAGTATACTCTGGGTTTGTTACTTCTGACGCTTGAGGTATCAAAGTATATCTCTACCTCGTAGCAGATGGATGCGTTGTGTCTCGTTAACCAGTAACACGTGGTGTTATGGTTAACCCTCGTTTGTCCCCGGGTCTCTTTGGAGCTCCCCTTCAGGGTCGGGGCGATGAATGTGTTAAGTCACGTCGCTACGTGACCCATTGGTTTGTTCACCCGTTCCCATATTGGTTGGGTCTGGTTAAGTATCGATGTTGAGAGATATCGATAACAACTATCTCTATGTAGATGATCACAATAGTGTTGTTTAGACCAGTAATTCCGCGTCTCCTTGACAAACGGTATGGTCTCTCCCCAAGAGTCCCAAGAGTCTCCCTTCGGGAGTGAGGGTGTGGGTGAGACGGGTTGCACCGCCGTGTGACCCTATTATCCATTGGGTTTCAATCCATGTCTTTCCTTGAAAGGAAATTGCCTTAACATTAAATTGTTATAGTGGTGTTCGGTTTCCGACCACTCACTGAGCTTGTAGCTCACCCCTCGCGTACTGTTTCTGTTACAGGGGCGTTGTTGGGCGTGGAGCTGGAGTTTTCCTATGGCGTGGTCTTGCGTGCGTGGAAACGTTCTGTCCGGCGGATTGGCGAGTGCGAGGCTGTCAGCAGTCCTAGAGTCTTGTGTATTGGTAATTCGTGCGTGTGGCACTTGTTGTATTTTATTGGCTAGACTTGGCTCTCACAGGACAGTGATTGTGTATTCGAGTCTGTAATAATATTTTTGGTTTACAAACTTATTGATAGTTTATGCTTCCGCTTTTCAGTTGTATTATCAGTTATCATTGCTTCATTAGCCTTGTGTATTGTTTATTGGAGTCGTTGTTGACCTCTTGTTTATGATAGCTGATATTATATTATTGCCACGTCTCGGGGATGGCCGCCCTGGGGCGTGACATAAAGAGTGCCCCCTTTTGTGAGAGAAAAATCCATTCCCTACACAAAAACACCCTCTCATTCCACCCTCCAGAAACCCGGGCTAAAACTATATTAGCCTCTGTCCAAGACCAAACCCATTTCCTACCGAAGTTTTGCCCAAACCAGACCAGGCCCCGGATGGCTAAGCCCTAGTAGCCGTCCCATACCCGACGGCTGGATCACACTAGCCTCCCCTCTATCCACACCCCATTTGCACCCCTATGTCCCAAGACTCCTTTAGTCAAGCCCCGGAAGAAGAATAGGATACCTGTTTTTCACCTCTATGTACGGTATATCCTTGTCTCAGAGCGGAGACCCCACAAACTCTCCCACGTAGGCGATCAAATCCACCCCAACCTTTTTCTGCTTTTAGAAAAAGCAGGTGGCGATCACACAAACCCCTGGAATCCTCTTGAGCCGCTGTCGGGCGCCTCAACCAGGAACGACACCTCACCCTTCCGAGAAGACGATCCGACCGAGCCCGCCAGGGCACGCATCCGATCTGAATCCCCGAAGAACCCCCACACACGCCACACGCGCGCACCCGCGCACCGCCGGATCCTTTCCGACATTCGGAGAATCCGACACACCGACAGTACTATCATCAACGCCTCTCCCAGACTCCATCTTGGTTAAGGTTGCCCCGGGGATCCAAGAATCATTCAAGGTAGACTATGACTGGAAACCACATGCTTGCAAACATTGTCAAACCTTTGGACATGATGAGACAAGTTGTGTAATGAAATCTAATGTTGAAAATACCATCACAAACAAAGGTGGAAAGGAAGTGGCTGCTGCTATCACAACTAAAGGCAAAGGAAAGGTAACAGCTCAATGGGTGGAAATTAAAAAATCCAATTCCAATTCCCAAGAAAAGCTGATGTCAGATGCTATGAAAACAGCTTCCTCTCCTCAACAGAACAAATTAGCCTCATCAAATCCATCAAATAAATTTTCTATCCTTCAAGGCTTCTCTGAATCTGGAGAGTTATCAAAGGAGGTTAGTGAACAAGATCTTGCACCCACGGATTCAATTATAGTCTCGGCCCATAGTCCTACCAATCTCAGTGAGGAAGAGAATCTCAACCCTCCATTGACTCAATATGCTGGACCTATTATCGACTCTACTATTTCGATCAGTCCTCCTCCACAGAGTGATAGGCTGGTCGATACTCCATCCACCTCTGCTGCAGTTACAGAGAACAGTCAAAGGATTCAGATAAGGTCACACTCTAGCATGCTCCTTTCGCAGTCGCAGTGCCAATCTAAGGTAGATCATGCATCATCCTATGTTCTCCCTGCTGAAGCAGTCATCTTCAGAAGATGAGATTTTTCCTCCTCCCTATCTATTCGACTCTCCTCGATTGGCCAGTGAGATGAGACTACCAAATATTGATATCCCCCTTGAAATCGTTCTCTCCTCAACTGCCCAGACACATTAGTGGCTAGTCAAGCTACTCGGGTCAAGAAAGGAAGCGGGAAGAGTCACAAAAATAAAAATAAAGGTTGTGGGTCTTCACAGGCAACAAAGAAAAATAAAGCAGCGTCCAAAGATGTTCTCCCCACAAAGAAGAGCATCAAGTTGTATTTGGCATGATTCGTTTCACCCCAACTCTTATGATGAACTGTTAGAACGTTCGAGGTCTTAACAGCAGAGAAAAGCAACATGATATCAAGAATTTTCTAAATAACATTCTATCGCCCATTGTTTGCTTGGTGGAAACTAAAGTTGATCAACTAAATGCGGATAGAATCAGTGAAAACATCCTGCCACACTATAGCTTGCTAATCCCTCTTCATGGGGGTAGAATCTGGATCTTATGGCAACCAGCCCTTATTAAGGTGGAACTCCTGGCCTCCTCCTCACAATTTATGCATTGCAAAGTTACTCCTATGACAGGACAACAAAGATACTTCTTGTCTGCCATATATGCCTCAAATCTGGCCTCAGAACGTCTCTCTTTATGGCAGGATCTTCGCGGTATAGCCCATAGCATTGCTCATGCACAATGGCTCATCGGAGAAGACTTCAATGAGGTTCGCTTTTGTCATGAAAAACAGGGCAGCAATCTCATTCACTCAAGGCGCATGACACGATTTAATGATTGCATTACTGATTGTCATCTCAACAACCTTAGGGCCATGGGCCGCTCTTTCTCTTGGAGCAACAATCAAGATCAAAGAATTGTTTGCAAGCTTGACAGGGTCCTAGTTAATTTGGCATGGTTACACCTGAACACAAATAGCTATGTCCAATCTCTTCCAGCAGGTCTCTCTGATCACACCCCGCTTCACGTTATCATCAACCCTCCATCTCTTTCAGGTCCTCGTCCTTTTAAATATTTTTCGGCTTGGGAATCCCACCCGGAGCTTGGCGAGGTGATTCACAAGGCATGGCGCATCAAGATCCGAGGCTCCTCTATGTTTATTCTTGCAAAAAAGCTTCATCATCTGAAAATAGTCTTAAAAGACTGGAATAAAGAGGTATTTGGGCCTATTCAATCCTCTCTTCAACTATGTAGGGAAAGATTGGAATCTCTGCAGAATGCAGCACTTCTTGACCCTACAAATTCAAACTTGATGGATCTTGAAAGAGAGGCCAAAGAACACTATCTTATCATGCTGCGGCGTGAGGAGTCATTCTTAAGACAAAAATCCCGCCAATTGTGGCTCTCTGAAGGTGATAGGAACTCCAAGTTCTTCTACTCTTCCATTAAATCTAGAATTGCAAAAAACACCATTCGAAAGGTGATGCTACCTGATGGAACATCCTCTAAAGATCCTAGCTTCATCAAAGATTTTGTAGTGGAATATTTTAAAAAGCTGTTAAACACATCTGCCTCATCTCTAATCCCTAAATTGGACAATCTGGTCCCTATCACCAGTCTAGAAGGGGAAGCTATGTGTGCTCCTGTATCAGAAGCTGAAGTAAAGCAGGCCCTATTCTCAATGAAGTCGGAAGGTAGTCCTGGTCCAGATGGCTTCTCAGCCCACTTTTTTCAGAAGTTCTGGCCTGTGGTGAAGCAAGATTTCATCGAAGCAGTACTGTCTTTCTTTCGCTCGGGGAATCTGCTAAAACAACTGAACCACTCTTTCATCTCACTCATTCCGAAAGTCCAGCATGCCGAATCCTTTGATAACTTTCGACCCATTTCTCTATGTAATGTGGTCTATAAGACCATTACCAAAATTATGGCAGAGAGGCTACAACTAGTTCTCCCCAGGATCATTAGTCCTAACCAGTCGGCCTTCGTGAGGGGTAGGAACATAGTTCATAGCACTTTACTGGCTCATGAGCTAACACGTGCTTTGAACTATCCAACATTAAAGGACGGACCTGTCTAAAAATTGACCTCCGAAAAGCTTTCGACAGTGTGCGGTGGGACTTCTTAGAGGAGGTTTTGAAAGGAATGTGCTTTCCAGCCCAATGGATTCAGCTAGTGCTGCAATGTGTGGGAACAGCGTCCTTCTCTGTCTTAATCAATGGTAGTCCACAAGGTTTCTTCACTTCCCGTTGTGGCCTCCGACAGGGAGATCCCCTATCTCCTTTGCTTTTTGTTATTACAATGCAGGCTTTCTCAGTGCAGATTGATCAAGCTATTGCTAAGGGTTCGGTTGGCCTATATCTTAGGGCTGAATTGAATATTTCTCATCTTTCATTTGCCGACGACCTGATCATATTTACTGATGGTGAAGCCTCCTCTGCACATGGGTTACGGTCTCTACTCCAATCATTCTCCCAGATGTCGGGTCTTCAGCTTAATCCACATAAAAGCCAGTTATTCTCTTCTAGTAACACTGTGATTTTGAGCAAATTATTGGCATTACCTTGTGCCTTCTCCCTGTTAAGCATCTCGGGTTGCCACTTACGCAAAAATCCCTCACCCACTCTTTATGCATGCCCCTTATTGAAAAAATCCACCACAAGATCCATTCCTGGTCCTCCTCTCTCCTTTCAAAGGCTGGCAGACTGGAGTTAGTGCATTCGGTCCTTCAGAGCTACAGTTATTACTGGACTGCAGGGTTTTCTCTACCGAAAAAGACACACAAGGTAATTGAGCAAATTCTTCGAAATTTCTTGTGTGCAGGAGATAGCAGCAACTTCAAACAATGTGTAGTGAAATGGTCACAAGTGTGTCTCCCCAAAAACGAAGGAGGCTTGGGTCTCAGACGTTTGCGGGACTGGAACGAAGCTGCCATGGGAGTTCGTTTCTGGGAGATTGCTTCTGACCACCACTCTTTATGGGCTGCCTGGATGAGGAAAAAATACCTTTCAAAATCAAATATCTGGTCAACTTCACCGAGATCCACTGCCTCTAGAGTTTGGAAGTCAATCCTCCATGCAGGAACTTGGATTCGAGGCTCCACACAATACATTATCTTCTCAGGGGATACAATTAACATCTGGACCGACCCTTGGCTTCATGGTTTTGGTCTCCAACACTATCTCCAAGGTTCTACTCTTCTTTGTTGGGGACCTCCTAGGGAGGTACTACTTAACACTCTAATCCAAGATGGGAAATGGCACAAACCTCATAGATGGCCGTCAGAGAATGATGAATTGTGGAATGACATTGCTGAACTCGAAGTAGGAGTAGAGGGCAGGAATATACTAGTTTGGACAGGTTCGAAAACAGGAAAAATCTCTTGCTCCTCTGCCTGGGAAAACATTCAAAAAAGGAGACCATCTACTCCATGGACAAGAGCACTTTGGAATCCGATACAACCACCAAGGCGAAGCTTCCTCTGTTGGCAAGCAGCCCTTGACAGACTCCCTACTCTCCAAAGACTTTTCAGTCGCCAGCTCGTGCAGAACAACACATGCTCTCTATGCTCATCGGGATTGGAAAGCACTGTTCACCTGTTCTTGTTATGCCCCTTCTCAGCATATATCTGGAGAGCAATCACAAAGTCCCTCGGCTCCTCACATGCTAGGCACCAGTTGCTGACAGACCATTTCTCTTGGTTTATATCTTTGGGAGTTACTAAAATCGAAAAAACAGTTCTCCAATTTCTTTTATCACAAATCATGTGGTCCATTTGGCTCGAGCGCAATGACAGGTTGTTTCGGCAGAAAAAGTGTTTCAAACCACTTCTAGTTCGTCATATTCTTTCGACAACGAGAGCAACCTTTGTGGGGCAAAGATATGAGGATGAAATCACCCCGATGACAACCAAAATGAGTGACCTGTTCAGTTTTTCAGTCAAAGAAAAACAGCAGCTAGAGAAGGAAGTTATTTGGGAACCGCCACAGGATGGATGGGTAAAACTTAACTCGGATGGTTCTAAAACGGATGACCGTTATGCATATGGTGCTCTCATTCGAGATAGTTCAGGTAATTGTTGCAAAGCCATTTCGGCCAGAGTTCGGGCAGCCTCTATTAACCTCCTTGAACTAAAGGGTTTGGTCGAAGGTCTACAACTATGTTCCTCTGTAAAGGCTTCGCGGGTTTGGTTCGAATTAGACTCTACAACCGCCATTGCATGGGTTCATGGCCGTGGCACCATCCCATGGACGGCGTTGAGAGACTTACGCACCTTCTCCTCACTCTCATCACACCTTGAAGATTGGAAAGTCTCCCATGTGTATAGAGAAGGAAACCAGGCTGCTGACCACCTGGCAGCCTATCAATCAAACATGGGCACCTCAATTTATGATCCCCCAAACTTCTGGCCAAAGCTTCTCCAGCTCTTAAAGGAGGACGCGCAAGGCAAGGTGACTATTCGAATCAGTTAATACTCATGGAAAAGGATCCCTGTTCTGCATAAACAGGTGTTTAATTTTTGTACTCCATTGTAAACAATGGGACTGATTATTTTGTAGTCCCTTGTTCCTTTCCTTTAATCTTCCTCAATGTATATATTCAAGTTCATAGAAATACAAAAAAAAAAAAAAATTTACCAATCGAAAAAAAAAATCACAACGGATGGTATTTTTTATTTGTTTTTTGTTTTTATGTGATACACAATGGATAGTAGGTGGTGTCCCCCTGTTGTGTTGTAGTGACATAAACTTATTGATTTTAAACTATAAAATTTGTTGGGAACACATATATGGAAGCAAACAACGAACCTGGGATCAAACAAAAGAATGAAACACGAGTATACATATAAAAGAAAAATAAGTGTGGTTCATTCTAAACCTATGTTCACAAAACAAAAATAATGAGAATCTATATATTAAAAGTGAGATAAAAAAATATCAAGGGTCCATTTGGATCCGCGATAGAGGTAGTGAGAAACACTGCCTAGTCGCCTACCGCCACCGCGGATCCAAATATGAATGTGATATTTGTGTCTTTTTTTTATAAAAAAAAACTGACCATTGTAGGATAATTTTTTTCCATGTTGGAGAAGTTATCGAAATACCACCGCTTTTCTACCACCCCTTGCTTCTCCGAACGCTAAGTCCCACGAAGTACACCTAAACGAGGCCGTTCTGAGACATAAGCCATTATGGGGTTTATGACTATTATATGATTATATTATTATACCAGTAGAATAAATGATTTTCTGTTTTGATGTATTTTAATTATTCTTGTTGAAAAATGTAATAATGATGTTTTTGTTGTTTGATTGATCATTGATAATGTGTAGATATGGTGTGGATAAGGATTTATAAAATGTGAAAAAATGATTTAACATGTGGACCCCATGATTTATAAAAGGTGAATGACAATTGATTTGTCAATGAAGTCCCTTTATACTAGTAAAATAGATTAAGCGGAATAACACAATTTTAGAGTAGAGACTTGGAATACAAATACCAGCTTATTCTCACTTGTTTCGACATTGTTATCTATACCAATTTATTCCTTGCAAATAAATAACTTTTTAAGCTTATTATCTTCTATTCCTTTTTATTCCTCCCCTATTTCGCGACCCAAACGGGGGTGTCCCTCTTTCAGATGGACTCAAAAAATTAACTCTTTTATAGAGAAAAAAAAAAAGCATAGTTACAAGATTTTAGGAGATGTACTCTTTTGTGACCGTCGCTAGTTAAACCGTAACCTTCACTTGTGTTGTTTGTGGTTATTCTGAAATAGCTTCAGCAACGGCCGTCATTTGGCCATTGGTAATACTTATCTAAATCGTGAATTTCAGTTTCTAGATTATTATGAGCGACGATTTTCTATGTGGCCGTCGGTAATAGACGTCGCTAAAAGAGCATTTTCTTGTAGTGATTGATCTTATTAATTAGGTGTCCGCACCAATACACCTCCGATCGTGGCAGTTTGATGTTGATATACCCGATCCTAAACATAACCCCAACAAACTTGACTAGCCCAAAGGCCTCCTTTAAGAGTGGTAAACACTAAATATCAATATAATCATCATTATCATAATATAAAATTGAAATAATATTCTAATAAGTTGAAAATATCTTTTCCATAAGAATTTTATTTTTATACTTAAATAATGGTTTAACTAGTCTATCTAAAAGAGGGATTATGATTTATATTACTTTTATCTATCAGTATAAATAAATAAAGTATAATGTAAATATTCTGACATGAATTATTGATGAGAAAATAAAAACATCAATTACCAAAATTCCTCTCTTTTGTATTTCACACACATAACTCTCGGAAAAGAAGGATATTTAAAAGACATATAGACTATATCAAAGACTAACCAAATATAGGGATTTTTAATTTTAAGTCCCTATAAACATGTCTATTTAGGGATAAATATCTCCCTTCTTCATTTTTTTTAAGTCCCCATATTTAACCGCTTATTTGGTTTTTAGTACTTCCGTCAAACGTCCGTCCATACATCGTTAATTTATGAAATATGATTTTATTTTTAAGTCCCTGTAAATTATGTTATTTAGTGATCAGTCTCTCCCTTTTTCATATTTCATTTTAAATCCCTAATTTCAAACATTTTTTTCTTATTAGTATATGGGCAAAAATGAAAACATGTATAGTTTGAGTTTTGAACTGTAAAAATGACTGAGTCTAATATTTTCTTAAGGAAAATGATAATAAAAATCTATTTAAGAATCACATAGATATACCAAAAACTGTGTTATCATAGTGTATAGGGTTCTATCATATCATTTTCCTTTAGAAAAATATTGGACTCGATCATTTTTATAGTTCAAGACTCATACTACACATATTTCATTTTTGTCAACGGTCTAATAAGAAAAAAAATGTTTGAAATTAGATACTTAAAATGAAGGGATTTTATTTTTAACTCCCCGCAAACCATCGTATTTAGCGATCGCTCCCTCACTTCTTCGTATTTGGGTTTTATTCCCCAGATTTAAAGGATAATTCATTTTTACTCCCTGCAAGGGACCTATCTGTAAATTATTTAATTTTCTTTTTAGTCCCTGATAGGGAGTAAAAAAGAAGTATCCTTTAAATCTGAGGAGTAAAACCCAAATACAAAGAAGTGAGGGAGCGATCGCTAAATACGATGGTTTGCAGGGAGTTAAAAATAAAAAAACCCTAAAATGAAATATGAAGAATGGTGGACTGATCACTAAATAACATAGTTTATAGAAACTTAAAAATAAAATCACATTTCACAAATTAACGGTGTATGGATGAACATTTGACGGAGGGACTAAAAACTAAATGAGCGGTTGAATATGGGGACTTAAAAAAAAAATGAAGATGGGAGGGATCGATCCCTAAATAGGCATGTTTACAAGGACTTAAAACTAAAAATCTCATATAGAATTAGTTATGTAACAAGCCTAATTTATATAAAATTTTCAAAGATAAAATTGGGTTGAATTCATGTAATCGAAAAGGGTGCGGATACACCCACCACCCTTATTGCTAACCTCACATCCCATATTTACCAAATAACCACACACTATCATTTCAAAAAACTCGTTGATCCCACAACCCTGTCACAAGGTCGACCATCTCTCTCTCTCTCTCCCTGCATTCTTCTTCATTGTCGACTGCAGCGGACAACAATCTACCTTGGAAGTCCGGCCGACCACCTTCGAAGCTCCCGGAGAGGGTGAAGGTCATTCCGGTGACTCCTCCTATATAATCGGGCGAGAAGACCGATGCCCTAGTTCGAAAAAAGAATCAAAATAAAGAGAGAATCTATTCTTCGTTTGTGTTATCATTTTGGATTTCTTGTGCTTCTCAAGTGGAATTAGTGATGTTTGTATGTTGTTGTAGTTGTATGTGTGTGTGATTCTCCCCTCCCCCCCAAAAAAATAAAAATAAATAAAAGAGGAGTGTGACAAAAGTACTGCATGGTTTTTGTCTTGCTTTGGTGCCTATCACTCATGGTAATATGTGGTGATGAGGACTATAGACACATATTCAGTGTATACATGCACTAGGTCGCGAGTTCTGGTGAATTACAGCTTGAAAATCAAGGTCGACACATTCAGTGTCATAAATGCACTCCCAGTTTGACGCATTGTTTGTCGAGTTAGTATATGAAGTATCGATCAAATCAATGTCGATCTCGAAAGTAAAGACTGCTAATGGCTATATTCCATTCGACAGCCATGTCGTTGATAATTTCAACCCAGTTCGATGACTCATTTGTTGGCTACGTTAGTAAAGGGTCGACCAAATGTCCGTCGAAGTAAATTAAAACCTCCAATGGCTACGCTGAACTCGACAGCTCCTTCGTCTAGAATATTAACACAGTTCGACGCTAACGTTGTCGAGTTAGAATGTACACGCTCGACCGTGGCCTTGTCGAAATGAAAACCAAAGGAAGAGAGAGATCTGTAAAAATAGGGGGTGGTGGGTTTGGGGTGTCAAATACTTTGTATTTATTGGGAGGTGGGTATGATGAAAAACCAATTGACCGGTGGTGGGATTGGTTGGGAGGTGGGATTGTGTAATACGGGAGGTGGCAATAACGGCACCCAATCAAAAATACCAGCTCTCTCACTCATGTCCAGTTTTATTCAAGGTTAATGATAATCAACCATTTGAAAAAGCTATTTTACACTATTTTTAGGAAAACTTGAAATAAATTTCAAATTCTTCTGTAAGAGAGGAGCATAAGAATCGGAGTTTCAAACGATTATAAAAAAAATCTCAACTGTTCAATCACACGTCTATATGAGCCATAAAAAATTCAATGTTTCTAAATATACAAACACCTTGGAAACACTAATGCATCATATTCCACCAGAAAATCCCTACCCAATTGTCCCGTGACTGGCCCACCAAATAATGTTCTTAAAGGCTTACCAACAAGGGATTTCAAATCCAACCTTTAACATGCAAAAAGTGCAATCAGTACTCTGTATGCATTTTCCCCCAAAAAGCAATTCAGGTTCAAACAAGACACCAAAAACTAGTAACTAAAAACCTAGCATTGGAAGTGTGTGATGTGTGAAAGGACAAACAATTAGTGATATGGGAGTCATCTTTATCAAAAAATGGCACCCCCCATTCATGTCTGACCTGTAAAGCATTTGGGGTGTTTTCTTGTGATGTATATTGGCTTCTTTTTAACAATGGTTCCAAACCATACTGTCCACAACCACAATAAACAATGGAAATGCATCAACAAAAACTTGATCAATCATTAGAAGATCCAATACACAATCTGCACCCAAAAGGAACTACCAAAATGCATGTCCAAATTAAGATGAACAAAATGCACTATAATTGGAATTATGTAAGTTGGAAATATTGGGTATAGGTAATATAGGATGTGAGAGCTATTCCCTCAATCAAACTAGCATTATTGACCCATAAGAGAGTAGCTTCTACAAGAGAAAAAAATCAGATTTTATTTAGTGGTCGTTATCACTAACAACTGGCGATGGGGACACAAAGAAACCCAAAATTATTCCAAAGAGGGTGCAACATGAAATGCAATGATAACGCATTCATTATTTGTTTTTACTTTATTATTATTATTATTATTATTATTATTATTATTATTATTATTATTATTATTATTATTATTATTATTATTATTTATTTGGGGGGGGGGGGGTGCATGTTCTACCTGGTCTATTTCTCTACCCCACAAAACTGAAAATTGAGCTTTAAGTGTAGATTTTAAATTCTAACTTGTGATCTCAACTGTCTTATATAGATCACTAGAATGAGAGTGTTGATTGTCTTATTAAATTCATGATGTGATAGAAAGGCACATATAATGGAAGTGTCAGTCCATTTTTCAAATGAATCTAACTTGAATTAGTTGAGCATCCAAATCAGAAATTATTAGTAAATTTCATTGCTTTTTTAATATACTTGATGGTGTGTATCTGCAGCAACAGATCAGCATCTGAACTTTAACCAAAGATAACAAGGAAAGGATGCCTACAATCATGAAAACCAGCCAACTTAAAAATTGGTTAGAATTCTTCAAAATTAATTCTAACCATGTGACAATATAAGGTAAAAGGTTCATAGTCACACACACACACACTCACAATGTTATGGCCAGTTTTTTAAAAGTTTTAATTACACACCTATTATTACAAACTAAAATATGCTTTAATTGATGCTATGTTTACATGTTATACTTTATTTATCAAACTGAATTGATATCCATATATATTGTCAGGCCCACAATCATCTCCTCAAGTTCGACCAAGAACACATTTGGATGGACCGTGTGCTTTATTTATGAAACTGAACTTATTTCTATAGAGATGTCGATTCATGTCATAGATGATTAAGCTGAGACCAGCTTCATTGTTGCCTGAAAGAAATAATCTTCATATCATATGACTGATCAAAATGGATAGAGTGCCACCAAAAATAATTTACATTAACACATACATCAACTTTCATATATGAAACAAATGCATTTGATATTAATACTTGCCATGATATTTGCAGGTCCCAACATTAAGATATGGCAACAACTCTACAACCCATAATTCTATTACAATTGATTTGGCGTACAGTTCCAGCAAGCAATTCAGATGTTCATTAATTTAATAACCAACAATATCACTTTCATTTTAGATGCGAAATACTTTTCTTGATTTTTTCATCTGGTTATCCAAGAGCTAGGATCAGATTTTCATGTCATCATGTTTAGAGAACTTTTGTGTACCGGGTTTCCTATTGATCTCGATCCCATCCTATATCCAGACAATTTGTAATCTTTGTTTTATGATATGAAAGGTCTAACGTTTGGTCGATCATTCTTGAAAGATATGATGCAAGATTTGGTCTCATAATAATCAAATTGATCAATGTTTTTGTGACTCATGGCATAGCTAATCCTGCTAAGGTTATTTCTTATGTGGCAAATCGAGTCACTAAACCTCCTCTGTTACCTATCATGAAAAAAAGAACTAGGATTTATGTTGATTTTTGTAAAGTTGGTTCTGCAAGTGATCTGAATTGCCATTTTGGATTTGAATCACTTATCTCACCAAGATTTTATTTTATTTTATTAATTTCTAGTGTTAAAGAACTGGAACATGTGTGCAGAGGCAGGGAGATACATTCATGATACATCACATAACAAACATCAATGATGTTTTCAGTGGTTATTGAGCTTAGTCTTTAACTAAAAAATATAATGGGAGAAGAGAAGGCATAATTAGACCTTTAATAGCAGATTACTTTGTAATAGTTTTGGACTCAAAATTTGCATAAGTTAGTATGGTATTAAGCTTTAAAATGGTACTTCAGCACCAAAAACACTTACCCATTACAGGCACATAGAAATAAAAGGTAACACTAATGGTGGAATCAGGGAGTTGTGGTGTTGGTCCTGGGAGGTGTGAAGATACAAAGAGGATGTGTGAGAATATGGATGTTATTCAATGTGAATTTATAATGAAGAATGATTCACAAAATAAAGGACCAATTTGATGTTTGTTATGGTGTGGATGCTGTGTGGATGTATGGATGTGAAATTCATAAAGATGATGACATGGATCGAACATGATAAGCTTGTGTGAATTGTAGCATTTCAAGAATATATGAAATTTGTGACAAAAGGAAATGATTGTCTAATGGAGGATAAATTGGGATCAATATTATTACTGAAATCAATATCTTTTAGACTGAACATTTTATCACTAGGAAGGCTGTGATAGTCAGTGGATCAATGAATGGGAAAACAGAGCCACTGAACTAGTATTTTCTTGTCTTTTTTTTTTTTTTTTCTATCGAAGGGATCCCCGTGGCTGACTTTACGGTCGAACTGGGAAGACTACCTCCGCCTGTTTACTCCGGTCCCACGATCGAGCTGGAAAGACTACCTTACAGTCTTTTAGATGTTGAATAATACATTATAATTAACATTATTATAGATTAATATTACATCAAAAGGAGGACATCAAAAATTCTTTACCATTTTACTCTAGATCTGGTATAAAGAGATGCTTAATTACAAAAAAATGTAGCAATACTAGGACATTGGATTTTCTGAGACTAGGTAAGGGTAGAGAAGCAGAATAAGCTCAAATTGGTCCCAAAAGGGTTCTGGGTAGGCCTGTCAACGGGTCGGGTCTAGACCCGAACCCGACCCGACTCGGACCCGATTACACGTGTAATATACCCGGCCCGATTTGGACCCGACCCGAGTTGGACTCGACCCGGCGGACCCGAACAAACAAACGGGTCGGGTCCGGATCCGCCCCGCCCCGACCCGTTGGACCCAAGACCCGATTGTTTTATTAATATATGCTCATATATTATAAGACTATTAGTATTAGTTGATACATAATTTTATTTCTTACTTAACTTATGTTTGTATCCATAAGTTCATAAATCATAAAAATAATCATAACATTTTTTTCGTTGTATTGATGTTGTAACTTGCAAGAACTTGATTGTTTAATATATAATAAACTTAGTAATGTATTGTCATCGGTTTGTTTTGGACAATTAACTTATTAGTTTTTGAATTTGTATAATTAATTAGTTTGTTGCATGATTTATGTTTATTATTTTAGTTAACATGTCAGTGTTTTTTGTTTTGAATGTTGTTTATGTTAATATTGTTTTGAATGTTTGTATAATTAATTATCTTTATTGTTTAGGTTAATATATTTTTTATGTTAGTGGTAATTGTTTTGGATATTGTTTAATAATTTATTTACTTCTTTTGAATTGTATAAGATTATGTTCAAACATAGTCTCATTAATAATAATGTTTTATTACAAAAAAATTTAAATAGAATGATAAAGCAAACAAATACATGAGCTCTTTCTCTTTTTTTCTTTTTTTTTGCCAACCATCCGGGTCGGGTCAAACCCAGACCCGACCCGTCGGGTCCGGGTCCACATTTCCCCGGACCCACCGGGTCCTAGATTGGACCCGGACCTATCGGGTCTTACCACGGGTCGGGTCCGGGTCCACCCCGACCCATTGACAGGGCCAGATCTGGGTAGTTTTTGGAAATAGGTTTGGCTATGTCACGTTTGGAATTTCTGTTTTTGGGTTTTTGTGAATACTTAACCATAACTCATTTCCAAACACTAACACATGATCCTAGTTTTTTTTCAAAACAAAGAAAAAAAGGTTATAAATGACGAAAAAAGAGTTTTTTCAAATCTAAAAATATTATGTATTTTTGTATAAGTAATTTTTTTTTAAGTGAAAATGTGAAATATTCTTTTTAAATGCTACCTCAATAAATAAATAAATAAATAAGACAATTCCAAAGAGAACACCATTATCCTGTTATGGTCTGCTTCATTTTAAATATATGTATTTGAAGATGTTGGTTTCCTAAGTTATTACACTTCGGAGTAGGGAGAGAATAAGATGGAACATGGGGGAGAATAAGCCCAAAAACATATTTGGGTGGAAGGAATAAATGGGTACAACTATGTTAGAATAGGGGGAATAACTGGTATTTGTATTCTATGTTCTGATATTGTGTTATTCCACATAATTTATTTCACTAGTATAAAAAAACCCACATGTCAATATGCCAAATCAACTGTCAACACTGTTTATAAATCAATGGGTCCACATGTCAAATCAATTTTCTTATAAATCCTTATGCATATCTTTTTTATATATTATCTACAATTTATTAATAGTCAACCAAATAATAAAAATTTTATTATTACATTTAATAACACGAATAACTAAAATATAATCAAATTAAAAATTATTTATTCTACAGTATAGTTGTCTATTCTTAGTTTATGTATCTATATATCCAAATTGCACCATCATTCTTCTTCTTCTTTTTTGCTTGGTATCATTCTTCGTTTTTGTATTTTACTTGGTATCATTCTTCGTTTTACAAGTATTGCATCTTGCTTTATCATCCAAAGCAGAGGTCGATATTATGTTTCTTCTGGCAGTTCCATTTTTTTGGATGACATATGATTGTTTTTGTGAACTGTTAGAAGACTATTGTATTCAAATTGTATTGTTAGATAAGTTGATGATATCTCAATTGTTAGAAGTTATAACCTATCCGGATCAAACTCTTCCATTGCAAGAAAAATCAATTAGATTTGTTTTTGTAATAATTTCCAAACAAAGTAGATGTTCAGGTGTGACATTAGTTCTAGTTCGTGGTAGAGATTTTATTTCGGAAATCTTTGGGAAGCTACTCTAGCTCTTATTCAAGACCAGAGTAGATGTATTGCGGGGGTACGATGCAAGAGTCTTTATAGATCATAGCATGAGGGGGATCGACAGCAAGTGCATTGGGTAGGAAACTCTTTTACTCAGGCATTTCGGCGTTTGTTTGTTGTAATATTTAGACTTTTAAAACTTTGGTGATATAAGATCGATGTAGCAATTGTATACCGGGTTTTAAAAAAAAAAAACCAACATAAAGAGATCTCATAATACTCCAATGTCGGAAGGTACACCTACATGTATATATAACTCTTGTTATTCTTTATTCTCTTATTTTGTTACATTTAATCAAGGAACCACAACAGGGTCACAGCAACAATAAAGCCCTGAAGAGAAATAAATGCATTTGCCACCTGAGTAACCCTTAACAAAACAAGCAGTCGGGCAATCAGTGTACACTGCACAGTCCCCGATGCACTTCACTTTTCCATTCACCTTGCCAACTGCACATTACATAGAAATTCAAAGATCATGAACATATATGGGTGTGTACAGCTTCATCGGTAGTCTCATATATCTCAATTATATATCTCGTTAGCAAATTTTTATATTTTTTATAGGTTTATATAATTTATTAGAATATATGTTTTATTTTTTTTTATAACAATGTATAACTTTTTAGATGAGATATAATATTTTCAAAAAAACAAAACACGCAGGGCTGTTGATAAGGTTGTGTAGAATTTTTCATTTATGTGTAAGAGAGAAGAAGTGATTTGAGAGATATGTACCAAATGCAGAGGCAAATATGAAAGTCACCAGCAATACAGCTGCAACACATTCCTTACTGAGTCTTACACCTGCCATTTTATTTTTCACTTGCTATACTTTCTCTAAATGATCCTGTTTTATACCGTGTCTTCCACCCCAAAAAAATGCTTTAAAGATTTCGCAATCTCTGTTAGATAACAGCCTTCCTGTTTTTTTTTTAACTTAGAAAATCTTTTCAAGATTTCATTCCTTTTTTTTTTTTCTCTCTAAGCATTGTTAAACACAATCCTTGTTTACAGTCTCAAGTACAATAATTCCATTTCACTAACATGTTGGCTCATTAGATCAAAAGTGTAATTTTTTTTTTCCATGTAAGTGGATATATACAGTTTATTAGGATATACATTTATATTTTTATGAAAATATATGTTTTATTATATAAAATACACGTTTTTAAAAAAGTTGCATACAGTCCACGGGTACAATCCTACCGACAATCCATATACCATAATAACTAGATATATACCTCATGCACTAGGCGAGATATATACCTCGTTAAAATAAGTTCATTCAATTCCCTAGGAACATAATTTTTTCATCAAAATATCTAAGATTTACTATTTTAAAAAAATAAATGTGCAGACTACATGTGTGACTGTCCCTAATTTTATTTTATTTTTAAAAAAGGAAAATGTCAATAGACGTTTTTTTTAAATAGTTTACGCATCGATGTATATGTTTTATAAAAAATGAAGTATATACTCTATTTAATTATATGGATCCATTTATAAATATTTGTGTATATAACTTGTTAATAGTGCTGCACATGATGTTGTACATAGCACTATCATTTTTCCTTGGAAAATGATGTCCACCCCTTGTCAGCCATAACCAAAGTCCACACTAATATTTTTTTAAAACAATGATGCACTCTCTTATTGAATTATATATTAAGAGATGAAATATATACTAAGATACAATAATTTTTTTAAAATAATTTTTTTTTATGTTATATACTAAAAGAACCCCATATATATACTTGTAATCATAATATATGGGCCGGGCTGTAACTTGGCTGCAAAACTGTGTACGGTCACTCATTTTGCTTTCATTACGCAATCCACAGCCGCAAGCCCATCATCTCCACGCTTTAATGGAAACCCTCTGTCGCTTCCCATATATTCTCGCAATGGAAATGTGCAGCCTTGAAAACAAAGTTAAGATTTTTAAAATTTTACATTTAAGCCTCATTTGGAACCGCCTTGCAGCGGATTCTGCGCTGACGAACGTGGCGGATCGTCACCCCCAATCCAAACAATGAACATGGAGTTTTACGTCGCACTCCCAAATGTACCTTTAAAATGTAATTTTTAAAAAACATTGTTTTGTTAACCTTTTATTTTAAAAATAAACTCATGTTTGGATACATAATAAGATTTATTCTGGAGTATACAGTTATACCAATATAAATGAGTATAACAGTAGAATAAATGATTTTGTGTTTGATTGTGTTTTGAATTATTCTCTCATTGTGAAAAGTAATAAAATGTTTTTTTTTTTTAATAAAATATAAATAAAATATGAATACGGATTTATAAAAGGTGAAAAATGATGATAGTTGATTTAATAGGTGATTTATAAGAAGTGGTGACAGTGAGTCCACATATTGTTTGAGTGGAATAATCTGGAATAACTTTAATTTAAAAGGCTGGTTTGGCAAGGAGATAAGTGTTGGGATAAGAGATAATTATTGGGATAAGTGAGTGGTGGACAACTTATCTCAATATGGTATAAAAAATAATTTGGATAAACTGCGGATAGTTGTCCCGATTTTAAAATTAAAATGAGGATATTTTGTTCCACCTAAATGGTGGGATAGCATTTATCCTCACTTTTTATCTCAATTTGACAAATTTAAATATGAACAAAATTGGTAGATTTTTATCCCCTAAAATTAAGACTATTTATCCTCAAAAACTTATCCCCTTGTTAAACTAGTCCAAAGAGTTGTCTGGAATCCATATATCACTTTATACTAGTTTATTTTAACATAGGTTATCCCAGAGTATTCATTGTATTCAAACACCAAAAATTGCTTATATTCCAAATTATTTTGTGGCTTATTCCGTGTCTAAATAGGAGCTAAAAGGGTCAGGTTTCAAAAATTGAACAATGAAAATGCATGTGTTTGATCCGTGTTTCGGAATTTTTCACGCAGATCCAAATGGAGCTTGACACCAAAGTGCAAATACTTCTATCCTTGTTGTCAGCAGCCGAATCAAACTCTTGTTTTAGATGATATTGCATTTTGCTTTTATCAACCAAAGGAGAGGTATTATTAGATAAGTTGATGATATCTCAATTGTTACTGGTTATAACCTATCAGAATCAAACACTTCCATTGCAAGAAAAATCAATGAGATATATTTGTGTGATAATTTTCAAATAAACTAGATGTTATAAATGTGACATTAGTTGATGGAATTGTTATTCCTATGCTCTTATGATTGGAACAGAAAAACATAAAAAAAATTGTTACACTCGGTCATTTTTAAAGTTTAAAATGCAGACCACGCATATTTTTATTTATTTTTAAATAGTAAACATCGCCTGATAAGGTTATGCTTTGATAAAAAAAAAAGTATATCGCTCCATTTGAAATTGAGTGAATCCATTTTTAGTAAGTGTAAGAAAAAATTTAACGAGGTATATAACGATGTATATGCTTTAGGCATATCAATAAGTTAAGTCCGGGCTGGGTCAGAGTGGACCCAAACCTAACCTGTGACCGGATCCGGCGAGTGGGTCCTTGAAAATGTGGACCTGGACCCATGCCCATCGAACCCGGGTCAGACTCAACCCGGGGATGATTAATAAAATAAAAAAGGGAGAGCTCATAAATTTATTTGTTTTATCATTCTATTAGAAAAATTTTGTATAAAACATTAATTATTATTGAGTTTTCTAAATTGATGTCATGAGACTATGTTGAACATATTTTTGTACAATTCAAAAGAAGTGAATGAATTACTAAACAATATTCAAAACAATAAACATTAACATATAATATTCAAAGTGAACAGAAATCTAATCAATATAACAATGAACTAAAAGAGAGAGTCGATGGTTATTTGTGTCACAAAATAAACATTCAAAACAAGAAACATATAACATATAACATTCAAAACAATAAATATTACATATTAGCCTAAACAACATTCAAAATAATAAACACTAACATATTAATCTAAATAATAAACATAAATCATGCAACAAACCAGTTAATTACACAAATTCAAAAGCTAATAAGCTAATAAGACATGTCATCGGGTGGGCTTGGTTGGTTATGCGTTATGATTTATGGGCTTGATTATGGATTTATGGATACAAAAATGAGTTTAAAATTATACTTGTAACGTGATAAATAAGAAACAAAATTATGAGTCAACTATACTAACAGTCTTGTAATATATGAGCATATATTAATAAAACAGTCAGGTCTCGGGTCCAATGGGTCGGGGTAGGGTGGACCCGGACCCGACTCATTTGTATGTTCGGGTCTACCGGGTAGGATCCAAATCGGGTCAGATATATTACTAGTATAAGCGGGTTCGGATATGCACCCGATCCGTTGACAAGCCTAATATGCTCCACTAATTTTTTAATGAGGTATATAAGACTGTAATTTAGATTGTAAAACTGATTAAGTTTAACAACACCCAAACAAAAAACTTCACCAACCAACACAGAGACATCTCATTAGACTCCAATGTAGGAAGGTACACCTACATACAGATACCTCTAATTATTGTTTATTCTCTTTATTTTTGTGACATTTAATCAAGGAACCTCCACAACAGGGTCGACATCACAGCAGCCAAAAAGCCCGCATAGAAATAGGCGCAACCCTTCACAAAACAAGCATGCTTGCAATCGGCTTTCATAGGACAGGCCCCGATGCACATTCATTTTGCCATTCACCTCGCCAACTGCATGTTACATACAAAATTCAGATATTTAACTCGTTAAAAAAAATTTATATTTTTTTAAAAATGGATTTGTAGAATTTGCTAGAGTATAGACTTTATTTTTGTATAATAGTATATAACTCTTCAGATGAGACATGACATCTTTTTTTTTAAATATCAAAATGTGTGCGAGCTGTAGTTGGGGTTGTTAACAAGATTGTGTCTGACATTTTTAATTTAGAACTTTTAACCACAGCATACTACCCATATCACTAAGTCCCTCATGGTGGGATAGGAACAAAAATCAAAAAGAGAAGAAAGGCAAAGAAGGTGGCGACAACAATGTGTGTGTGTGTGAGGGGGGGGGTGTGGGGAGGCCGCTTCCGCTTGCCTCTCTCTCTCTAGTTCTCCCTCTTCAGCCTCCCCAGTATCTGTCGCCCACCTCCACCATCCATCCTTCCTTCCTTCGCCCCCTCATGCCATCGCCCATCCCCCCCTTCCAAGCCCCATGTAAGGTGGCGACAATGTGTGTGTGTGTGAGGGGGGGGGGGGGTGTGAAAAAAAATGTCTTGCATTCTATAAGGAGGCCAATTTTTTTTGTAAGGATAGTTTTATGTTTTCTATTATTTTTTAGTCTCATCCAATTATTTTTTTACAATGATGATTTTTGGGCTACAATTAATATGCCCACATTCCAAGCCCCATGAAGTGGCAAAGTTGAAATATTTCATTTACTCTTAATTGTCAAATATGTCTTTAATATATAACCGATCTCACAATTGATAGAGGTGGTTACGATTTTCTTATATTTGTTGTTTCTTTCTTTTTTTAAAAAAAAAACAATTCAATTGTCGTCATGAAGGAAATGAAACTTATGCCAAAAAAGACAGGAAAAACGTACACTTTTTTTTTTAATCGTGGCTTCCCGAAGAGAAATCAGGTTATGAGCTTTTCACCCTAATGAGGATAAGAAAAGAAGAAATTATGTTTATAAAATACAAAATTGATTAATCTATTTTAGAAGAACAGAAAAACCAAATCTGAATTGCAGTTTTTGCGAGGATCTCGATCTCAATTATAGCTTTTTTTTATTTTGCAATCTGTTTGTGGTGCAATCAATGACGATCATATCAGGTCAGACAATTGATTCGTCTAAAATAATCTGATCTGAGTTTGAGAACATTTAATCTTCTATATTCATTTTTGAATCATGATTTACTTTCGTGAGGATGTATTTGTTTATTGAATCTAGATACAGAGGTGTATCTGAATTATAAACGCAAATTGTGTTTATAAGATCAAATATGCGGCCTATGCTTTTTATGTTTTGTTTGTTCAGATGATTTAATTCATGTAAATAAAAAAATTAGTTGTTTGTGTCACGTATTTTTAAGGATACAAATTAGTCATCAAAGCAATGCCCTATTAGCATATGGACCATTATGTTTTATATGAATTTTAAATACATATATAATGTATCTTAATATCACAAACATGTGGTAATTAATATCATAGCTATGCCCTATTAGCACGTGGATCTAATGTAAAGTTGTTAATTTAGATTTCAGATACACGTGCATATGAATTATTTATCTAGCCCAATTTGATGTTTGATATTTTTATTTCTATGGATTTAATTAATGTGTATTTGATTAATATTTAATTGCTTATTGTTAAGTATATTTAAAGGCTTTTGTAGGAGACCAATTTGACTAGAACAGCGAATAAGGAATGGTGTAGAATAAGTGCAAGGTTTAACCGAAGAATAACCTACTTTGATAATTAAGGAAGGCGTGGGCCAAGAGGAAAAAGTCTCATGGACCCAGGGCCAGATGATGACCAGGATAGAATCCCCTCACCCTCGGTGCGGACGATTAGTCAACCCCAATTAGTCAGGTCGGGCAGAAGCCAAGGGCCATCCAGGGTAAGTCGGACAAAGCATGTGCTCGACCAAGATACACTAGACACAATTGTGCCCAGCTAAGGTCGATCAACTGGTCAGTAAGATCATGAGAACGGGTAGTTTACGTCAGTCGACCTATACCATGTAACACAATAAAGCCCGAGCTAAGAAGCAGGTCGACCATAATTCATTCCACGAAGCAAAATGATCAACAGAGAGAATATTCCCTGACACCAAAAAGGATAGTGCGTCATGGAAACCGTTATAGGATAATGACGATCCCTAGGCGCTACGCGTCCTATAATTCAGAGGCCACGTGGAGATTCCATATTCTGTTATGGCTACTCCGCAAGGTCTGAACCGACACGTCCCAATCCAGTATAAAAGGGAGGCTCCACCTCCCTCTCAAGGTATGGGCAATAAATCCTAACTCTCCCTCTCTCAATGGTTCTGGAGTCCCAAGTTCTTTTTCTTCCTAAAAGAGAAGGATCACTGACTTGAGCGTCGGAGGGGCGTTAGCCGGTACCACACTGGTGTGAGTTACAGGTGCACGAGGAAGAGGAAGGATGACTGTCGGTGCATCGGAATCTCCGAATGTTGGTGTGTCGGAAAGGATCCCGGCGGTGCGCGGGTGCGCGTGCGTGTGTGGGGGTTCTTCAGGGATTCGGATCGGATGCGTGCCCTGGCTGGCTCGATCGGATCGTCTTCTTGGAAGGGTGAGGGTATCGTTCCTTGGTTGAGGCGCCCGACAGCGGCTCAAGAGGATTCCAGGATTTGTGTGATCGCCACTTACTTTTTCTAAAAGCAGGAAAATGTTGGGTTGGATTTGATCGCCTACGTGAGAGTTTGTGGGGTCTCCGCTCTGAGACACGGATATACCGTACACAGAGGTGAAAAACAGGTAATCATATTCTGCTTCCGGGGCTTGACTAAAGGAGTCTTGGAACATAGGGGTGCAAATGGGGTGTGGTTAGGGGGCGGCTAGTGTGATCCAGCCGTCGGGTATGGGGCGGCTACTAGGGTTTAGCCGTCCGGGCCTGGTCTGATTTGGGCAGAACTTCGATAAGAAATGGGTTTGGTATTGGACAGAGGCTAAGCTAGGTTTAGCCCAGGTTTCTGGAGGGTGGAACGAGAGGGTGTTTTTGTGTAGGGAATGGATTTTTCTCTCACAAAAGGGGGCTCTCTTTCTCTCTCTCTTGGGATTTCTAGTGGGGGAAGGGAAGTAGGTTGGGATTTGTGAATTGGAAATGTGAATTGTCTATTGGATTGTGGATGTTGGATTTAGGCTTGGGACCCCCTCTATTTATAGTAAAAGAGAGGTAGAGGAATATCTAGGGGATAATGGAGTGGCTTGGCTTAATAGTGTATGTGATTAGACCCCTCATTAATTCTCTGGTTCTTCTATCAGGACCAGGTGAAGGGCGGCTAGTGCTAACTAGCCGCCCAGGATGGGGCGGCTACTTCCTGGTAGCTGCCCCTATCATGACCTGTCAAACGTCCCATCTCTGACAAGCGGTGGCTTGGGTCAATTACTTGGGTTGATCCGGCTAAGATAGGGCGGCTAAACGTCATCACCCGTCGCAATGATCAGCATTTAATACTGCTTTATGTCCCATCCAGGGGACTGGTCCAAAGTCGGCCAAGGGGGCGGCTAGTTAGGTCTAGCAGCCCCTTGCCAGTGACTCGGGGTTTTTAGGTCTTTGAGAGCTTCTCTTAGGTGGGGTTCTGGTTTGGGCCAGGGTCTGGTTTAGGGTAGGGTTTGGGTTTAGGTTAAGGCTAGGGTTAGGGTTTTGGGTTTCTGGTTTAGGTTAGAGCTAGGGTTAGGGTTTCCGGTTTAGGTTAGGGCTAGGATTAGGGTTTCCGGTTTAGGTTAGGGCTAGGGTTAGGGTTTCCGGTTAGGGCTCGGGTCAGGGTTTTCGGTTTAGGTTAGAGCTAGGATTAGGGTTTTCGGTTTCCTGAACTTCAGTTCTCTACTAGATGTCCAAATGTGGGATATTTTCGGGTGTTACTTGAAGTATTTCTGTCTTTCTGGACGGTCAAAATTGGGGTATCTACAATTGTCCCTCATCAGACGGAGTCTTTGTGCGAAGCAGGAAAGACTTCGACCGATGATAAGGAAAGAGACCCCTATTTTGGCCGGCCCGACCTTCAAGAAGTCATGCCAACACGAACAGTACTATTCGGGGAATTGATTTAGATCGTCAGAGGCTAGGTCTTGACTTAAAAATTTTTAACCGAAAGGATGAGCCAGGTGGAAGGCGGGGAAAAGTAAATGGTGAGTTATCCAATCCGCGGTCGGGGTTCTTAGCTATCGTGCGCGGAGAAGCCCAGCATCAGTTTCCTCGTGCCTACCGTTCCCGTGCTTGGGAAATCTCAGCAACGAGGGGATATCACCGACAGAAAGCAAGTAAAAGTTGATTTGGTGAATTGGATCATCCGAAGGATAAGAACTCTGGAAAAGAACCAGAACTGAAGAAATTTGAATTTTGAACGGCACTGAAAGTGCGGCAAAACTTCGGGAAAGTCGTGTTTGATCAAGTAGTGCCTGGAAATAAGCCAATACATGGCTGTTTGGTATGAAAAACCTTGGAATTTAGGGCTGAAAAGATATTTGAAAAGGGGTCTAAAGTGGAAGTAGAAAACTGGGAGGGGCGGCTAGTTGTAACTAGCCGCCCGAGAAGGGGCGGCTACTCGTGAGTAGCCGCCTCCCGACTGGGTCCCTTATAACCGAAAAGGGACCCTCTCTCTTCCCATTTTTCAAACGGTTTCTCTCCCTCTTCTTCTTCTTCTCTTCGGTTTTAAAACCCAAAAACCCTAATTTATTTGCCTTCTCTTCCTCCATTTCGTCTTTAATCCTCTCTCTTTCTCTTGATTTCGAAACCCTAGTTTTGGGTTCTCCTTTTTCTTTTCAAACCGAGGAAGATGACAAGGTCGAAGGCGATCGTTTCGAGGGAAAAATGACCACGTGTGGCTCGTGGAAAGCGTAGTCCGAGCTCTTCATCATCGGAGAGTGATAGGCCGGAGGTCGAGGTCATGGGGGAAGCTATGGGTGTGGCGGAGGTGCCGCCGGCGGACATCGGCACGGGTGAGGTTGGAGACTTGCCTTTGGGGGCTGCCCCAGAGGTTGGGAGTAGCATGATAGGATATACATGTAAGAGGAGGTGTGGGGATCGACCGGCGGTGGTCGAGGAGGTGGTTTTGGGGGTCGGGGGATCGGTTGAGGGTGCAACCGAGGGAGTAGGGGCCGAGGGGGTTAGTGAAGATGTGAGGGCGTCGTTGGATGCCCTTGTTGGGATGTTGGACAGGGAGGCCACAGAGGCCAGGGCTGAGGAGGAGGAAAGTAGGGCTATGGGGGCTTTTGCGCGGGGAGGGTGGAGGGGACAGGAGAGGTTATGGATGAGGCTGGAGAGGCCGAGGGTATGGGCACCGAGGATGCAGAGGCCGGTGTTGGTGTTGAGGCTGATGCCGAGGAGGCCGTGTTTGAGGAGGATGAAGAGGAGGGGGATGACGACGGGATGGACGATCCCGACGAGGCCGAGGTGGACGCTCCTGGATCCACACGGGCCGTGGTATGTTCCTAACCTTTTAGTCTTAGCCTTTTTATTTAGGTGTATATGCATGTGTTTTGGTGGTATGAACAGTTTGTATATGTGTGTATTTTTAATAAGCATGCTTGGTGTATAAGGTAGTTACGGTGGGATGTGTAAGCATGTTGTATGTTGACATGGGTTTGCATGCGTGGTCATATGAGGAGTGTTTTGTGAATAATGGGAGGTGAACCTTTAAGTGAATGCTTTTGTATTTGATATGAGAATTTTTACTTTCCTAAGCATGATCTCTAAATGATTTTTGGATTCTTACCTCTCTGTTGCTCTTTTTAACTAACCCATCTTTTCTTCGTTTGTTTGCAGCGGCCGAATCGTATCCGGGCTTTATGGCACGGGACGAAGAGGTGGTATGATGCCTTGGGGCAGGAGGAGAGGAGCTTAGTGGATGGAGCGGGCTTCCGTTCCTTCTTTCTGATTGAGCCGTTCCACGTCCATCGCCCATATGTGGAGGCATTGGCGGAGAGATGGGACCCAAAGAGTTGCACGTTCATCCTCCCTACTGGCGCCGTTATGCCGACCCTTGAGGACGTCCATCGGATCACCGGCCTTTCGGTCTTGGGGGAAGCGGTGATTGCGACCACCCTTGCGGATTATAGGGGGTTGTTTCGAGAATTGATCGGGGAATGGGAGTTCGTGGAGCGGGAGCGGACGCTGAACCGGATTCCTTTAGGGAGGCTTTCGGAGCAGTATGGCCTCGGTTCTTTTACGGAGCGTCAGAAGGGAGAAGCTGCAGCTAGCTTCGAGAGAAGGCGGGTGATGATCGAGGCGAGAGAGGAGGCCGCGTGCCCACAGAGGGCACGGAGGGAGTTGAGGGCGTTCTTTCTTTACTTCTTCGGCCGGGTCCTCTTCTCGTCGGCCTCTGATAAGGTTTTCTCTCACTCTCTCTTGCTGATGAGGGACCTGGAGGGCATGGGACGCTATACTTGGGGAGCGGCGATGCTCGCCCATCTCTTCGCGGAGCTCTCGAAGAAAGTTAAGAGGGTCGGGGGAAAGAACCTTGGCGGCTTCACGCCATTTCTTCAGGTATGTGTAAGTGGTACATTTTTTTTTTGGTTTAGCTCACTTTGATCATGATAATTTTCCTCTTGCTTTGCTAGATCTTCGGATACGAGCACTTCGCCATCGATCGCCCGACTCTGGCGCCGTTTGATCATGCCCTCCCTTGGGCCATGAGATGGGAACCCCGAGGGTCTTCTCGCTTGTACCGCCTTGTCCAATTCCGAGAGGCCTTCCGCGTCTTGTCGGAGGAAGAGGTATAAGTTTTTCTTCGAATTTCCTTGGCTTGTATTTGGTTTTCTTTTGACTAAGCGCTCTTCCTATCTTTTGATGTTTTTTAGATGACGTGGAGGCCTTATCCGGAGGAGGTTCCCGAGGCTTTGGCACGAGACGTCTGGTTGATCTACTTCAAGGTTGTGTTTCATGCGATCAGCCGGGTCGTCCGCCAGCTTGGCTATCATCAGTGGGTGCCTGATCCTCTGCCGCGGCGCCCCTGGATTCTGGTGGCTGGGATTCCTCGGGACACGAACCTCCCAAGGAATTACGCTACGTATGTGGCGGGATGGATGGGCCGAGGCGTCTTGGTGGAGCGTCGTCCTGAGGTGACTTCGAGTGACGAATACCTAGCTTGGTATCGTCAGGAGTATGCGGGTATCCTCTAGACGATGGAGGAGGAGATCCCGGACGCTTACGTAAGTTGAAAATCCTTCTCTTCTTCTCCGTTTTCCTTTGCTTGAATATTTTCTGAATGGTATTTGTTTTTGCAGGTTGAGTTGAATGAGATGGAGAAGAGGCTCAAGATCGTCAATGAGCACCTCCAAGCGCGGGCCAGACAGATAGAGGCATTGCGGGTGCAACGGAGATGTTTGCAGGACCAGGTCCGGGTCCTCGAGGCTCAGGTGGATGCTCTGTCGAGAGCGAGAGCCGATGGTGCTTCTTCTTCTTCCGCCCCTCCTCCTTCCATGGTTTCCGAGCGAGAGCTCGAGCTGACAAGGGAGCTAGATGTGGCCCGGAATGAATTGACGGCCATACGGATGGAGTTGGGCCAGGCGAGAGGTAGGGCTTCTCGGGCTGAGGAGGAGACGGACCGGCTGAGGTCCATGATGGCTTCGAGAGAGGAGGGGTTCATCACCCTAGGCCATGAGAGCGACTCCCTCCAGATGAGGGTGTCAGAGTTGGAGGCTTCGGCGGGTGTTCCTGGAGGTTTGATGGGAGACTTGGTTCGTTCTCTCCAGGCGGCCGGGGATAGGGATCGGGAGGCGCTCAGGGCATCAGAGGCGAGGGCACGGGAGTTGGAGGAGAGGTTGAGGGCTATCGAGGATCGGGCTAGAGGGACAGAGAGTCACCTCCGACAGAGATTGGAGAGGAGAGACAGAGATATGCAGCAGGTCCATCTCTAGGAGGCGACTAAGAGGGGGAAATTGGTTGGAGGGGGCTCCATGACCGAGGCGAGACCTCGACCTTCTTCCGCTTGAGCCTGACCGTTCTCTCTCGGCTTCCTTGGCCACTGGGGCCACCTTCAGCCGCGCTTCTCGTCCTTCGATGTCTCGGAGTCGTGGGATATACGCGAAGGCTGCGTCCTCAGTTCGAGAGACTCCCGTCGCTCCTGATGTTCCAGAGGTTCAGTCTTCTCATCAGCCGCTGCTCCCTTCTCAGCCAAGTCAGGATGTTCCTCCTACTCAGCCTCCAGCGGATGGCGATACGCTGAGGTATACTCCCTTGTGTCTTGGTTTCAGGTAGAAGAATAGTATATATGTGAGGAATTCATGTTTTTTTTCTTTTATTTTGACTCAGGTGATATTTCGGTGGCATGCAGCTCAAGACTTTGGAGTTTGAAGCATTTCGAAGGACTTTTCTTCTTTCTCTCTTTTAGAAACCCTTTTTATGCAACTTTAGGCTTTGAAAATTATGTATGTTCATGGTCTTGGTGGGACAATTTTATAATTTCCCGTTTGTATGCATGGTTTGGTGTAGTTAGCTGAATTCTCATGGACATGTGTGTGTGTAAATGAATCTTGGCCTTTATAGGTTTGATTCATGGATGGACATATGATTATGAGATATGGTCATTTTTTGAACTGTATTCATTTTGGTTTTATGAATGTATATGCGTATGAAATGTGTGTATGCAATTTTTGGAAAGAAATGTTCTTAACAGGTTTGGAGACTTGAAGACTTGATTAAAATGGGACTGATAGCAGATTTCAGGGTAGCAGGCAGGGGCGACTAGTGTAAACTAGCCGCCCCCTGCCAGGGGTATGCTTATCTGGAACAAAGGGCTAGGGCGGCTAGTGTAAACTAGCCGTCCAATGGGAGGCGGCTAGTTGAGTTTAGCCGCCCCCTGCCTGGGGCAGTCTGGTTCTGCTGCTCCTGCCTGCTGCTGTTGCTGAAAGCCTCTGTGACCGTTTCAACCTTCCAGACCTATAAAAACATCCCTTCCATGGACCAAGTGTTAAATCTGTCCGGATTGTGCCCCTACACTGACTTTCGAGCTCTTTCTTGCTTGAATTGTCAAGGGCTATAATCCATCTTAAGGTAAATGGAAAGATCGAATGCGAGAAAGGAAAGTGCGGGAAACCATGCTTTAGTACGCAAGGGAGGGATTCCAAGTGCGTGAGCGAAAAAAAAACTCTTAAGTGCGTGTGAAAGTGGGACAATTTTCTCTCAAGCATGTACGGAAGGGCGTAGAATGAGTGTAGGTGGGGGTAATCTTATCATTGGTACGGGGGGTCAATTTTAGCATTTCAAGAAAATCCGATGCCTAGGTGTTTTGGAAAAGGAAAATGCGAACTTATGCGTAAGTATGAGTGGCATAAGTGGACATTTTAATTCTTCAATGGTTTTCTTTTATGTGAGAGGGCAATGTTCTCGACTTTCTTAAGTAAAAGATACCATCAAGTCCCTGTGGAGGAGCCCTTGTGGTCACCTATGTCCAAACCAGGGTTGTATTTGAAAGGTATAGGCCTTAGGTGCCGGTTTTTCTAGGTTCATGGTTCTCAAATGCTTGATTGTATTATTCTAAACATGCTGAAAAATCCATGAGTGTACCAGTTGCCAAGTTAAATAAGTTTCCTTTGGATAGGCAAGTTTCTAAGTGAACTCATGTGAGTGTGTGTAGTTGCAAACCTAGAAATGATCTACCTTTGGTCAAAATTTCACCTTTCCCGGTAGACAAGTTCAATTTTGAATCCCATTGCGAAAATGGGGGGGGGGGGGGGAGAATGGGGTAAGAGTAATATCTTCTTTTCGGATAATATTTTAGAATTGTCCCAGTCTAGCATATGTCCTACTTTCTAGGTCCCTCTGGCTTTCTCCTTTTTATCACTTATTTATTTTGGGTGGAAAGTACAGTCCGTTGTTTGGACTTGTACTGTATAGCCGTTGTCTAGCGTATACCGTGCGTAAAGGCGTGAAAGCCTGCTAAAATAGAGAGTTTAACCCGTTCACTTTGGGTGTTATTTTTCTTTTGTTGGCCTCTCATTGCCTGATTTTTTTTATTTGAGGGGGGGGGGGCTCGTCTGTTTTTCACCCCGATTCTTTTCGTGTTTCCCCTCTAGAAGTGCTTGCATAGTGCCAGAGCTAGTTTTGAGACATATGCTAGGTCTAGGTAACTCCTCATTTTGACCTAGGGTTAATACGAGTGGGGCGAGAATAAGGGAGGTTTGCTTTGAGGGTTTTAAATTGTCTCAGTCTACGGGGTAGGCAATTTCTCTAGTCCAGTTATTCGTGTGTGAATGAAGTGACATGATTTGGCGGAGATGTGTTCAAATAGATACGAATTTATCTTCGAGAGTCTTATAATTCTATCATCAAGTACTAAACGCTGGAAATTGCAGGAAGAAACAATAATAGTTCTCAAGTATTGAAAGCTATTCATGCATGGAATTTCTTTAGATAAAGTGCATTCCACGAACCTGAAACCTCGACTCCTTCGGCATCTACCATGCGGTAGGCATTCCCGGAATAGGCATGGGTGATCACATAGGGTCCCTCCCATGTGGGTTGCAACTTTCCTCTTGGGTGAGGCTGTCTTGATGGCATAATTTGCTTAAGTACTAATTTCCCGATTTCAAATTTTCTTTTTATTACCTTCTTTTCAAATGCCCTTGCCACTCTTCTTTGGTAGGCCTGGGCATGGTCTGCCGCTCTTAATCTTTTCTCGTCTAGTAGTTCGAGGCGTAGTAGAAGTGCCTCCCTCCTTTCCTCAATTTGGAGGTCTTCTTCTAGTACTATTCTTAAGGATGGGACGAGGATTTCGTAAGGTACTACTGCTTCAGCCCCAAACGTGAGTGAATAGGGGGTTTGACTGGTGGGTGTCCTAATGGAGGTTTGGTATGTCCAGAGGGCGTCTATCAATTTATCAGGCCAATCGGTAGCCTTATGGGTTTCTACCGTTTTCTTTAAATTTTGAGTAAGGTTTTGTTTGTGGCCTCTGCTTGTCCGTTCCCCTGTGGATAATATGGCGTGGAATGATGAAGTTCTATATGATGTTTATTGCATAGGTCTTGGAATTCTTGGGAGATGAACTGGGGGCCATTGTCAGTTATAATCACTTTGGGGGTGCCGAACCGTGCAAGGATGTGAGTGCGGACAAAACGAGCCAGGGTAGAGAGCTTTTAATTACTACATAGGACTCGGCTTCAGCCCATTTGGTAAAGTATCCTGTAGCAGTGAGGATGAAGGCTTTTTGGGTGGTGTTTTCTATAGTGTCCCGGAATGGTCCTATCACATCTAATGCCCACATAGAGAAGGGCCATGGTGAAGTCATGGGATGTAAAGAAGATGCTGGTGCGTGTATTTTGTTGGCATGAGTTTGACATTTGATACAACGCTTAACGTATTTGTTGCAGTCCCCTTCAAGCGTGGGCCAATAGTAGCCCATTCTTAGTACTTTTTTTGCTAGCATTTGGGCGTTGACGTGCCCTCCGCATACTCCAGAGTGAGCTTCTTCTACAATGGTGTATGCTTCTTCGTCGTCCAAACATCTGAGTAGTTCTCCACTGAACGATGCTCGGAAGAGTATCCCCCTCGGAGGCAGTATTTGACTGCTATCCTTTTAACTATTTTCTAGTCGTTGCTAATAGCGTAGCTTGGGAATGAACCGTTTTCAAGGTAATTTCTGATGTCAAAGTACCATGGGTTTCCGTCGTCCATATCTCCTACTTCAAGGGCTAGGATTTTCGTGGTATTAGCATTTTTGTTGGTCTGGTTCACTTTCAGGAGATCTTGAGTTCTATAGTTACAAAGTTCGGTGGTAGGTGTTTCCAGTCTCTGGATAGTGACTATTTCAGATGTTATAGATAAGGGGAAGGTGAGCGATGAGGCTAAAGAGGCTAGAGAATCTGCAAGAATATTGCCGGTCCGGGGTATGAAAATGTGAGTAACCTCACGGAATTGTTTTAGCACGACTATGGCTAGTTCTCTGTATGGCTTCAGTTTTGGGTCTCTAGTCTGATATTTTTTAAGAGTTTGGCGGATCAGTAAGAGGGAGTCCCCAATAATGTCTAAACTTTTAGCTCCTAGGGCTAGAGCTGCCTTCAAACCTGCTATCAGGGCCTCGTATTCGGCAATATTGTTGGTGGCTTTAAACGTAATCTGAAACGCTCGTGGGATAATAACGCCTTCGGGGGAGATTAGTGCTATCCCTATTCCCTTTCCCTTTTGGTTGACCGCTCCGTCGAAGTATAGCGTCCATGTCTCTCTATTTTTTTCTTCAATAAGCGCAAATATTTCTTCGTCCGGGAAGTCGGTTTTTACTGGTTCGTAATCAGGGAGGGGAAGTTGAGCGAGGTGGTCAGCGATAGCTTGCCCTTTGATGGATTTTTGAGTGGCGTACATGATGTCAAACTCATTTAACTGTACTTGCCATCGGGCTAAGCGTCCAGTTAATACAGCTTTCTCGAATAGGAATCTTATTGGGTCCATTCTGTCAAAGTATTTGACTTTGTGGGCAAGGAAGTAATGTCGCAACTTTTGGGAAGCCCATACTAATGCTAGACAAGTTTTTTCTGTAGGAGGGTAGGCTTTTTCGTATTCAAACAGGGTTTTACTCAGGTAGTAAATGGTCTTTTCCTTTCTTCCCATGTCGTCGTGTTGTGCAAGCACTGCACCAATGGCTTCCTTAGTTGTAGCTATATAGAGAAGCAGGGGTCGTCCGGGCATTGGAGCCGAAAGGACTAGGGGATTAAGAAGGTACTCTTTTAAATTATCAAAGGTCTTTTGGCATTCACTATCCCAATTAAACCTAACTCCCCCTTTTAGCAGTTTGTAAAAGGGGCGCCATCTTTCAGCATGTTGCGAAATAAATCTCTTAATAAATTGCAACCTTCCTATGAGCCCCCTTAACTCTTTTAGGTTCTTAGGTGGGGGCATTTGGGCTATGGCTTTTGCCTTGGTCGGATCTATTTCTATCCCCCATTTACTCACCATGAATCCCAAGAGTTTCCCAGAGGAGACCCCAAAGCGACATTTCTTTGGATTCATTTTATGTGAATACTCCCTGCATCTCTGTAGCACTTGCCTAAGTATGTCTGCGTGTCCTATTCGAGTCCTAGATTTAACTAAGATATCATCAACATATACTTTTACTAGTTTGTGCATCATATCATGGAATATTGAGGTCATAGCCCTTTGATATGTTGCACCCGCATTTTGAGCCCGAAAGGCATCACTATGTAGCAGTAAGTTCCCCAGGGTGTGGTAAAGGAAGTCTTTTCTTGGTCTTTCTCTGTCAGCCGGATCTGGTTGTATCCAGAAAAGCCATCCATGAACGAGAGCATCTCATACCCTGCCGTGTTGTCGACAAGGAGGTCAATATGTGGGAGTGGGAAGTCATCCTTTGGGCACGCTCGATTGAAGTCCCTAAAATCGATGCATATCCGGATCTTTCCATCCTTCTTGGACACTGGAACGATATTTGCTACCCACTTTGGGTATAAGACTACCCGGATAAATTTAGGCTGGTGGAGTTTGTCTACCTCATCTTTGATTTTTAAAGCCACCTCGGGAGGAAGGCGTCTCAGTTTTTGTTTTATTGGCTTTGCGTTTGGTTCTAGGATTAACTGATGTTCGACTAACGAGGTATCGAGTCCAGGCATGTCTTTGTAAGACCATGCAAAGACGTCTTTATACTCATATAATATTTTAACCAAGCCCTCTCTCTCATCGTGTTTTAGTCCTTTGCTAATTGAAATGATTTTGGGGTCAGCCTCTGTCCCTAGGTTTAGCTCCTCTATCTTCTCATCTGCTTCTTCTGTCCTTTCATCGAACCTTTGAAGGCTCTGTTTGAATTCTTTAGATAGGTCCTCTTTTTCTTCATCGTCCTCATCACAGATTTCGAAGACCCCTAGACCATCGTTTAGGTTCTCTATGTTATCTAGGCCTGGTTCTTCTATAACTGATATTGATTCAAATTTTTCTAAACCTAATATGGCCCTGCTATACCCTTCTAAGTTGCTAATGATCTGGTCAGGTATTTGACTCCTAGTAGGTTTGACTGTTTTGGATGAGGTACTAGGGTTGGGATTTTTAGCTTGACTGGTAGACGCTGTAGTTTATTCAGGAGATTAGAGTCCTCGCTGAAGGGGTGCCATGCCGGGGTGAAGTCATCCTTGTCGAACAGGGATCCTAGGGTTTTGGTTTCCATTTTTTGTTTGTTTTTTTTAACAGAAAAGACACTTATTATTTACAACCTACTGGATTGGTGGAAGTGTTTCAACCGACTTTCCTCTAGCAGCTGGCGCTCCTTTGTTACGATGCTTGAGCACTGCGAGAAAAGGAGGCTGGGTCAGCTGGAGTTTTATCGTCTGTCGGTGAGTGTGTGTGTAGGTGTTTATCAGGGTGTGGGAATAGCTATTCTAGGGAGCCAGAGAGATAGTCTGGCTCTCTTTCCTGGATAGGGTATAGGGGGTAGGGGCATACGACCTCTTTGGTGGGCTCTACGATTACTCCTCTTACGAAATGTTCGTACAACCCCCAATTGTATTTTTCCTTTAGTTTAGGGTAATGCTTGGATGAACCGATGCCCCTTTTATCTAGCCATGCTGGGAGTTCGATGGGGTCCAAGATCCCATTTTGTTGTCCCAAGGTTCCCCCGGGGAGATAACCCATGGCCCCCATTATATGCCAACCAGGGTTCTTAGGTCTAGGGTGGCTTGCCTCTGTGGTAACGGAGAGAGTGTTCCGGGATTTAGCCAATTGGCTGGGAAATCTAAGATGTGGATGGTGGCTTCTATGAGTTTTGAGTTACCGGTTTTTACAGCGATGGTTTCATTATTGGCGAATCTCGATTTGGGTCCTTTGATCGCATCCCCTTGTATTTTGATTATCCGGGGAATTTCAAACATTGGTGTAGGGGAGAGGAGACCCCTTTTATGGACGCTAGCCATTTGCGTCCTAGGATCATATTATAATCTGAATCCATTTCTAGGACGTAAGCTTTAGCGCTAGTTTCTAGCGGCCCTACTTTTAATCGGAAGTCCTTAAAGCCTAGAACCGGACGAGCCGTTTTGTCATAGGCAAATATACGGGTGTCCATTTCGAAGAGTGTAGTTATGCGTCCGTCAATGTGCTCGAAGGTTTGTAGCGATATGAGGTTTACCCCTGCTTCGGTGTCAATTAGAACTTTATCCACCAAGTATCCTTCGAGGTTAATTGTTATGCATAGGGTCGAGGTGCTAATGACCTTATCATGAACCTCTTCTTTAGGTCTGAAGGTTATGATGGGCCCTAGTCCTGCGGTGGCTAGAGCTATTGGTACGCCTAGGGTAGAGATTCTTTCTAGGAACATTCTTAGAGCTTGCTGGTGGTGTTCTGAGGTTTCGATTAGCTCTAAAATGGAAATTTTTATGGGAATTTTTCAGAGTTGGTCTAGGATGTCGATCTTATCTCCGGCGCGGGGCTCCTTAGTTTCTGTTTCAGGCATGGGGTGTCTATAAGAAGGGACAGCGTTGAAAATTCTGCCTGCCCTAGTAGTATGATGGTTCAGAACGTCAATTGGTGAGGGGGATAACGGTTGAAGTTTTTTAGGGAGGGAGAGCTTTACGGGTCTGGGGAGAATGGGGGAGGGGACTGGTAGGACGGGGGAAGAGGCTGGTAGGATTAAGCCATCCGGGATGACTCTGGGTGACTCTTCGTGGTCAGCGGCTTTTATGGTGTAGACACTTTCACAGCTTAGGCTCTCTGGTTCTTCCAAGGGAGCCTTCGTGGCTGGCCTTGGGTCCTGAGTTGTGGCTTCTACAGGGCTGGGGGTATCTGGGGCTGGCTTGACTTCTAGTGATTTTGTAACTAGGTTGTTTTTGAGTCCCCTGATGGTGGCCCGGTCTAAGCGCCTCTCTTCATCAAGGTTGTAGACAATGTCTCAAAACGAGGAGCATTGTTCGATGGTGTGGCCGTGATGTCGGTGATACTGACAAAAATGGGTGGGGTCGGAACCGATAGGTGAAGGTCTAGCCATGGGTAAGGAAATGCCATTAACCTTTAATAAGGCCCTGAAGATGTTCCCTAGGGTTTCCGGAAGGGGAGGATAGCTATCTCTTCGGTTTGACCCTCTCGGGCCGTAAAAGGAGAAAGGTGCAGCCTTATCACGGGGGCTGTGCGCGGGTTCTCTAGGGGTTATGTCTTGCGTTCTTGGGGGGGTAGGATAGAAGGGTCTCCTGTTTTGGTCCTGGTTTCGGATTGAGGGGGCCTGAATTGGGGAATCATGGGTTGCGGGGTTTTGTTGTATCGGCACGGGGACGGGTATTGATCGAGTGACGAAATTCTGGTGGACTGGCCGAGGCAGCGCACACCTGGATGAACCGGACGTGTACTGTCTCGGAGCCGTTCCTCGATCAGGAACTCGTGCTCCGTTCGGGTAGAGTGCCGATATTTGTGTAATAATCCCCTCTACCGTGGGGGTTTGTGCCTTACGAGGCGGTTGTCCAACCCTATGGCTGATAGGTGGGGACTGGGTTTGGACTACTGGGGCTGCACAACGGGAAATCCTGTTGTGGCGGTCAATTAGAAGCCGATACGTAGTACAATCTCCGTACGAAAGGCTCGTACGAAGCTCTGGACTCAGGCTCTGTAACATCATGTCAATTTCTTGACATTCTGTGAGTTGCAGGCCGGCTCTGTGGACGAGTGTGCGCCATCGAGACACGTATTGTTCAAATTCCTCCCTAGGCCTCATTCACTCTACGGTTAAATCTGAAAGAGGGGGTTCTGATCCTCTGGTAACCGTAGCGGCCTAAAAACTTCTCGCTTACAGCCGAGAAATTCGACAAGTGATCTACAGGGAGGGTGGAGAACCATTGTAGTGCTTCTCCTTCCAATGATTTCTGGAAGAGGAAGACTAGCAGAGGTTGATTATCTAGAAAGGGGCGGGTGTCTAGATAAAAAGCAGTTAAATGGATGTCTGGGTCTCCATGATCGTTATACCGGTGGAATTTGGGGATTTTGAATCCTTCCGGTAGATGGACTGACGGGATTTGTCTCAGGTTATGTAGATACATGTGCTTGGGGGCTGAGGGACCAGTCTCAGAGAGGATTCTTCAGATGGTTTCATCCAGTGTTTCTCCCCTGGGAGGGCTGCCTAGCGGTCCCGGGTTTGGGGTGGCCTGGTAAGGGCGTGGGATGAAAACGGTTGGGAATATTGGATTCGCGGGGGAGAGGGGGGTGAACGAAAAAAGGCTCGGATTAACCGAGTGGCTGGGTGTGGACGGGGTTTTGGGAATGGCCTTAGGGGTTTCGACAGGGGCCTCCTGTCTTAGGGTTTTGATCTGACGGTAGTCGGCGAGGTCATGAAACATGTCCTCTATGGATTGGTATCCTAGACTGGCCATCTTTTCCTCTAGATGGGTTAGGAATTGCGTTGCCTAACCCTCTTGGTGGATTCTTTCCTCTAGTATCTCCTCCTCTATGCGGGATTCCATGACGTGTGTGAAATGGTTCAAGGGAATGAATGCAGATATAAAACAGAAAATAAAGCGGTAAAGGATACACAGCAGTGTGCGGCTTACAAAACAATAAAGGATTGCACAGCGGTGTGCAGCTTACAAAGTAGTAAAGGATTACACAGCGGTGTGCGGCTTACAAAGCAGTAAAGGATTGCGCAGCGATGTGCGGCTTACAAAGCAGTAAATGATGTTGTGATGTGAATTAGAGGAGGAACTGATTCGAGGGGAGGGAAACTCTAACCTTCCTAGAGGGTTGATAGCATTCTAGTCAAGCTTGTAAAAGGAGGCAGAAGAGGATTACCTTTTATTGTTTTTCACGAGGGAGGTCCCACTGTGATCGCCAGATTTGTCGGTGCGTCAGAATCTCCGAATGTCAATGTGTCAGAAAGGATCCCGACGGTGCGCGGGTGCGCGTGCGTGTGTGGGGGTTCTTCAGGGATTCGGATCGGATGCGTGCCCTGGCGGGCTCGGTCGAATCGTCTTCTCGGAAGGGTGAGGGTATCGTTCCTTAGTTGAGGCGCCCGACAGCGGCTCAAGAGGATTCCAGGGTTTGTGTGATCGCCACCTACTTTTTCTAAAAGCAGGAAAAGGTTGGGTTGGATTTGATCGCCTACGTGGGGAGTTTGTGGGGTCTCCGCTCTCAGACACGGATATACCGTACACAAAGGTGAAAAACAAGTAATCTTATTATGCTTCCGGGGCTTGACTAAAGAAGTCTTGGGACATAGGGGTGCAAATGGGTGTGGATAGGGGGCAGCTAGTGTGATCCAGCCATCGGGTATGAGGCGGCTACTAGGGTTTAGCCGTCCGGGGCCTGGTCTGGTTTGGGCAGAACTTTGGTAGGAAATGGGTTTGGTCTTGGACAGAGGCTAAGCTAGGTTTAGCCCGGGTTTCTGGAGGGTGGAACGAGAGGGTGTTTTTGTGTAGGGAATGGATTTTTCTCTCACAAAAGGAGGGCTCTCTTTCTCTCTCTCTTGGGATTTCTAGTGGAGGAAGGGAAGTAGGTTGGGATTTGTGAATTGGAAATGTGAATTGTCTATTGGATTGTGGATGTTGGATTTAGGCTTGGGACCCCCTCTATTTATAGTAAAAGAGAGGCAGGGGAATATCCAGGGGGTAATGGAGTGGCTTGGCTTAATAGTGTATGTGATTAGACCCCTCATTAATTCTCTGGTTCTTCTGTCAGGACCAGGTGAAAGGCTACTTACTGGTAGCCGCCCCTATCATGACATGTCAAAGGTCTCATCTCTGACAAGCGGTGGCTTGGGTCGGTTACTTGGGTTGATCCGGCTAAGATAGGGCGGCTAAAGGTCATCACCCGCCGCAATGATCAGCATTTAATACTGCTTTATGTCCCATCTAGGGGACTGGTCCAAAGTCGGCCAGGGGGACGGCTAGTGCTAACTAGCCGCCCAAGCGGCTAGTTAGGTCTAGCCGCCCCTTACCAGGGACTCAGGTTTTTGGGTTTTTGAGAGCTTCTCTTAGGTGGGGTTTTGGTTTGGGCCAGGGTCTGGTTTAGGGTAGGGTTTGGGTTTAGGTTAAGGCTAGGGTTAGGGTTTTGGGTTTCTGGTTTTGGTTAGGGCTAGGGTTAGGGTTTCCGGTTAGGGCTAGGGTTAGGGTTTCCGGTTAGGGCTCGGGTTAGGTTTTGCGGTTTAGGTTAGGGCTTGGGTTAGGTTTTCGGTTTCCTGAACTTCGGTTCTCTACTAGATGTCCAAATGTGGGATATTTTCGGGTGTTACTTGAAGTATTTCTGTCTTTCTGGACGGTCAAAATTGGGGTATCTACAATGACGAGGAACAGAAGCCAAAGTTCTGGACGGACCGACGCGGAGGAGAGTCCAACCGCATACTGTCTCGGGTCCACTTGTAAATTTTTATCGTATTCTCACGTCTTTGTAGAAAGTTATGCAATTCTGATTGATATTTGGATTTAATTTTGTTAATATCTAAGATGAAGAAGTTTAAATATGATTTTATCCTGAGATATTCAGTTTGGAGTTAGCTTTCATACAAAAGTAGAATTGGATCAACTAGATTCATATAGCAAAAGTTATGGGTATTTTTCTAAGTATACCCCGGGGATAAGAAAATCCTGACAGCAGCCATGTTTGATGTTTAGCTCACATTTCAAAATAGCCGGAGGGGTTATCTGATTTGCGCACAAGCATGAAAGTTGTAGATAATCTTTTTTGCTTTCCAATGGATTTTGAATTGTGTAATTTAGAGCTATATTGTGGAAGTTATTACTATTCTAGTGAAGCCCATCCAGAATTTCAGGTCAGGGACGATTTGATCTTTTGGACCCCTCTTTTGGCTATATAATGCCCCAAATCTCCTCTATTTTCCTCTGATCCAGCCCTTTGTGTGGGTATTCTTGGTGAAGAAGATGATGGAGTGCATGGAAGAGGTGGTACAAGAAGAGGATGATTAGGTGTGCATGTATGGTAGTTGTTGCCTCCTCCCTCTCCTCCTTCTCTAGCCCCTCTCATGGTCCCCCTTCCCATGTTTCCAGCCAAGAAGAAGCGAAGTGAAGGCTGAGATGGTGGTAGTGGTGGTGGCGGTCAAGGTGGTCATGGTCGTGCTTGTGAGCCCCCACACCTCCCCCTTCCCTCCCCCTCTCTTTGTAAGTTTTCCCCTCTCTTTTTTCTATTTTTAGCACATTTGGTGTGTTGGGAGGTGGTGCATGCCATGTGTTTGTGTTTATGTTTGTGTGGTGTGTGCGTGCTTGGTTGCTTAGATGTAAGGGTATCGGCATGCCCGCGTGCGTGCTACCCTGTGTGAGCTGCCCAGAGCCCAGCATGCCCTGCGCCAATGTCATGCCAATGCCAGCGTCTCTGCCCAGCATACTCTGCACCTGTGCCCTGCCAGCGCCAACGTCTGTTCCTAGCATGCCCTGCACCTGTGCCCTGTTAGTGCCAGCGTCTGTGCCCAGCATGCCCTGTTTGCTGCCCTGCCTGCACCTGTGCTTATGCCCAGCATGCCCAGCGCCTGTGCCCAACGTGTCCTGCAGCGTGCTCAGCACTTGTGGCCAGCGTGTCCAGCGCCTGTTCCTAGCATGTCCTGCAGCGTGCCCTGCGGCATGCCCAGCACGCCTTGCCCTACCAACCCCGGGTGCTGCCTACCCTGCATGCGCGCTATCCTGCCTGTCCCGCATGCGTGTCATCCCGCATATGTTTTGTCCCCCGTGTGTGCTGCCCCACTTGCCTTGCACCCGTGCAGCCTCGCGCGCCCTGTTGCCCTTATTAACTCGATGTGCAACAACCCAGGTATCAGTGAGTGGTTCGTCGTGCATCGTGCATCCCTAGTATATCTTGGTACCCATATTATGTTAGATATTGCATGCTAGGCCGTATAGCTCGTATATTGCATAGAACTCCTAATCTACCATGTACTTGCCTATATACTATATTCATGCATGAATGATTATGTTCGCATGCGCCCTTCTGTATGGGCATGTGTTATGTGTGTTTATTTGAATGTATAGAATATGCATGCCTTAGGTAGTCCCTATTTATAGTACTACCTCCCTATGTTAGTAATATCTAACATGATTTAAGCCTGGGTTACTAAACGGGTGCATACTTAATATTCTCTGGTCATATGACTGGAGGTCATGGTATAGTTGTTGCACCCATCTTATTGGGGCAAAGCTATGAACAGCTTCCGGAGAGGATGAGGCTTTCCCTCTCTCTCGCCCTCCCTCTTGCGTAGACAGAGTAAGTAGACGTGGTTCCTACTTAACTCAAGCTCACTTGGGATTATAGGCATGCACCGGTTGGTGCGTGAGGTCACGATTAACCCTTCCCTTTAAATTGGTGATATCCAACGCATTCTTGAGTCATACTTTGTGTGATTGAATGATTATTGTGCCCTTGTATGCATGCTTAAGTAGGTCATTCCTTGTATGCATGATGTATGGATTGCTAATGATGTGAATCCATGTTAGGGAGTACCCCGATAGACAATTACTAGGTTATTGTGCATGTGGTTCATGTACATAACTACGATATGATTCTCCTTTAATATATATGCGCATGTTAAAACTAATTAGGCATATCCGTAATAGGTGTGGGTACGACCCGCTAAAGGGTGGTACCTCATTAGTTGGAGTGCGAGCGATATAATCGCCACCCTGCGAGAGATGCACTTGAATAGAATTCAGAAGAATTCATCGTTGTATCAATTTTGTTAAATCGGTGGCTATGACATTAAGTTAGGCCTACCCATGTTAGGCGAGTATATGAACCGCCTGTTGGGTTATGTCTTAGGGCTTATCTCTATGCAGGAGCAGAGGTGACTCCCTCCGTCTGAGCAACGCATTTCTATGGGAGTTCATCGGTATGGGATTACCGAGGTTAATTAGCTTTTCATAGGGTTCGCATTGCGAATGCAAAGTCTTCCTTCCAATATCATCGTGCACCGAAGCCCCATCTTCGAAGCTGTCCTGTGTAGTGCCACAACTTCTAAGTGCTACTGATGCATACTACAGTACCCATCTGGCTTATGTACCGATCGTGAAAGGCCGATAGGTAGAGGCTACGTGGAAGAAGGCTATCGGATGATATATATTGTGAGCGTGAAATCATTCTCCCCTTCAACGAGTCCGCATTGAAACTGCCCAACGTTGAAGCTGTCCTGACAGAGGGCTCCAACTTGTAGGTACTACTGATGCATTCAGCAGATGTACTGATCATGAAAATATACCAGGTAGAGGCTACTCGGGAGAGGGCTACCGGATGACGAAGGGTGTAAAGCAAAAGGATTCTCCCAACAGTCCTATGTCATCCTTAGGGGTGAGGGTGAGGGTGAGGGTGAGTTAAGGTCACGTCGTCACGTGAGTCATATGCCCATCGAGTATACTCTGGGTATGCAGCTCCTAATGCTTGAGATATCGAAGTATATTCTCTACCTCGTAGCAAATGGACTCGTCGTGTCTTGTTATCCAGTAACACTATGTGTTATGGCTAACAATTGTTCCTCCCCGAGTGTCCCAAGAGCGAGGGCGAGGGTGAGGTATGGCTGCGCTGTCGCGTGATCTTGTCATCTGTTGGGTTTCTACCCATGTTTTTCTTTAAAGGGAAATTGCCTTAGTATCTAATTATTATGTTGGTGCTTGGCTTCTGACCACTCACTGAGCTTGTAGCTCATCCCTCGCGTACTTTTTATTTCGTAGGGGCGGTGTTGGACGTGGAGCTAGAGCTTCTCTGTGGCATGGTCTTGCGTGTGTGGACCGTTCCATCCGGCAGTTGGTGAGTGCGAGGTTGTCAACAGTCCTAGAGTCATTGATGTATTGTAAATCGTGCGTGTTGCACATGATGTATTTTATTGGATTAGACTTGGCTCTCACAAGACAGTGATTGTATATTCGAATCTCTAATAATGTTTTTCATTTACAGACTTATTGATATTTTTATACTTCCGCATTTCAGTTGTGTTATCAGTTTTCATTACCTTGCCATCTTGTATATTGTTGTTGGTGTCTTTATTGACCATTGATAGTTGATATTATACATATTTGCCACGTCACGGGGACGGCCGCCCTGGGGTGTGACAGACAGAGGGCGACGAGATGAATCGAAGGGTGGTGATGCCGGTCGTCAGAGATGAGGAGGCCGATCAAAATGAATTTTTGAAGTGGCAGATGGCTTAGGAGGATAAAAAAGAAAATTTTCAAAGAGGGAATGGTAGGAGGCGGTTATACAGTACGATTAATGAGGGATTTGTTTTTTTTGGAGTGAACTCAAATATTAATAAATGATAGTATTGTCTTTACTCTTTTTACCTTTTAAAAACCAATCAAGTAATGATTCCTATTGGGGCTTCTCAATAAAGCTTAAATTTTGGGGTCCATGTAACAAGACCCATTTTTTACATAGCGTCTGCATATGGTTATTTGGAGAGAAAGTGAAGCGGGGCTCGAAAAAAAGTATTTTATCCTGATTATTTGAATAGTGAATTGATTCCCCTCTCCTCACCCCTCTGTGTATGTAGATAAATTGTAAAGCCAAATAAATTTATCTCCTGTTGTGATATTTTTGGGATTATAATTTTAAAAATTTATTTTGGTCCTTGTATTTTTTGAGCATTATCTTTTAACTATTATATTTTTGTTAGGCCCTTCTATCTCTTTTATTAGTTGTTTACCTCATTTAGATTCTAAAATATCATGTATCTCATTCAATTAGCAATTATATTATTTGTTCAGTGTTTTGCACTCTCAGTACGCTGTTAAATAAAATGTATTCCAAAATGCTCGTACACTTTTATCCACGTCCCCTATACGTTATTGGTGGCGGTTATTTCAACCCCACCAACTCCTCCACCCACCCTCTTTTTTTTTGTGTGATCCTAACCCACCCCTCTCGCCTCCTCCACTCGCCTCCGCGTCGCCTCCTCCACCCACTTCCGTGAAGCTCTCATCGTCCTTGACCGCATGTCTCATGACAACCTTCCCGCTTCTCCCTCCTCCTACTCTGCCCTCCTCCGCCAATGCATCCGTCACCGCGACCTCCTCCACGGCCGCGCCCTCCACCACCACCGCGCCCTCCTCCGCCACCGCGACCTCCTCCACGGCAGCGCCCTCCTCCGCCACCGCGACCTCCTCCACGGCTGCGCCCTCCTCCGCCAATGCATCATCCATCGCCGCGCCCTGCGGCCGTGGAGGAGGTCGCGGGTGCATTGGCGGAGGAGGGCGGAGTAGGAGGAGGGGGAGGCGGGGAGGTTGTCGCGGGACATGCGGTCGAGAACGATGAGGGCTTCACGGAGGAGGCGAGAGGGGTGGGTTAGATCACACACCAAAAAAAAAGAGATGGGTGGAGGAGTTGGTGGGGTTAAAATAACCGCCCCCTACGTTATTATGTGAACCTGTACATTGTAAAACTTCGGTGCATTATAATCTTGTTCAATGTAATATACCCATGTACATTGTTAGTAACCTATACTTGTTGCATGTGCATTTGTATACATTATTTGCTTGAGGACATTTTAGAGAGAAAATTCATTCATACAGTACGGAAAGACCTCAAAAAAAAATATAACTATATATTAATTAGATGTTTTCATATACTAAAAGTTGAGAAGCTAAAAAAACATAACCGCTAATTTCCCATATTTTTCTAGGTCAATTTTGACAAAGAACCTTGCTTTTTTAATCACATATATATTTAACTCTCCCCCACTTTATATACATAAATTAATATTTGACGCAATCAGCATTATCACATTGGTGCTAACTGATTTTTTATTTTTTATTTTTCTGTCGACGACGTATAGATATATATACTTTAATAAATGTTATTTTAATTTTATATTAGACAATAGTTAAATTATAGAGAAGCTCAATAGGTACACAAACCTCATGTAATTTATTTTATTATTGAGAATCCATCATTGGAATTGAATGAACATCAAAGAGAGAGATTAACATTAGCTTTAATATTGTAGGAAGATAAACCTACACATATCTCATCAGATCATCATTATTATTTCCAACTTTAATGTCTCTCAATGATGAAGTGTATCAAGGGTGCAGCAGCAGTTGATACCAAAATTGTAATAGACACACTCGCCCCCAGTTAAACCTCGTTCTAAACAAGCCTGTGGACAGTTGCTGAATGTAACGCAGTCTCTGACACAAGCGACGTGATGGTTCGCGTCACTCACTGCACGTGCCCACAAGGATCAAATCATTCATTGAACTGAAAAATAATCGAATAAAAAATTTATTGTTTCAATTGTAGGATTTATCAAATAATATAAATAATTTTCACAACTTCTTATACTCTTTAAATTTTTCTAGAAAATTACCTTAAAGCATGATTTTTGACAAGTCAAAAATAACTCTTATAGTGTAAGAACTGATCGGTTCAAAGAAACTGTAAGGAATCATCCAAAGCTAAGACAATTCTTAGTAGAGAGAGAGAGAGAGAGAGAGAGGTATACCAGAAGCCAAGGCAAATAGGAGACCACCAGCAAAATAGCCACTACACATCCCTTGCTAAGGATTCCACTGGCCATTTTTTTATTTCTTTCTTTCGGTTGTCTCTTCTTTTCAACTGGTTTCTCAATTTGTGTTCTCATTATGCATGATCCCATTAATTATAGCCTCCGATATAAATTTTGCAATCTTAACCGGTTTGGGATAAAAATCTAACTAAAGACGGGTTTCATATCTTTTCAAGATTTTGTTTTAATAAATGGTTTTTTTTTCATGCATATCGTCCAAAACTATGCTATTTATTTTTATACCATTATAATATTTAAAAATTATACATATTTATCATCCTAATTAAATTGTATAATTTCTGTTAAAACCAAAAAAGTCTCAGAGAAATAACTAAATTACCTTAATTTTTTATTTTGCATATTTTAAGTTATACCAAATCCAATAATTATAAAACTAAGAAATATTAATTTTAACATGAAAATGATAAAATTCATCTAAAATCTAAAAATATAAAAATTAAATATAAAAACTATCTATTAGCTTACATTAGTATAAATGAAATAAAATTATTTTAAGAACAACTGATCATATATATATATATATATATATATATATATATTACAAAATGAATAATTTTTTTAAAAAAAATCTAGATCTTGATTGGAAGAAAAAGAAAGAAGGGATAAGGTTGAATGATCCAAGGTTGATTTGGAAAGAATAAGAGATTAATTATGTTATAATGTTTAATGATTTACATTATGACAAATATTATATTAAGATTATTTCACCATTTTTACTTCTTATTTAAGAACTAATTATAGTTAAGTTTAATTTTGGTTAAAAAGATAATAAATTGGCACATTTTTTCATTAAAAAAATTCTAATGATATAATAAAAATATGTTATTTGTGATAGTTTAAAAATAAATAACATATTTTTTAATTATATACATACAAAAAACCCTTAAATAAAATGTTAGGACTGTCATCATTCCTGTTTTAGTGTTGTTACACACAATTTCTTTTTCAACCTCAGGGCGGAAGGGGAGGGGGGGGGGGGGGGAGGGAGATCCTGAAAACTTTTAAATAGTTGTCTTGCATTATGCATTTCATAATTATAAATCAATTAATCCCAACCCATTGGCCCAAATGTTAGACTTAGTCACATTCATCAACCAAAACTCAGACTTTTTTCAAAATAGCAAACATCATCTAATGATGTATGTGCTTTGATAAAAAATACATATCATTCCATTTTAAGTTGAATGAAACTATTTTTAGTAAGTGTAAGAAAATATTTAATGATGTATATGCAACATCTAACGAGGTATATGCTTCATTGGATTTCTAACGTATTATATAGGATTGTGATTTTTACTGAAAGAAAAACTGAGTGTAATAGCACTTGTTGATAAGTTGTGTGGGACAGGTCACCAAGTGGGACCCATTGAAATTTTTTTAAAAATCTAATAACAATACCCCTCCCACTCCCCACACACATTGAAAGCGTCTTTGGCCCCCTACTGACCTTCTTGTTATATGTTTATTTTTTTTAGTTTCTTAATGAAACATATTTTGAATACTTGATTTTTTTTCTTTGTATTTGATCTGTGTTTATCTTCTGTTGGTGGATTTGATTTGTTTTAATTGATTGAATTATGAGATTTAAAAATATTAAATTCATCTTCAATCGTTCAAATTTTTGTATGAGTAATATTTATTTATTTTTTCAACCCCAATTTTAGTCCTACATAAGTCAATAGAAAATCACTGAAGCATATGCTCACATTAATGATATATATGCTTTGATAAAATATTTTTGTTGGATTTATTTATTTATTTTACAGAGGAAGAGATTGCAATGTTAAGATATCAGTTACAACATTATGAATTTGATGTCTTTTCTCATGCAAGATTGTAAAATTTATCCAGCATATTTGAATTATGTCAAACACGTACTCATTGAAACAGAAAAGTCGAAGACATTTTATAACATTGATAGATTGATTCGTCTTGTTTTTACTCTTTCAGTTTCAACAACAACTACCGAATAATTATTTTAGCTATGAAGTTTGTTAAAATAAGACTTCATTATCTTATGTTGTTTATAAGAACTACATGCTTGACTAGGTAACGTGGATCAATAAAAGTTAATGTATCTATTTTAATGACACTTTAAAAATTTATCTATAACCATTTAATTTTATGTATATTAAATGCACTTGCAAATAATAATGATATGATTTACAATTCATGAATATATTGGATGTATAATGATTTTGTGTTTAATATTCTTTGTGTATGTTGAACGCTCTCTATAGATAACTATTAAATATTTGTAACTATGTGTATAATTTATGTATGTATGACATTATATTTATGTATTCTGTAAGTCTGTGTATGAGGAATATCTCGGGTAATATGAAAAGTCAAGGTAAGAAAAAAAATAGAACATTGCATGGGTAAAAAAAAAGAGACCAAGGGCAGAAAAAAATTAAACTATTGGTCAAGAGGCATTTGAGCAATTCATCAAAAAATTTCCATCACATACACAAAACATGAGAATGTTTTTTTACTTTTCACCACTTTTCATTTGACCAAAATTCTCTGACTCTGTCCAAATAGAAACCCTCCAAGGCTCCAACACTATATATAAACAAACCCATGCAAAATATGAGTATCTCACACACACCACCACCACCACCCAAGAAAGGAGGATCATCATCAACGCGAAGAGAATGTCCAATACACGCATACCTCAACAATCAAGAACCGAAGAAGAAGACCAAAACAATCATGGTACGACAACCACACCACCCTCCTCCGCCCCTACAACATCCTCCTCAAATCCTTCTCGGCCCTGCTCCACCACCACTCCTCCCTCAATCACCCCTAGCACTTCACATTCAGGACCTCCCCCCACCTCACCACCACCACCACCACCACCACCAAGAGAGGCGGTCATCCTCAACGTGAACAAAAAGTCCAACCCACCAGTGCAACTACGCCTTCTCATGCCCCGACAACCAAGAACCGCCGCCACCACCACCGTCGCCCTCACCCAACTCGCTCACCTCCACAACCCCACCACCTACACCTCCCACCTCCTCCAAAAACCCAACAACAGCAACGCCATAACCCCCCAACCATTCCCCTCAGACGGCTCGTGTTGGCCAATGATGGGTCGTCGGTGATGGTCATGGTGGTTGAGGAGGGTCCGGCGGCGCCGGGTCGGCTGCTGTTTATAGCGTCGATGATGAGGGGTTGAAGAAGGTGGAGCTGCCGGGGTACGGGTACGTGGCGGCGCTGACGGCGTATACCGAGAGCACTGTCAGGTTTTAGATTTTGTCTTTGATCGATCGATCGATGTGTTCTTGTGATGTCAATGGAATAGGAAATGGTTCTTGGTTCTTGATTCTTGGTCAAGGGAGTTCTTGATTCTTGTGTCAGTGAAAATCTTGTTATGGTTCACTCAGCCTTGATTGGGGGACGCTCAGCTCATGCTCATGAGGGCATGCACATGCATTACATGACTCGACGTCCTTGAGAAAAATAGTGAGTAATTTTACAGAGCGCGGTTTGCAAAAATGACCCCCTAAAATAAATATTAGGGGAATTAGACCCGCCATCTCAATATCATTGGCAAAAAATATCCTTGGATCCGGTCAATGTTATCATGTCAAATTTTAGATTTTGTACGTGTATTGAGTTTAATTTTTTTTTCCTTATGATTTCAATGGAATATGAAGTGATTCTTGATAATGATAATAGGGGTTTAGGGAGTTAATTATTGATTCTTGTATTCAGTGAAATTCTAGTTATGAGATGGGCGGGCGCTCAGGAGGGCATGCACTGTAGAAACATTTGGTAGACAGGGAAAATGATTGAGTTTAAGGCGCAAGGATTCACTATCCTTAAAGTGATAGTTGCTCATACTCAATATGAATTTGCTAATAGGTTCTGACAAATTCACTTCCAAGATACAACAAACTGTGAGAGTCTGCAGATAGCAACTTTGAAAAACTCTCACAACACTCTTAGATAAAAAACTGATTATCTAATCTGTTCAAAGAACAGACTTAAATAGGGTTTGGGGGTTGCCTTTGCAACCTTTCAAAAATTCTGTTATGATAGAAGGGGTGCATTTGCATCTATTCATATTATTTCAGTTATTACTAACTGTTGTTAATTTATGTAGGGATGCAGACATTTGGGAAGTGACTGTTGGTCAGTAATTCGAATTTCAAAAATATGAAATCCAGTAAAAAATTATCATGTTCCATACGGCGCAAGTGCTAAGTGTGCTTAATAATGCGCCAAAATGCACGTAGCTTACGCGCGCGTAAGCGCGTACACATGTAACATGTGTAGCATGTGTGGTCGCCCCATGTCTTTTCCAAGACACCTTTCTAGAAGTGGGTTTACTTATGAAGTGGAAAAATCTTTTTCAATTTTTCGATGACTATTCCCAAGAATCACTATATATTACAATCTATCTTCTTTAACAATCCTCCACTAGATTGTAAAATTTTTTAATATCAATTTTAACAATATAATCATACATACATAAAGTGTAAGTCCACGGTGAGAGGGATGGTAGGGTTTTCCCGTTTTGATAGGGGTGGTTGAGGGTTTCCTCTTTTTGCAAACTGTTTTGGAAGGGTTGGTGTGCATTGAAAATCCAATGCCCCATTTAAATAAGGGGGTGTATAAAGAATGTGTGTAATTTTTTGTGGGTGAGCAAAAACAGGGGTGTGCACCTCAATTTGAGGGGTGCAATTAGAGGCACCCATTATACTAAGCTAGATCCAATCCCGTTCTGATATGAAATAGTCTAGTGAATAATGAGAATAAAAAAGAATGTGTTTTTTGTTGATTGGCTACATGATATCCAATGATAAACTATGTCAGAATAAAATGATATAAAATGGTATATGTATTTCAACCAACCCTGAAATTAAAGTTATTCCAAATGATTTCACTCAAAGAATATGTGGGCTCACTGTCTAATCAACTATCATTATTTTTTTACTTTTTATAAATTTTTATCCATGCTTTATTCACATCTTACCCTAAACAACAGTTTTATTATTGCATTTCCTAATGAAAATAATTTAAAATACAACGAAACAAAAAATCATTTTATTCTTACTTATACCCATTTATGCCGGAATAATTGTATATAAAGAAATAAGTCATATTCTGTATCCAAACAGGGGCGAAAGGATTTTCAATTGTATGTAATGTAATTTACACTGTTACCCGAACAAATTTATTAATTTTTTTATTTTAATACATTTTAAAAATAATATGAGATATTCATGAAATCATGTATATATGTATAAATTGGATAATATCATATCCATATCCACTCAGCTTTCTGAAATATTTTTTATGGAGTTTTTTTTTTTTTTTGTATACTCCTAAAAAATCACATTTTATTAAATTATGTTTAAAATTTGTTATTTTCAATGATACTCCTTAGAAGGATTTAAATTTTGTATAAATGTTATTTTTTAACTCATTTGAGGGACATTGATGGTTTTAAAGTTCTAAATAATTTTTTTTGATAATATAAAATTTGGTTGAGAGATGCATATACAATTTTTTTTAGTTGTAACGCATTTTTTTTATTTGTAATTTCATAACAAATTTTACTAAATAATTTATTTAATAATATTAATATTTTTATTACATCATTTATTTATGTATATCATGTGTTATGAGTAAAAATACATGAGTTGAAAAACAAGGGTGCCGGTCTAGAAAAACTATTTTATTTTTTTTTCAATTTACAAGTACGCTATGCGTGGAAGAAATCCAGTACCAACTACCCTCACTTGTCAACATGTGTAACTTCGGAATTTGTGAAAAAGATGAGGGTAAAAATGTAATTTAAATAATTTAATCGGTTTGAAAAGTGAGCGTGACCGGGTGGGACTTTAGAGGAAGGTGAGAACGAAAGCGCTTTGGATGAGCAGTTGCGGAGAGTCAAAGCGATCGATCAGTTTTTATTTTTTAAATCCGAATAAGTGATTTTTGAAGTCAGACGTTCTTCAATTCATCGATTTGTAGGTTGTGATACGATCCAGGTGAGGTTTCCCGTCTTCTGAAGTCTTTCGTGGCTGATTGTGGTGTTGAAATGATGCAAATTAGGGTTTTCGATTTCGTTTTAGGTTTTTCGGTTTGTTTGTGGAATTTGGGGTTTTATTGCTGGATTTGTGATACTTTTTGCGGTTTTTTGAATAATTTGAATGCGTGCGTTTTCAGTATATTTTGTGATTTTTGTTCCGTTTTTAGTGGTCATCGAGAGAGTTTCTGCTGCCATACTGAATTCACAATCTGATGATGTGAATTTCGTGTAAAATTTGGTTTTTGTGAATTATCGAGGATTGAACAAATTCAACACTTTTTTGTTTTTCTGTTTAATTGTACTTGAATTGCATAGCGAACTATATGTTGATGCATGTTCGTTGATTGTGGCACCATTATTAGGATTGAAAACAAAGAAAAAGAGTATTTCTTTCCGGTTGAAGAATGGTGTTCGTTGGATTTTGAAATATGGATTCAGCGCGGAGCTGGTTTCAGAAATTCCAACCAAAGGGGGATAAATCAAAGCCGAGTCTCCCAAAGAAAAAGGAAATGGAGAATGGGAAGGACAGTCAGAAACCCCCAATTGACAAGGCACCTTCCAACCAGACGAAGCAGAAGGTTGCCGCTGCGAAGCAGTACATCGAGAATCACTACAAGTCTCAGATGAAGAGCTTGCAAGATCGGAAAGAGAGGTAAATGCTGCATCTGTTATATTTGGGTGTTGATGTGGTCACCACTTATTGAGAAATTGTGGATTTTCTTGAACTATTATTGTTGATGGAGCAAAACCTTAATGTAACTGTTTAGCGCACTTTGAGATCCTATTCTTTCCTTTAAAGGAAACAAACTGTTTAGCACACTTTTACTTGTACTTGGTTTTTGTTCATCAGTGATTTATCTGGAATTTCCTTATTTCTTGTTAAGTTTCTTGAGTGATCAGTTAATTTTTTTATACAGTGAAAATGCATTGACAGTCCCCAAGATAATGTGTCAATAGTTTATTACAAGGAGCTGAAGATTTTCGGCTATAATGAGTTTGGTCAAACATTTAAAATAGACATCTTGATGAAGGGGTTCTTATTGTAGCTCTTACGTATTTGGTTGATAGATGCTGTGATATTTTGAATAATATTTATGAAGTATTTAATTGTTATTTTTTGAAAGAATAATATGAATTTACAATCTTTTTTTTTTTTTTTACTTTTATTTTAATGCTCTGGGGTTATCTGAGTTTCCCATTTCTGCCAAGCTTAATTGATATCTACATGCGTTAGTTTATGAGGAGCTCTGTGACATTTTGGCTTCAAATGTTACACTTTGATACGGATAACTGTTGTTGTATTGATTGTTACCATGCTGGGTTCAGAGATTAGGCTTATAGATCACTGATGACAATTGCATTTGCCACAAACGGGAAGATGCTGTTTTATGAATGTTTCTTTCCATGATTGCAGTTGGCTGGATGATATTGCCTAAAGGTACTGAATATATTGATTGTAGGATAGTCCTAAAATTGTAGTTTAGTTAAAAGAACTCAATTTTTTTCTTGAAAGGTGGGATGACCACAGGAGATATATGGGAAACGTCAAATGAAAATGGGCAGACTAAAAATTCTTCCCAAGACAAAATTTACATTGACACTCGCAGCCCAGCCCTCAAAATACACACACCCTTTCCTAACTCAACAAATGATGATCATCCCTATTTCGTATAACAGGCCTGGATCTTTTGTTACATTTGCTCTATGCCCTTCAAATATTAATGATTCTTTTCTTTTGTTCACAACATATCTTGGCTTCTTGTAGAAAAATATTCTCGTTTCTGGTAAGCTATAAAACCCAGCAATAAATAACACAAGTAATGAGCTGCTTGAGTTTTCCTGTATTACTTCTGGCTGAAATATTTACTCACCTTATGGAATTACTACCTTTGCATTGTTTCAAATCATGTTTTCTTCCCAAAATACTCAGGCACACACCATCTGCCTGTCTGCCTGTCTCTACTACTCCTCATAAGGTTTTCAGTTCTGTACTTCTTAACCACACAGCTCACATTATGTATTACAGTTTACCATAATAAAAACCCAAACATACATAGCTTATAAATTTTTATGTTGGTGTTCCCTACATGTGTTGATTATGTTAGTTCAGAACATTTACCGTGCCCTTTGACTAATTCCATATTAATTGAACTTTTGTTAATGGCAACATAGCATAATGTTTTATCGGATCCCTTTGTGACAAACTTAGAGCATTGATTCTCTCCTTTTTTTTTAATGTATGATTTAGACGCTGGATTTTGGAAAGGAAGTTAGCTGATGCTGAAGTTTCCGAGGAAGAGCAGAACAATCTTCTCAAGAACTTGGAGAAAAAGGAAACTGAATACATGCGCCTTCAAAGACATAAAATGGGCGTTGATGATTTTGAACTTCTGACTATCATTGGGAGGGGTGCCTTTGGGGAGGTTTGTCTATGACTTTCTTAACTCTTTTTATCATCTCTTGTAGGTTTTATTGTGGCCTTTTAAGTTTTATTGTGGTCTCTATTTCTCATGAAATAATCATTAGTAATAAAAAAAAAATGTTCTGATGTTTGTGTTGGCTCGATTTAATTGTCGTTAAGATTTAGTCTTTACCAACAAAAGAAATTTATAACTCTCTCTTACCTCTTTTTGGTAGAAAGTGTGAGTAAGAGGTCGATCCCACAAGGAGACTATGGAAGCAAACAAGTAATTGTAAAAGATATCAATTCCCAAAAAGATTTTAAAACAAGAATTTTAAAGATTGATCCAAGGAAGCTACTTTAAAAGCTAAAATAAAATTATAATTTGAATCAAGATACGAAAAAAAAGAGCCACCAAGGATTAGAAACCACCCCACAAGTATGATTGATTAGATCTTTCTATTGCACTTATATTTCCCCTACTTCACATGAGTCAAGATATTTTACTTGCTCACATGGAGAATATAGATTTAAAGTTCTTTTTTAAAATTTTATTAGTTGATACACCATTAACTACTAGATCAATGATGATTCTTATAGTGAAGACCCTCTTCCTTGACAGTTAAGATATTCAGCCAATGAAAACAAAATATTTCAAAGAAAGTAGTTCACTTCAACTCGATTTGAAAATAGGGTTTATAAAGTATTAATCATGTCTCATCTAAGTAAAACGATGAAAGATCTTAAAATACCCATAATCAAAATAAATCCGAGTTGAAGAAACTATATAATCATTAAGCATTCAGAATAATATAAGATGCAAAATAAAAGAACTAATCACTCATACTCATGGGGTGGAATCCTCTCCTTGATGGGAGGATTCTCTAGCCTACCATGGTTGGTGATATTCTATAATAACAATAAAAAGATTCCATGAAAATCAAAGAAAGAAGAACTTTTTATTGATTAAACATAAACAAAATACAATACAGAAAAGGAAGAACAAGAAAATGGAAAACTATAATTCTGCTCAGCTGGAAATCTGTCATCCCTCCTCTCTCTGCAGGCCCCTTTTATAGAGTTCTAGGGGCTGTATTGGCTGGGGCTTTTAAGGTTGGAAAGCTGCCTAGGATTTGAAAAATCCTTGCTGTTTTGGTAGGATTGTATAACTGTCTTGGTGGGGATTTGGAGGATTGGCTAATGCTGATTTTAGTGATTTTGATAGAGATTTAAGACTGATTTGACAAATTAGATTTGTTGATTTGTGGCTGTCTGCTGGAGTTGATTTATGAGGGAGATTCTCTCTTCTTTTGGCAATTGTAATGATCCATTCTTTCCATAATTGCTGTAGACTTTTAGGAATTTGTTCCATCATTGAATATCTACATGTTCTTTTCCTCTAATAGCATGTAGAAATTTATCTTCATATCCTATGAAATTTGAATTAATATTAGAATCTTCATGACAAATATAATTATGCACATGAAATGTATAAATGTAGTTTATTTGTGCATATTATGCTTTGAAAATAAAGTTTCCTAATATGTATGTAGAAAATGATATATTGCATAGGGAAATGTCCAAGACAACTCTAAAAGGTATATCAAAATATGTATTTTTGAACATCTAACAGTTTGCAACTCGACCATTTGATAAACTGTTGTTTTGAGGATAACGTGTTACACATAGTTTGAAATGCGGCCGCACGTACCGGTACATGCGGCCGCACATGCTGATGTGCGCCCCCGGGCGCACATTATACCCAATATGCGGTGCACGTTCGAATTCCGTTCGAACGGAATTCAAACGGTCTCTTACCGTTTGAATTCCGTTCGAACGGACTTCGAACGGTAAGAGGGCGTTCGAAGTTCAGTTCGAACGGATTTCGAACGATAAAATCTACCTCTGAGTTCGAACTTCCGTTCGAATGGAATTCGAACGGTCTCTTACTGTTCGAAATCCGTTCGAACGCAATTCGAACGGTAAGAGACCGTTCGAATTCCGTTCGAACGGGGGTTCGAACGGTTATCTTACCTTATGTGCGACCGCATGTTCGGTACATGCGGCCGCATATGCCATTTGCGGACCCCACCGCACATGCGGTGGTCCGCACATGGTTTTGAACTATGGTGTTACATGACATCCAACACAAGGAAAGTTATTGGTAGACTAGAAAGTAGGTGTCTTGATGCTTGTATTGTTAAGTGTTGCCAGAAGATTGGTATTCCAAATTACCAGGACAGTTAGCATTGTTGAGTTTTTACATGAGTTCACAGACAAGGAAACACTGTTGTGAGTTTTAAAGATAGAAAGAAGTATATGGATTGTATTCAAAGATTTGCACAAAAGTTCTTATGGGGGACAGTTCCATGAGTTAAGTTATTGTAAGTGTTTGGTAACCCAACTTCTGTGTGATATGGCCCAAGTCAATCTATGCAAGGAATGGGATAACAGACAAAGAAGATAGCAAAATCAAGGGAGAAAACACAAAGCGATGGGGAATTCTATGCTTCCATAAGCAAGAGAAGAATGAGTTATATACCCAAGTTTTTCTAGGGTGATGCATGAGACGTTGTAATTTATATATAACTTTGGGTTACGGGCTATTTTTTGAACTAGGATGAGAGAAAACTAGCTACAAGAATGTTTCCTAGTGGGTGTATTCAAGTCCAGCGGAAAAAATGTGTGTCAGGAACAAAAAGCTTGTGATAAAGTAAAAAATTCAATTGATGAAAGAGTTTGTGCAGTTTTCACTATCCTGTTATGATATAAGAAGTGGTACGACTCTGTGTTAGATTTTTGAGTCAAAATTAGATAACGTGAAAGGTGTATCTTCGGCTTCTATATATACATATTGATCAAACAAATCAGTCAATATTTGAAAGCGGCATGTGGAGTTCATGGACATATAGAATTAAGACCTCTTCTTTTAGGGCGGTCATTGTAGCAATAGGGTCTTGGAGGGTTGGGAAGGTCAAGCTGGGAAGGCTACCTTTGCTTTTTTGCCCTGGTCCCACGGAAAATTCATTCGAATAAAACCATCGATGTTGAGCATTCGCTATTGTATTAATCAATTTTTGCTTCCTAAAATTGTCCACGAGGAATTTGTATGACCATGGGCGATGAGTTCCTTTATCTTTATTAACGATGTTATCATCTATTATTAAGGAAATAGGAAAAAAAGGTGAATGGGTAATATTTATTAAGAAGGGGCATCTGTTTGATAATGAAGAGATGCCCCAGAATTCTTTAAAGCTATTTTGCATGTATGGTTCAAAAATTTTAAATGATGGAAATGTTTCTTATGAATAGAGGTTAGTGGATGATATTACTTGTTCTGGAGTATGCATGATGATGGCAGAAAAATGAATAATGGCAAGGAAGATTTAAGGAGCCATACAGAGCCATGCTTTATTAATCAATCTGCCGTGAGTTCAGGTGGTAAAGTCTTCATTTTTGTATTTAAAGTTATGTATTTGTGCATGCTGACAATGAAGCAGAAGGATATGGTATCGACATTCATGTACTGCCAAGGAACTCTGACATTCATATACCATATCCTAAAGATATTGAGCTGAAAAATGAAAGCTGACTTTGAGCTGAAAAATGAAACCTAAGGTGTGCTGTTGACAATTAAAACACATGACAATAAGTCACATGACACTATCTTCAAAACTGACTCAGAATGGTTGGGATGAATGTGATTACAGTTTCTATGATGATTGATGAACTAATTTGTTGTTAAAGCAATCACAGTTTTTATTTGAGAAAATGTGATTAATATAAAATCAGGTTTTGTGATACCTTTTGTAGTAATACCCAACAGTTTGGCCATTAGATTTGGTCTTCTGGTGCCACATAGGTTGACTTGATATTTAATTTTGTGTGTCTATCTATAAGTATTTCTAGCTTCGAAGGACTTTGACAATCCATGTGCCTTTTTTTATTTGAATGTTTTGACTTTCAAATATCAGGAGAGGAACATGTACTTATTTGAATTGTACCCTGCAGGTGAGACTGTGTAGGGAAAAGGGTACAGGGAATGTGTATGCTATGAAAAAGCTCAAAAAATCTGAAATGCTTCGCAGGGGCCAGGTATTACTCATGGATTTATTTTTGTTACTGATTAAATATTTATGCCTTTTTGTATTGTGACCTCATCTGTGGTTGCCTTTCGGAAGGTGGAGCATGTTAAAGCTGAAAGAAATCTCCTTGCTGAGGTTGATAGTACCTGCATTGTTAAACTGTACTGCTCTTTTCAAGATGATGAATATTTATATCTTATCATGGAATATCTTCCTGGTGGAGATATGATGACATTACTGATGCGCAAGGATACTTTAACAGAAGATGATGCCAGGTTTTATGTTGGCCAGACAGTACTGGCAATTGAATCCATTCATAAGCACAATTACATCCATAGGTATGTCAAGGAAATTCTTTAGTGTGGTTTCCTTTTGTGGGTTCAAATTATCCCAAGAAATTGCATGTGCGCGTGCGTCACCATTTGAATTATTTTTAACTATTGATTTATTTTTTTGTAGGGATATTAAGCCTGACAATTTATTACTCGATCGGTATGGTCATATGAAGCTTTCGGATTTTGGGTTGTGTAAACCTTTAGATTGCAGTAGTTTTCCAACCCTTAGTGAGATGAACTATGATCTGGGAAGAGATGTCAAGCCTTCTCTGGATAGTGATAAACAAGCAAATGCTTCCCCTGCTCCTAGGCGTACACAGCAGGAACAGTTGTTGCACTGGCAAAAGAATCGAAGAATGTTGGTTAGTCTCCTGTCTTCTCTAGTATCTTGTTCCATGTAATGTTGGTTTTGTGCCACTCTAACTATTCATTCTTACAGTATCAAACATTCACCACTTCTACATTTGAATAAACAAAGAATTTGGATAGGGGTTCAGGAAATCATTCATGATATGATTTTCTGACTTCACTGTATTTGATGATTATCTGACCATCTGATCAAGTGTAGAAGTAATTTGGTAGTGAATTTTTTTTTTTATCTTATTTATTTGAGGCTGCAGGCTTATTCAACAGTTGGTACTCCGGATTATATTGCTCCAGAAGTTCTGCTGAAGAAAGGATATGGAATGGAGTGTGATTGGTTAGTCTTGTTGGAAGCTTTGTTATAAAAGTCTACTTAATTTAAGAGCTTTATTTCTAATACATTTCTATAGGTGGTCACTTGGAGCGATCATGTATGAAATGCTTGTTGGCTATCCACCTTTTTATTCTGAAGAACCAATGTCAACCTGCAGAAAGGTATGCTTGAAAAAGATAAGGTGCAGTTTTCTTTATTACAGACATGAACACATTGTTATTGTAATCTAAGCTATAGAAGAACAACCTATGTTTCTCATCAGTCATCTGTACTATTGTAGGAATGTTTATTCACTATGATGGACTAATGGATAGAAAATGGAGTAGCTTTGAAAATTTTGACGTGAAACATTTGGAAAAAGATCCATATCAGACTAAAAGGATTTGGTAAATTGCGTGCTTCAATTTTTATAATGTAGTGGCTTTATTGAATAAACAGCAACAATGATGTTAAATTTCTTATATACTGTTAAGTCATACTACCATGTGAAAAAGCAGACATTTGGGATCTTTGTTTTTTGAATGGGGGTGGTGTTCACCAATTATATTAAAAAGAAAAAAAATCCAGTAAGCTACAATATGGAAACACAAGTTGTAGAAAATAGTAAATTACAAGAATGTCCAGATTAGTATCCCCACTCTCACATGTGTCACTCACTCAGCAATCATAGAACTCCTCAAAAGATACATATTTTTTTTCTGCTTTCACAAATGGGCACCCCTATCCTTCAAGAGGTAAATCACAGATGCCCATGTGTTTTCAGGGTCACACTAGCAAATGGTGTCTCATTTCTTGTTGGTGAAATTGTCCAGCAGACTGCTTGTGGAACAAATAAATAATAATTTTCATTCATAGACCTTTTTTTGTAAAAAAGGAAGGCTTTGAAGGCTCCACATCATTATTGCTTTAAATTTTTTAAACAATTTCAAATCTATGAATCTACCAGATATCCCTGCTTTAGGAACACTTCATAAACAAATGTTTTGATTCTGTATGAGTTCCGTGGAGCTTGCTGTTGGGAGGGGTGTCAATAATCCAAACGACCCTATTTAATTTAGAAAGCACCTTATTAAATGAGAGTCTACCTGACTGCATGAACCTTGAGCGGTGTGTTAACCTTTCAGAGCCCTTTAACCATTCTGCCATCCCCATCATGCAGCTATGGAGAAGCATGGGAAATAGAATGTTAGCACTGAGTACATGGAATTAACAGTAAATTCTTGATTTTTTTGAGCATTCCATTTTTATGAGGTTATGCTCTGCATCTGGTAGAATTTCAGAAGACAAGTCACAATACAACATTACATTTAGTATTTTGTTAGAATATGAAAGTTAACTGTGACAATGTAGTTGGTTTAAATTTCACCTCTGCACTAATGGAGGATCAATTTTTCTTTAAATTGGAAAACATGATGGTGATTTTTATGTTCATATTTTGTGTTTAGTTTGACTCATTTGCTGATGCAGATCCTATATGGAAATGCATGCGTACCTCCTTGTCAAGATATTTTTAAAATTTAGGGAAGCTAATAAGGTCCATACTTTCCTATTAGTCTAAAACTGATGACTTCATGACGTGCTCCTTTTCTACCCATCAAGTGGCCTCTTAAGAAATCACACCATCATAGAGGGTTCATCAGGTTAACAAATGGCATGGTAAATTATGTCAATCTTCCTAGAGCCTTTTCGAGTTTCTGAGATGTCTTTTTATAACTAGTCAACTCATTTTTTCTTGAGAGAGAGATTCAAGCTTCATGTTAAGACATGCTGCCTCTTGAATAAAAGGAAATGAGGGATCTCCAAAAAGAAAGAAACAAAATGAAAAGACTGGAAGAAGAATAAAAACGACAAGAACCCTTATGAATGAGCCTGGAGCCCTTTCCACTTGTCTCCCAAGATAGAAATGCTTGAATCCTCTCTGATGAGTACAGAGGACCAAGTTTGAAGGAATCCAATGATTCTTGCCCAAATGTTTACTTTGAAAGATAATTTCATTCACAGCAAGCCAAATACCCAAATGTAGTGCCTGAGGAACAATCCTTAAAAGTTTTTTTTTTTTTTTTAATTTCGTTCTCTTCTTTTCACTCTTCTCCGAAAGTATTTCCATTCTGTCTATAAGGTTGGTGAAGCTGTACCTAGTCGTAATAACCATCCCTACCCTGGACCATAGCTTGGTGCTAAATGGGCATCCACAAAAAAGATGAGCTCGGGTTTCCTCTTCAAGCTTACTTTTATAAAAAAAATTTACATTCCTTGCTCATTTGAATGATTCATCTTCATAAGGAGCTTATCGAGGTAGAGCAACCACATAAAACAATGAGCCTTCAAAGGAGATGATGCGCTCCAAATTTGGTGAGCATATCAAGAGGAGCGCGTTTTTAAATAACATTAGATTTGTTATCCAAGTTCAACCTAAACTTATTTAGAGAGTGTGACCTCTACCAAATTGCTTCCACTTGTAAAGGACTCCACATTAAGTCATCTTTGTTGGTAGACACCAAAAAGAGGATAAGGAAAAGGGACGCCGGGGTTTCTCTGTTAAGCCAGTTATTCTTCCAAAAGTGGGTAGCGTCCTCATTAGTGAGACTGAATTGAACTCTACCTTAGTTCATATTTCATAACCACAATGTGTCTCCATATCATCAACAAACAAACTCTTACCTTGGGCTCCATGGATAATCTATTGCAATCTTCATAATACTTCTCATGAACCTCATAACTCCATAATGACTCCAAATCAATGAGAAATCTCCATAGCCACTTGTTCAGGAGCGTCTAATTCATATTGTAAAGGTTAAGAATGTCTGTACCTCCTTGTCCCTATGTACATACTCACACTTGGCCGAGAATGGGCCTTTTCTGTTTATCTTGTTCCTGGACTAAAGATATTTCCCTCTTTTAACTTCTCAATAAAACTAAAAGGCACCTTTTAAATAGGATGTAGTATAAGGAAAGGCTTGTGAGAACCGCTTTCAAATGAACCAGATGGATGCCCATGCTCAACGACTTATCTTTCCAGTTCCCTATATTCTTGTCAAACCTATGGATTAATGGAGCCCAATCATACTTCCTCAAGTTTCCACATGTGAAGTGGGAGGCCTAAATATTTAATAGGAAAGATGAAGCATGACAGCCCATCCTCCCTGCTTGAATAGATAACTCCTCCTGATCATGCGAATGCCTACCAAGTTTCTCTTGATGAGATTTACCTTTTAGCCAGAAACAATCTTGAAACTCTTAATGATGAATTTTAAAGCAACCAAGCTATTTTCTCCTCATTGCGAAAAAGAATGGTGTCATTTTCATATTGTGTGTGAGAGATGTGCATACTTTCCCTTGAAACTTCTTGAGAATTAAAGAGATAAAGTGTTAAACCAAGAAGCTAATCAGTAGGCTAATTGAATGTGTGAGGACTTTATTATGACTTTCTAGACTCCATTGAGAAGATAATGGAATGGTAGTCACCAATACTATTGGCACCACCCTTCTTGGGAATTAAAGAGATAAAGTGTTAAACCATGTGCATCCTCGCCCTTCATTGAAGAAGTCCTCTATCTTCTCCATTATATTGGCTTTAAGCACACCCCAAAAAGGCTTTGGAAAAATTTCATTGTGAAGCCATTGGACCAGGTGCTTTGTCTCTGTTTATCTCAAAATTTGCCTCCCTAACTTCCCCTTCACTAAAGTGAGCCTCAAATCACTTCCCTACAACTACAAGAAAGGATGCGATGAAGATGATTTTCTCTCCAAGGTGGGAACTCATGACCTTTCTCTTTCACAAAATCCTTAAAATGATTCTCCAAAGCTTTTCTATATTCCTCGTCTTCAATGCGTACATTTCCCTATTTCAGGAGTCAGGAAACCCTATTTTTGATGCGATAAGACTTATTTTTTTGTTACTGTATTGAAGGTCGAAATCCTTGTCTTTTCTCTCCCTATTTGGATTTTCTCTTCATAATGCGACAATGGGTATTAAAAATTTCTCAAAAAATAGTGTACCCAATTTTCTGATGTTACTCCTGGTTGGACAAGAAATGGAAAATTAATCATCTAGCTGCCTTGGGGCCATGAACGGACAATGTCCTATTCTGTGATGGTTTCATTAATATCATTGTTGAGTCATGGATTGGCTTGGTTTCAAGAATATCCTATTTCACGGTTGTACGCTGGTGCTTTTAACCATTCTCTTGAATCGCTTCCATCCCTGTTCGAAGTGAATTCCTTATTGTGAATTCTTCGAACAGCCCCCAGGCTGGTTATTTTCATCATTCTCTTGCTTTGTGCATCGAAGGAAATGGTACTGGGTTACATGTCTGCTGTGGGTTAGGATCCTCTAACAAACGCAAGAAACTTCCATGAAGGCCAATAAGAATTAGACACGTGGCTCAATCCCTCACATGTAGGCAATAACAAGCTATTAACAAAACATCTGCGAGGATTCATTCCGATTGAACTGACTCTTCCCCAAATACATCTTCTATTCCCACGGTTTTCCAAATAGGTTTAAAAAACACATAATAAGATGGAGAGAGAGAGGAGGCATTTGATTGGGTAAAAAAATGGAGGTGAGAAACATTTAGGTGTTTTAAATCTCTTTGGAGTAATCATGGCAATAGAGGGGTATATTTTGGGGAGCGGCAAAATTTGATAGGAAAGAGTTCTCCCAACATCTGTTATTAGCTTGTACCTCCACGTGAGGGATTGAGGTAGGTGCCTATATTTGTTGATTCTCATAGGGGCATTTGTTTCAATGTATTGTAAGTACAAGGAATTTTAAATAGTATTTTCCAAATAACGAGTTATTATTAATATTTTTTTGGCTAGAGAATGAGTTATTGATAGAGAGATCGTTTTTAAAGTATTTTGGTTTTCTTTTTGAAGGGAAGGGATTAATCAAATACTTTTTATCACCCCGTTTTTTTAAATACCCTCTTAAAATACGTCAAAATAAACACGGTATTTTTTAAATATGGCTTACTTTGAAAATATCCTCCCAAAAATTGGCAAAAAACAATCATAGAGATTTTGTGTTCCCTATTCAGAGTATTCTTCTCTCATTTTTCCTTGTCAGGGTGATGGGCGAAATGGAATGATATTGAAATAGAAATTTAATCATACATTTCAATTTAATCGTACATTTCTCCGTACTATGTAAGTAAATGAAGAGAATACTGTATTCATATTGCATACAGTGCATTAGGCTTTGACATATGTAAACATTAGATTTTGCCAAATTTTGTGTAAGAATTGAAATTTGACACAGACCACAGTGAAGCAACCCAAAGGATATTATACTTATTCTTCCTGAAAAAGTGGTGGTAAACATAGTGGAAGCATAAATACAATGAAGTAAACAAGCAACTGGAAGAAGCAAAGAATTTGTGAGAGAAGAGATGAAAGATGAGACCGAAATTTCCAGTTTAGAGCTGGAATATGGGCTAAAAAAAATCAAGATATTGAATTTTATGGATGAAATGACGAAAATTACTTTCGGGTTGTTATGACCAACCAAGTCTAGAATTCTACCATATCCTAATTATCCAATCGATTAGAATGTTAGGGCTCTAACGTAACCTAAATCAAACAACTCTTAAAAAAGAAACATAGATTATGACTCCTGATTTTGTTAAAACTCTATACCAGAGTGACCGAACAGGGAAATCAAATCAGAACTGACTAAACCTCTAGGTCCCGTCTGTTCTTACGGGACTTTCAATATCACAGAAATGTATGACCAAAATATGTACCTACATGCCTTTGTTTGGTCCACAAGCCTGCCTGGAATCCTGTTGAATCTATTCCTGCATCAAAAATGATAAGCAAGAGGATATTGGCACTTGACACAATAAGGTATCAGACATAATCTGAATTCGACAACTCGTAACAAGAGCGTAGAGAATGTACTCTTGGTACCTATGTCCTAGAAAAGAAAATGGCATCCTGGGGAAGATACTCCACTTATAACATCCAGCAATTTTATTTTTACTACCAATTCATTTTCATCATGCACAAGGAAAGATCTGTAACTCCCATTGATCAGATTGATTTCATGAGTATTCTTTCATGAAAGATGAACAGGGATTAGTGGTTTGAACTTTGAATTGCTGTTGAACTACTTTTGAATGATAAAATTTACAATACTTGCAGATTGTGAATTGGAGATCACATTTAAAGTTTCCTGGGGAGGCAAAGCTGTCAGCTGAAGCAAAAGACCTCATCATCAAACTGCTTTGCAATGTAGAGCAGAGGCTCGGGACTAGAGGAGCTCATGAAATAAAAGTATGAACATTATTATTATATTTTCTAAAGTATCAATTTATCTAATGATATATAGATGGACATTATGTGTTGTCTTATCAAGTGCAGGCACACCCATGGTTTAAAAGTACTCCATGGGATAGACTATATCAGATGGAAGCTGCTTTTATACCAGAAGTGAATGACGAGTTGGATACTCAGAATTTTGAGAAGTTTGAGGAGGTAAAGCTATATACTTCATATTTCGCAACCAGATCTATTCCTGAGAAATGACAGATCTATTCCTGAGAAATGATTTTTTTTGTTCTTGTCTTTGTGCAACCCTTGTGGCTTAGAAAATTGAATTAGGTACATGTTACAAAAGCTTGGAAATTACTACTATGTAAGTATCATGTATGTATGTATATTCCATGTCAACTAGAATGTTTCTTCATGATTGCCCTTAAAAATTAAAACCTATCTGGTTTTCATTAATTTACTAGGATCCAAACCCTCATCCATGTATAACTCAAGATCAAGTTTGTCTGGTTCCCTGTACAGCTTATCTTATGGTATGGAAATGGGTTTCCGTCTGCTACAAAATTTTCTTAAGAAGAAGACGTTTTCTATAAAATTAAGAAACAGGACCCCTGGAATTGGGTGTCCAACATGAGAGGTTTTTGTTGTCTATGATTTAGCTACTTAATATTTATCACTCTTTATCAGGCAATGGATGGGTTTTGTCAATTGGAAGCATTGATATGTAAAAGTTCTATTATGATGGTATTGAAAAATATATGGTAAATTATGACCCTTTTAAAGATGAAATCAGGAGATTCGCATTGCAAATGAAGTTAAATTCTATGATATTTTTATTCTACATTATCCAATCAAAGTTCAAATTCTTTCTCAATTTATTTTTATTCTCATTTTTTTTCTCAATTTTCACTTAGATGTAAAAGTTTAATATTGAATTATTTTGTTTAGAATGGCCATGTATCATGTTGTCATCCTTATGTTGTAAGTGACTCTTTTTGTCCATTGCTGCCAATGCAGTCAGGGGCTGCTATGCAATCTTCCTCAAAAGGAGGTCCTTGGAGAAAGGTAATTTTACAATTTTACTGTCAGCAACATTTACTGTAAATTACTTCAGCATGTCTGTGCCTGTTTTATGTCATTATGTGATGCATTGGAATCTTGGGATTCTAGTTAAGGAACTCACAATCAAAATGGACTAAGATGAAACTTCAAAAAAAATATGCTGGTAGTTGTGTTCCATAAACGTTATGCTGCCAGGAGGTGGGGCACACATTTTTTTGGTGTGGTGAAAACAAGTAACTTCCATCTTTATTGGAAAAGCTTCATGCTTTAGGTTTTTTTCTTTGATTCCCCATGCTCCACGATATGTTTGTCTAAATAAAACTTACCATTTGGATCATAAAATTCATAGTTCAATTAATACTCCAATTTTCTGTTACAAGGATATGGAAATGTAGTATAATTTAACTACTTCTAGTTATATAATTACATAATTAGTTAATTACATAGTGCTGTATTAATATATTTAATTTCTCTCATTAGGTCAGTTAATAATGAAAAGAATAGAAAAGAAAAAGAAAGATGGTCTTCCGTCTGCAGTTTCAGCTTTTTATCCCGAGTCGGATTACCTTTGAAGTACAAACAATTACTTTTTATGCATTGACTACAACTAAATCCTAATTTTGAAGTACAAACAATTACTTTTTATGCATTCAGTACGGCTTTTGAACCAATCGTAATTTTTTACACGAGTGTACACTATTGTTTTTATGCATTCAGTGCAACTAAAAAATAATTGACCATGCAGATGCTCTCCTCCAAAGATGCGAATTTTGTTGGTTATACCTACAAGAACTTTGAAATCGTCAATGACAGCAATGTCCCTGGCATCGGTTGGTTCACTTGGCCCCTTATTTTTAAAATTGGATTAGTAAAATGATCTCACTTCAGTCTGCTGACAAGACCATCATTATCTTATTTAATGTGCACAGCGGATTTGAAGAAAAAGCCTAACAAAACAAAGAGGCCCTCGATCAAAACATTGTTTGGTAAACCCTCCATCCAGTTGAACCCTAATTTGGTTATTAACGACCCGTTCCAATTCTGAGATGCTTTTGTCTGCCATTCTGTCGCAGATACAACATCGAATCCAGATCACCAGCCTATTCAAGGAAGCTTCCTCAACTTGTTGCCTACGCAGGTGGAGTGTTCTGAGAGCCCTGAGCCATCACCTCGTTCTGGCAAAATCTCCCCCTATAAGTACCAGTCTCTTCACATATGATTTACAAAAGACTTGCTCTCTTAAGTAACTGTCCATAGCCAACACAATTTTTTTCTTTTTGGGTCTGTTATTCTAATGTAACATGAATAAATGGTATTGCTTCACCTATAATCTTCCTTCAGCAGACCATCCATTTTCCAAACATTACCTTGATAAAAGGAGACTGACAGAGGATTGCTTTTGTTATTCCCATTGTAAATCTGCCTCCATAATCTTCCTTCCCCCTACCTTTCCGAATCCCTTGTTTTATATGTCAAACATGTTGATTCTTTTTCATTGATGACAATAATAAGATGTAATGATTTAATTGCAGGGTTGGATATTGATTGCTTTTTGTTTCACTGTGCATACATCTATACTTGTACACAACTGAATGCTTACATCCTTCCATACTTGTACACAACTGATCATCTTTGAAACCCTACCAACCCCACCCCATTGCCTTTCCTGATTCCACCATATTTGATGTTAGATTGATAGCGTATCCAGGCAAGTTACTAGGTCATTTTTTGTTTGTTATTCCGCTCTATCTGGATAGATCTTTACATGTTTAGTTTGTTTTATTAGAGTATCATTATAGTGTTGGATGGATAAAGACAGATTAGAATATACTTATCTTCCTCAAGTATAGCATTAAGATTTATTCTACTTTATGATGGTATATCTGTTGTTGTTTCTTAGCTAAACAAACGTGTCCCCACCCCCCCCCCCCCCCCCCTCCCCCCAAAAAAAAAAATTATTCCTATTCTTCCTGTGTCAACCTTCTTATCTGTGAAACAAACAGGGGCTAGTATTAGCAGAGCTAGAATATGGGAAAAAGACAGGCACTAGCTTGAAACACTGGAGGATAGGGTGATATATGAGGGAATATGATGTCAATGAGCACTTTGAACAGGTTTTGAGCTTGTGATTTAGTTATTTTAGCTTGGATTTGATGTGTCTGGCCTCAGCTCTCTTGAAGAGTGGGTGTTTTTTTACAAGGAGAGCAGATACATTCAGACACTTCTGTTGACGTCATGTCATCTAATCTAAGTATATGGAAATATTTGGAGTAAGATTTTATTACGTAAGTATATATTATATTAAGAAAAGATAAAAATGAGTGCATTCTATTCATTTAATTATAATTATTATTATACACATTTTTTATTTCATAATACTTAAAAAATTAAAACATGTTGGTTTTGCAAAAGTAACTGTTACAATTATTAAAAAAATCTCCAATGCATGGCTTTTTCTTTTATCAATTGCATGGAATTCAATCATTTCAGCAGAGAAAACAACAATGAGAGTGAACATAAAAGATGGAGTACCATCCCTGCAAAGGATCTCATCTTTTGCTTTTGGTTTTTAGTGGTGTGAAGTGGTGTCCACCACAACTATATGCTTCTGTTCAAGTGATGAGAGAGGGATTAAATGTGTGGGAGGGCTGTGAAAGAAAAGCCAGGAAACATTGTCCCTGTAAAAATAAAAATCCCCTTCACGTGAGCCTGCCTTTTGAACCCCGTCCCGTCATATCCTGTCCGTCCGGTAGGGATCGACCGACTGTCGTGCGCGGGCCCTGCCGCCCCTTGGCGGGTCTGACGGGCACCGGAGTTCCCGCTTCGGTGGGCCCTTACGCTAAGTTCGCATGTCATTAGTGTGTGGTTCGAGAATTAAGTTATTATGAGATTTATGACTATTCTAGTAAAAATTAATGATAAATTGATGTTTTGAATTATACTTCTTGTGAAACAAAACAATAAGATTTGTTGTTTCGATAAAATGTGAATAATGCGTGGATAAAGATTTATAAAATAAGAAAAAATGATAACGATTGATTTGATAGTTGATTTTAATAGAGATGATGACAGTTGATTTGATAATGAACTCACATATATAACATGGAATAACTTAATTTCAGAAGTTGGCTGGAATCCATATACCATTTTATATCAGTTAATTCCGACGTATAGATTCTCATTTATTCAAGCTATTCAACAATCTATAATTATGCTATTCCGACTAATTCCAACTTATTTCATGCTTATTTTTGAACTAAACACGGGTTTAGAGTCTGCAATAAGCATCAGAGAAAATTATTTTATAGCAACTGGATTAGTAGCTCACTTAAGCAAAATAACATCAGTGTTAGAACAAACATGAGTTGTGAGTGACCCACATAGATACAGATGTGTGCAAACACTGTAAAAAATGCCTTTTAAGATCATATAGTTTCCTAGGCAATCCTCCTCCCCTCCTCTTCTTGTCTATCTGAAAGGACAAGACACGAAATTGATTTAAAACTCCTCCAACAGTGTTGTGGAAAGCACTACTTTCACTCCCAAACAAAACTCCATGAGTTTTCAAGCTTTTTTTTTTTTGTGGTCTTGTTGAGTGCCCCACCCTGTGTCTTCCTTTGTTCTTTGTTGAGAACTTCCAACAATGACAAACAAGGCGTGCTTGGAAAAAGAGGACTGTTTGAATTTGTAGTGTTTGGGGTTGGACATTGATGGTGTGCACACAATGGAGAGTATCATAGAAGAAGACCCTGACCTCCATATAGTTTAGTAAGGTATAAAATAGTAAATGTTTTTATTTTTTTGACTGTAATGGTATAAAATAGTAAATGTTAGGGACACTTCTGTTTGCATCCTCGCTTATAGTTCACAATTATTTGATATTTTGTAAAAAAGAATAAAATAAAAAATAAAAATAACACCACATAGGATTGAAGCACGTGCCACGCCTTCCAAGGCTTGTTGTCATCTTTAAATAAAATAAAATTTAAATGACACTACAAAGATTGGATGAGTGATGGAGGAGAAAGGTTGTGATTTGGAGCCCCCACTAAAAAAAGCCTCTCATGTTTTCATTAAGTGCTTATCTTGATATAGTTATTGTTTATTTTAATTTTTTTCTTTATTTATTGTAGTAGGATCACTTATTTAGGGCTGATGACAGCTTAAATAGAGGGAGAGAGTCAAGTTCCCTTTTTTTTTAATTGACACGTGTGCATGTGTGTTTCTTAAAGGAGGGATCTTATGTGGTAGGTTTTTTTTAGGTTAGCTAGCCTAGTTTACATTATAAATGTGGTTTGGATTTTGGTTTTTCATAAAAGTCCCTTTGTTTGTGGGTCCTCCTTTTGACCATGGTGGTGAACTTTGGTCAAAGAAGTTATTCCACTTTCTTAAGTGCTTTATACTGTTATTTTAAACCATTTCTTATACCCTACTGGCTAGGTTTTGAGGGTTAATTAGAGACTGGTTAATGATTCAACCAGTTAATCTACCGATCAAGTGTGGTTTTTAAATATATTTGTTTAAAAATTACCTAGCCTATATTTGAATTACACGCATTTTTTATATACCTACTTATGTCATATGCTTAATATATATGTGGTTTAATTTTTTTTATTTGAAATATAATTTGGCACTGCCATATATCTGTGGGTCCTCCCTTTGACCACAGGGGTAAGCTTTAGTCAAAGATGTATTTTCCACTTGTTTTTTAGTGACCTCTGTTACACAGGCCCCATTGTATAAGCTTCACTCATAGGTCCCATGAGGTGTCAAATTTTTATTGGCCGTCTAGTTGACTTTTAAAAATGACAAAAAAACAAAGTCCATAATTACCCATATTTAAATCACATGTCCACATTGTGGTTTCTCCTCCGTAAACACATCTAAAAAATTTCTAACCGTTTTTAAAAAAAACATCAAACAACTTAAAAAAATCATTCCGGCCGACCTGCTCATCTTCGATTACCTTTTCAATCTTCCTCCGGATTCCATATTTTTTGACCTTCGTATCGGCTTTTGATGAATGTAACTGACTTTTAACGAAACACTAAAATCAAATAAAAAAGTCAGTTACATTTTGTGAATATAACTTATTTAAAATATATTGCACAAATAGTTCAGTTAACTGAATTTTATTATTTAAGGCATGTAAACATCAGTTTTATATTTCAAAAATGTAACTGACTTACAAAATATAATGCATAAATGTTCATCTTAGTTTAAAAATTTAACACAACCATATGCCAATATAACATCAAACTCTATGAAATCCTCCAAAAAAACATATTTAATATCAAACACCAATTCAAACAAAAAATTATAAACAAAAACCAGATCAAATGCTGCCATATTTAATATCAAACAAGTTCAAGAAAAAAATTGTAATAAATGCAAAAACAAACTATAACAAATGTCATACCTGGACAGACATTAAAAACGATAGTCAAATCGATCAATTGCACAAAAGGTTAGTTACATTTGTGAATGTAACTAATTTTTACAACATATTCATATAACAAATCAGTTACATTTATAAATGTAACCAACTTATAAAAAAGTGTATAAATATACAGATTAGTTTGGAATGTAACTATCTTTTGAAAAATAATGCATATGTCTAATAAAAATATGAATATGTAACTGATATTTAAATATTAAACAACATTCCAGATTCAAACTTCAACATCAAATGTTAAACACTGATATGCCGTATAGAAATCACGTCTCACATAAAAACAAACATAATTAACATAAAATGAAACAATTGAAAAAATATACAATAAATAAACACTACACTGAATCGACAGACATTTCAATGGTAGCTAAATTGATCAATTCTTTTTTTCGATCAGATAAGATTAAAAAGGCGTTCAAAATATCAAATCTAATGTTCAACATACTCTACATAAAAAATTATGAAAATTTACCATGATAATGAAGCAGATTATTCAATTATGAAAGCACGATTTAATTGTGCGGAGTCAAAAAAGAAAAAAAAATACAATTGAATGCCCCCCTCAACCATGATTTAATTTTGATGAGTCAAAAAAGGAAAAACAAAACACAATTGTATCCCCCCTCAATCACGATTTAATTTTGATGAGTTAAAATTCAAAAAAAAAAATACAATTGAATGCCCTCCCAACCTTCCACCATTAATTAAGTTGGGAAGTTACCAAAACTCACATAAAATGTATAATCGGTAATCCAATTTATGCCACCTCATGAGGCTTACGAGGGCCTAAGAAATGGGACTTGTGAATCATTTTCCTTTTTTAGTGGGTAGTAGGTCTTGGACATGTCTTGAAATTTTCATGGTAACAGTAAAAGAAAAGGATTAATAGGAAAGTTTGTGTGAGTGTTATTTTAAAAAAATAAAAATAAATCAAAGCTAGCTGTAAAGAGAAATGTTCAAGCTAGATAAAAATGTGTCCTTATAAAATTGATAACATTTATTTACAAGAGATAATGAATGAGAAAACTGTCTCTAATTTCTTTTGTTTGGAAAGATTTTGATGAGAATACTAGAACATGTGAATATAGATCTAATTAAACACATATTTATCCTAAGCGGTATAAATATTAATTATATTATTAAGTAACATTTTCAAGGAAAAATTGTGTATTTTAAAAATGAAACCAAGTTATAATAACTAAACATATAGATATTTCTCATGAAACCAAAAAATTTATTTTTTAAAAAAATATTAGTTTAAATACATAGATATAAATATTGTTAGTTAATTATATTATTAATCATACATTAAATAACACAAACAATAAAAAAAGGGAAAATGACCAAAAAAATCTCACAAGAGTTTGAAATACTCAAATCAATCATTTTTTAAAATTATATCTAAAAAAGTCTCATTTCATAATTTTAGAAACTCAAAAGACTAATCTACCCTTATATAATTAAATCTTTAATATCTCTCTTTATTCCACACTAAAAACATATTTTTCCTACAAAACAACAATCTCTCTATACATGATGAAAATCAATCTTGAGGTTTTGTTATTATATATCATAATATATTTTTTTTATATATATCTTACATGATATTGTTTATCATTTTTCATTGTGCATAATCATAATATGTAATTTAAGTCTGTTTTGTGTCCAATGCAAAAAATGATATTTTAGTATTCTAATTTTTTATTCACATTTTTTTAGCTATTTACATATTTTTATGATATCATTAGTACATATCCATTTTTTTAAAAAAATATCAATATTTAATTGAGTTCATCATAAAAAAACTCAAATTATATTGGTAAATATTTCACAAAATCCACTTAATCACAAAGAATTTACAATAAAAAAAATTGATCTACATGAAAATTTGTGAAATATATTAATAAAATTAAGAGAGTGAAATATTTTAACAAAGTTAAAAGATATGGAATGTATTAATGATTTAATTGTATAAGGGTATATTAGTGTTTTGTGTTTCCAAAATTGTAAAATGAGACTTTTTTAGGTATAATTTTAAAAAGTGGCTGATTTGAGTATTTCTAACTTTTGGGAGACTTTTTTAGTCATTTTCCCTAAAAAAATTATCATTAAATACATTTTTTTCTCTGATAAATTTTGCTACGACCTTCTATACTTTAATTAATCCTCAATTATCATATTTTACCAATTAAATCACAAATAAATGCCGGCGGCAGCGACGGTGACGTCCCAACCACATCACATGCTTACTCAGTTGTCACGCGTAATTGCCCACTAAGTATGACTTTTTTTTTATTAATTAATACATAATATATGAAATATATGATGACTAAACAAATCCAACACAGCTTATTAGATTAATATAAACAATCACATTAATCAATGTGACTGTCCTCAGCACATAATGTGGCAATCTCAGTGTTGCAAATTGTGCACTAAACAAATGTTATTTTGTTATATTTTTTGGATCACATGGGGGAGGTGATGCTTCTGATTCCTTGTTAGTGGTGGTGGCAAGAACTGCCACTTGAGGAAGACATGGTTCTGAAAGTGTTGTTGCAGAGAGAATCTCAGTGTTTGATAATTTGTTCCCTAGTGGGGTTGGATTATATATGTCTTTCATTCATGCAAGAACGTGAGAGAAGCTGGAGCTCTTCTCATGGAGGACAATAAATGAGAGAGAGAGAGAGAGAGAGAGAGAGCCAAAACTAGCTAGGGTTTTTCATTTTATGTGTTGGATTGGACCAATCACAACTTAAGTCAAGTACATCAGTGAAAAATAATAATATTGGACTACATGGGCAAGTTGATATCTTTTAATCATGTGTGTATATATATATTGGTGTGATTGTGTAGGTTTTATAGATATTCTATGATGGGTTTGTATATATAATCTGGGGTTTGCACACCTACAATAACATAATCACATGGGAGGGGTTGATTAGGGTGTTAATGGGTGTATAGGGCATGGAATTGCATCATCACAGGATGTATAGGGAGACATGCATCATTAATTTGGATCTTGATTCTTAGGCTTAGTCTGATTTTATAGGTGTTACATTTTAGACTGGGGTGTTTGAAAACTTTGAATATTATGGTGCAAAATAAGGACAATTCATCATCAACAAAATCTAGTGCTTTATTCATGATTTATTTTGAAAAGACAAAAGTAAAACGTTATTCCCAGTGTGTAGTACTTTTTTTTTTGTTATAAAATATATATTAACATATTGAAGTATATATATACTATATTGATTGATTTCATAAATCATATTTCTGGTGTGACTACTGTAATTAATTAGGTTATAAAAAACAAAGTGTATCAACATCCAAGATTAAAAATCCAAAGGGGAGGTCGAGACGCACCCTCTCCAAAGGTGAGGTCGTGGGATCGAACCGCCTTTATCCAACCAGAAAAAAAAGGATTAAAAATAAAAATTAAATAATGAGCCCTGCTCTAAATTAGTTTTCTCTTTGGAGTAAATCAGAACATGTCATGTTACCAACTGATTTTGTAGAAACGGTGAACAAAAAGATAGGTCAATCACAATGTGTCACATCCTGTAACCATTTTTATCAGAAGATTTTTTTCAATTCCATTTTTTTGTCCTATCAACATTTAGTTGATCCATAATCTTTTTATTTATTTTTCCATGTATGAGTTGTGAGTACAAATTATAATAAAGGAATGATATTCTACTCCCTGAAGTGGTTGGCAATGGCCACCGAAATCTATATTTAATATAAAAGTGAGTGAATTTTTTTTTTCAGGTTTCAAATTTATTGGAATATTTGGATCTCAAAGTTTGTGTGATATAATTCAAGCTAGTGAGTAAATCTAATATTTTGTGACAATAACATGAGGGGTTTAGTTTGGCAATTTTTTTAGTCCTGTTGAACAATTTATAAACCATATACATTTTAAGCCAAAAAGACATGTTTGTCATTTTCTTTATTGATTAGATCAAATTTTGGGTTATAATTTTGAAGCTATTGGTCAATGGATAAAAATGAGATATGTGATTAAAGTACTGTAACTTATGAAAAGTACTATAACTTATCATGTTAGATATTAAAAGAAATAAGAGGTTAAAGGGAGTTCATCGTCTTTGCCGTTCATACTCGTTATTTGCACAAAATAATATTATGACAATTATTTCAATCTCAATTTTTGTCCATTCTTTTTTTCGTTTTAGCTTTGACAGTAACTTTTATATTTTTTAAATTTGATAATATTTTTATAGCTATAAAAAAATGTACAATATTGTACAAATTGTGACTCAGACACTCCCCTTGACAAACATATAACTTAAAAAACCATCTTATTATATTTTTCATACTAGCTTAGATGTCCAATGAGACAGGGATTCCACACCATGATCAACTTTAAGAATGAGCAAAGTGGAAGAGTGAATGAAGATAAAATGAAGGGAAGTGAGGAATTGGAGGCAAGATAAGGTTTGAGCCATCTGACCTCTTTGAAGGGTTCTAACCCCAATACCTTAAGCCCCCGTTTGAAACGGGGACAGATTTTATTTTACCGCCCGTTTGTTTCCGGTATAACCCCCCCCCCCCCCCGATAACCCGGATAAGAATTTTGGAGTATTTGTTTACCCTGGATAAAGTATGCCAGAATAAAACCCTGATAAAGTGGTATATGGATTCCAATCAATCCCTGGAATTAAAGTTATTTAGGTTATTTCATCCAAAGAATATGTGGGTCCATTTCAAATCAATTGTTATCACTTCTTATAAATCACATGTCAAATCAACTATCATTATTTTTTTACATTTTTAAATCATTATCCATACTTTATTCACATTTTACCCAAACAACAAAACATTTATTCTTACGTTTATCAACGAGAATAATTCAAAACACAACCAAACACAAAATCACTTTATCCTTATTTATACTCATTTATGCTTTGATAAATATATATCTTAGAATAAAATCTATACCGATTCCAAACGGGGCCAAAATGTCTTTTATATAAATGAGTGTCTGGAAAGAGACTGAGACTTGGCTCCATATAAAAAGATTCTCAGAGGGGGTCCCCCAACAAAACAAATGATACTTTCAATTATATTATTGGATCATTGAAAACTTCAATCCCCTCAAAGAAAAATTAAACAAAAGGTACACACCCACACATCACCACCCTCAATTATCTAATAATCTATATTTAAATATGTATGATTAATTGACAGATTGATCTGTAAACTAATAAACAAGTAGGGAGAAGCCAAGAACTTTCCACATAAATATAAAAAGATAATGCATCACACCATATCTCTTGACAGTTCATCAACCATAAAAATGAAAGAAAATATAAAATAAGCCTGGCTCTTAGAAACCCCAAAAAGACCAAAGACCCTCTTTTCTAAGATTTACATCTTTGTGGCTGTCTTTTCACACTGGAATACCATGAAATAACAATTAGTTCCTTTTATTTCTTGAACTACATTACAGGAAAGGAAATATTTTATTATTAGTAAATGTGACTCTTTTTGCTTAAGCTTTACCCAAGATTGCGTGAAAGACTTATAAAGACTTATATAATGATTTTGTAAACACTAATAAGACTCCCCACTTCTAACACCTTTGTCATGCTCTTTCTGAAAATTTAATTAAAAGGTTTGATTTTTAAAATGTTAGAATATCTTCACTTTTTTTTTGCCACACAAGCATGGAGTCTTCTAAAAGTTGAAAACTTTGCATATGTAGATATTTTTGAGTGAATAAACCATCCTTCACATTGTTATAAAATTAATGATCACTTGGGAAATCACATTTAATTGTATGCTGTAGTAACCAACTATTGTGTTATAGATTGTAAGATCAAGATAGTCAGGCATTTTATATATATCATTCATGCTAACACACTCCCATCTATCATTGTTTGTGTTAAAGCTACATCTAATCAGTGCCATTGACTCCTATTGACACCATCTGTTATAAGTGAATTCTAAAATTATGCATTGCAATTTTATTTTATTTATTTTAGGATTAAAAATGACTTGCACAGTGATGCATTACAATTTTGTAAAGCTTTGTCTAACCGAAACCATCAATGAGTACTCATTCGATGCTTACCAGCTAACAAATTGAAGTTAATATTTCATATGGCCTTTCTAGTCTTCCATATTTGACTTCCCATCCTCCATCACCAATTTATTTACTTAACCACCTCATAATTGTTCCTATCAACCTCATATAAGTTTCATGACCATGAACTTAAAACAAAGCATAACATTTAGAATCATATCTTACCCCGTATGGAGTGGAACATAAGCAAGGGATAGGGAGGAGTAAAGTGGAATAGAAAAAAAAATGATGTTTGTTTTGCTAAAATAAACCTTGATAGCTATGTCTGGATAAACTATGATAAAGTCTTATAATTATTCTAAGAAAATGCTGGAATTGCTTATCAGAACTTATTTATGTCAATGGATAAAATGTTTTTTCTCTGTCATCTTAAAATTTTTATCTCACTTAGCTAATACTCACATAGATTTTAAAAATGGTCACATCTATCATATCACACACAAATCTCTCACACTTATTTTCAAACACAAACAATTTATGCAATGGTATATTTGTCATTTTAAAAGTCATAAACTATTATTTATCTTTTATTCACAACTTATCATCACTTTATCCAAGGTGGGTCAAACAACAAAGCTATCATTTTTACATTTTTCAATAAATATTACAGAAAAGACAACTAAACAAAAAATTACTTATTCAACGTGGATTGTTATTTATCCCGGTATAGCTATAAGGAACAAATAAGCCTATGTTATACCCGGAACGGAGGGTTAATGATGAAATAATTGTACTGAACAACTTTGATATACATGTAACACTAATCAAAGGACAGATCCTACCCAATCCAACCCTCGAAAAACAATTGCAAACACAATTTAGACTGGTGTTTGCATTTCACCCAATTCTTAATAGAATTGAAAAACAAAACAGTTTGTCTGTCCATTTCTCAACTACACACACAGTAAGGACTAAACAAATATTCAGGCAATAAATAACTTATGGGTCCCTTTCGCAGTAGTACATTGACACTTGTAATCATGGCATAAAGATAATTTGATGTTCTAATACCATTTGAGAATAGTGATGTTAGCAATATCTATAACACCTATGTGTTATGGTCCGCAGTGGTCATAGCAGAACGGTTCAAAGCTTACCTGAGTTATGGGTAAGTCTTGAGTTTCAATCTTAGCGCTGATTTACCATCATGTCTGTTAGTGTTTATTTGAAAGAATTTTTCGTGGAACCAAGACAAACATGTGGTGGTAGCCTTTTCAGCTTAAGCGTAAGGTCAACCATGGGGGTCTCTCCGATATATAAAAAAAAAACCATATGACTTCTTTTGGGAGTACTCTTGGGCCGCTACATCCACCGAATCGTGGGAGAAATGCCGAAGCGGTTTTTTTGAAGAGTTGGCGAAGACACCAAAATATATACACTAACTACACACTCACCTCTCAAATGCAAAAGCTGGAAAACCTGTTAGTTTGAGCGTCTGCGCCCATCGCCGCCGCTAACGCTATGAAACCGCTTCGCCAAATAGGGCCTATATGTTGTTAGAATACCATTTTAGATCGTCAAATAGTTTAAAGTTCATATGAGAGGGATCAGTAAAGTAAATATCCTTACACATAGCAAAAAAATATAGGTGCATCAATCACCCCTCTCATCTCTTTTATACTAGTGATCTGGTACGCACGTATGCGGGTATATTTATCAACGAATTATATTTTGGATTCACTATATTTACATTCTGATTGAGAATTACAATTCTTTTGCGTTCTTTCATTATTAATAAACAAAAGAGAGAGGATCTAATATTTTTTTATTGCATCTCAAGAAAAATATATAAATGATTTTATTAGCTTATCAACTCATTAGTATCTTATTACAAGGATGAAACTTTATTTAAGAAAATCTTAACAAGGACAACATGGTTAACATTAACTACAAAAGCTCAAAATTTCTGAGGACAGAATTCATAGAATTTTTTTTTTGGTAAGTAAATTCATAGAATTGTGATATACAATTATTATAAATATATATATACATTATCTAATGAGGTAAATATTTTTATATAAAATATGAAGGTTTTACAAAATTATGTATTCTATCTAATAAAATATATGTTGTTAAAAATTATATACCTTATCTACTGAAGCATATACTCTAATGAATTATATAAATATATTTATAAAAAATATGAATTTTTTTATCAAAGTATATATCTTGTTGATATGAATATATGTTTAAATAATTTTTCATTAACGGATATGAAATTAAAAATGGGTTACAAAAAAATTATGTATAAAATTCCAAAAAAAAAAAAATTTACCAATTTCAAATTAAAAAAACTGTACTTAAAAAAAATTGATCTGTATGATAAATACTTTCATTAGGGACCTGTTTGCAACATAGATAGGGTTTAATTGTGAAAGTGATAGAATATGTGGGTGGATCTGAAAAACGCCCAGAAAAAACAAAAGTAGCCGTTTTATCAGGGACCTGATTATAAATATTAGGGACCTATTTATAATACATAGGGGCCTAATTGTGAAATTTATAAAAATATGGGGGTCTATCTGCAAAAGACCAGGTCATTTGTCAATAGGTCGACTGGGCGAAGAGCTGCCAGGTAGGTCATTGATCTCGACTTTCCGGACTTCAAATCTCGCGCAACCCGGTTTGTTAGTAATTGTATCATTCAGTGGGTGTAAATAATTATTTCATCAATTTTGACTAATTTTATCATTCACTATGGATAAACAAGTAGGTAACGTGTAATAAGTTAATTTGTTGTTCTCTTGAATTCTGATGGGAAGGTTAATTTTTTGTTTTTCCTTCTTAATCAGTTACACTGTGTTTTCAATTGAATGTTAGGAATAACCCTGTCAAATATTTTTAATTGAATGTTCGGGACAGCCACGTGGACAGTTTTCATTTTTTTTTAAATAGTAAATCTCATCTAATGAGTTATACGCTTTAGCGAAAATTGTACATTGATGTATTTCGAATTAGATGGAACATTTTTTTAACAGAAAACATACCTCATTGGATGGCTACCAACATATCATACTGCATTAGGAGTTGTTAAAGGAATGTATCTAACAACATTCTATTTTAAATGAATTTGTATGTCATAACCCAAGTACTAATTTTTTTTCGTTTTAATTGATTCTATCATATATCAGACTAAATATTAATATTATTTCATATACAACATGTTATAATTCTAATTAATTTACATGCGTTAATATCATATCAATAATTAAAAGCTATTTTGTATTCCGAATTAAAATAATGTCCCTTAAAAATTAACAATAATTATACCAAGAACATGTGGATACACTTGCTACGTGAAATTAAGAAGGATTTATGAAAATTTATGGAATAATTAGTTTTCTGATCATCAACGTGAAGTATTGGATGTGAAAAATATATGGTTGTAAATATAAAAATGAAAATTGAAAACTCAATAAAGAGTTAAAGATTTATCATCAATAACTCCATGCAATCAAATGCTGTTGAGAGTAATTTAGTTTCATAATATAGATTTGAAATTCAAAAAATAATATATTAAAAATAGCAATACTATAAAGATTTATATTAAAAATGTACTTTTATATACAAAATATAATTTGTTAAAACGCGCGTACGAATGTACAATTTTTTTCAATCATATATTATCATAATATTATTAGTTTTAAACTTTTTCTCATATACAACACACTTTTTATCTTAGAAGATATATCTATGAAACTCACGCCAAAATAGTCTACAATCAGCGTGTTTATATGTATTTTTATCAAACAAATTTTCTATAATATACATTTATATACGGTATATGTAAATTGTGTTTTATTCTCTCATCGAATATAATCCATTTTATTTACCAAATATCTTTTAGTAAGGGATATTAATGTCTAATAGATATAGAGTTTTTGTTCCATTTGAATTTAATATTTACTCAAGTTTTTCAATATATGTAAAATATGATCAATAATACGCGCGTGTGCGCGTACAATAGGCTAGTACTCTTTATAATGCGTAATAGCAGGTAGCTCTTCTCCCGGTCGACCAATTGGATGGGACAAATTACCTGGGCTTTTGCAGATAGATCCCCATATTTTATAAATTTCACAATTAGGCCCTATATATTATAAATAGGTCCCTAATATTTATAATCAGGTCCCTGATAAACAGTTACTTTTGTTTTTCTGGGCGTTTTTCAGATCCACCCATAGATTCTACCACTTTCACAATTAGACCCTATCTATGTTGCCAACAGTCCCTAATCCAGTTTTCAAAATCTATAAGTAAGTTCTTGATCTCGACTTTCCGGACTTCAAATCTCGCCCAACCCGGTCTGTTAGTAATTGTATCATTCAAAGGGGTAAATAATTATTTCACCAATTTTGACTAATTTTGTCATTCACTATGGATAAACAAGTGGATAACGCATAATAAGTTAATTTGTTGTTCTCTGGAATTCTGATGGGAAGGTTAATTTGTTGTTTTTCCTTTTTAATCAGTTAAATTGTGCTTTCAATTGAATGCTAAGAATAGCTCCGTCAAATGTTTTTAATTGAATGTTCGGGACAGCCACGTGGACAGTTTTCATTTTTTTAAATAGTAAATCTCATCTAATGAGTTATACGCTTTAGCGAAAATTGTACATCTACCAGTCTCACAATTAGACCCTATCTGTGTTGCAAACAGATCCCTCATCCAGTTTTCAAAATTTACAAGTAGATCCTTGATCTCGACTTTCCGAACTTTAAATGTCGCCGAATCCGGTCTGTTAGTAATTGTATAATTCAGTGGGGGTAAATAATTATTTCACCAATTTTGATTAATTTTATTATTCACTGTGGATAAACAAGTGAGTAGCGTGTAATAGGTTAATTTGTTGTTCTTTGAAATTCTGATGGGAAGGTTGATTTGTTATTTTTCCTTCTTAATCAGTTACACTGTGTTTTCAGTTGAATGTTAAGAATAGCCCAGTCAAATATTTTTAATTGAATGCTCGGGACAGCCACGTGGACAGCTTTCATTTTTTTAAAATAGTAAATCTCATCTAATGAGTTATACACTTTAGCGAAAATTGTACATTGATGTATTTCGAATTAGATGAAATATTTTTTTAACAGGATACATACCTCATTGGATGGCTAACAACATATCACACTACATTAGGAGTTGTAAAAGGAATGTGTGTAACAACATTCTATTTTAAATGAATTTGTATGTCATAACCCAAGTACAAATTTTTTCGTTTTAATTGATTCTGTCATATATCAGACTAAATATTAATATTATTTAATAATATTAATATACAACATGTTATAATTCTAATTAATTTACATGCGTTAATATCATATCAATAATTAAAAGCTATTTTGTATTCCAAATTAAAAAAATGTCCCTTAAAAATTAACAATAATTATATCAAGAACAGGTGGATACACTCGCTACATGAAATTAAGAAGGATTTATGAAAATTTATGAAATATTTAGTTTTCTGATCATCAACGTGAAGTATTGGATGTGAAAAATATATGGTTGTAAATATAAAAATGAAAATTGAAAACTCAAAGTAGAGTTAAAGACTTATCATCAATAACTCCATGCAATCAAATGCTACCAGGAGTAATTTAGTTTCATACATAATATAGATTTAAAATTATAAAAATAATATATTAAAAATAGCAATACTATAAATATTTATATTAAAAATGTACTTTTATATACAAAATATGATTTGCTAAAACGCGCGTACAAATGTTCATTTTTTTCAATCATATATTATCATAATATTATTAGTTTTAAATTTTTTTTGATATGCGTCACACTTTATCTCAGAAGATATATCGATGAAACTCACGCCAAAATAGTTTACAATCAGCGTGTTTATATGTATTTTTGTCAAACAAATTTTCTGTAATTTACATTTATATACGGTATATGTAAATTGTGTTTTATTCTCTCATCGAATATAATCCATTTTATTTATCAAATATCTTTTAGTAAGAGATATTAATGTCTAACAAATATAGAGTTTTTATTACATTTGAATTTAATATTTACTCAAGTTTTTCAATATATGTAAAATATGATCAATAATACGCGCGTATGCACGTACAATAGGCTATATATATATATATATATATATATATATATATATATATATATATATATATATATATATATATATATATAATGCACCACAATAAGTCAAAATTTCACCCAATCGTCCTACTGTATGCAACAAACGAGCTAGGCGTTTTTCAGATAGGGCCACGTATTTTATAATTTTCACAAAACAGCCCCTATATTTGTTATGAACAAATCCCTCATATTTTAAGCCAGGTTTTGTCTTTTCCTGGCTTCCTGCAGATCCACCCCCTGGTTCTACCAGTTTCACAAACAGGTCCTTGATCCGATTCCAAGATTTACAAACAGGTCCCTAATCCCAAAACATGATTTCTCGGACTTCAAATTTTATGAAACTTCATCTATTTTGTGATTTTTTCTGACCATTAAGATAATCATAAAATTATGAATTATAAGTATTATATTCACATTAATAAATACAAAAATTAAAAATGTAATCGGATTCATTTGAGCCTATAAAATTACTGATGAATGTCTTGCTTTTGAATTTAAAATTTGTTATGTTTCTTTTTTTTTCTAATTGGACCCATTTGAGCCATGTATCTGGACCCATTTGAGCCTTAAAATTACTGATGGATGTCTAGCTTTTGAATATAAAATTTATTATTATTATTATTTTTTAATCTATATGTATCAATTTTTCCTCAAATGTTAAAACAAGTGTTTTTTTGGTTAATTAGATTATTTTTAGAGGGGTTCGGTAATCCATTTTTCTTAATAGGTAGTGGTTAGTAAAATTGGTTAGGCCTAAAACTTCCTAAAAATTATTGTCCTTGAAAGAAAAAGAATAAATGTTTATTTTATTTTATATTATTTTTAATATTACTCTAAGTGGATATTCACTTGATGTTAGGTACAGTCTCAAATACAATCCTAAATGCAATTATCATATGTTTTAATTTTTTAAAAATAGTAAATATTGCACTATTTTAAATTTAATATACTTATTTTTAGTAAATGTTAAAAAAACTTAAAACGGTATATACATCGTAAGATGACTATTGTGTGTATTTTTATTTTAAAAAAACATTCATAATTGCTTAATTTTTACAATCACAGGTTATGTAGGTTTTTTACTGTTATGCTGTCTATGAATTATTTAAAAAAAACATTCCCATCAATTAGCATTAGAAAATAGATTTCTCACTGTTATGCTGTCTATGAGTTATTTTTTACACAAATACCATTATGTAGGTACACACGAAAGTATTAGACGCGCATTCGCGCGTGCACCTTACTAGTATATAATATATAGATTACCACTCATTTTCAGTTGGGTACATACAAAAAAAATATTTAAAGATAGGAAAAAATCCATATAACCCCCTTGTAAACTGACTGAAATCCATATAGCCTCCGACTTTTCTTAAAATCCATATAACCCCTTGAAAACACCTAATAAATTCAAATAACCCCATAAATAAAATTTATATTCATAGATGATGAATATTTTGTGAATATTATGTTTAGTTTATCCTGATAAAAAAACACAATATACTTAAAAAACACTATAATGTATTAAAAATATAAAAATTCATTAGTAATGATAATTTTATCCCTTCAGATAGATTTAATAAGAGAGGTAAAATAGTCATTTTCATATGATTTTTCATATTTTGAACACATTATAAGAATTTTTTAGTATATTGTGTTTTCAATTAGAGTTAATCAAATGAAATATTCATAAAATATTCATCATCTGTCAACTAAATTTTTTATTCAAGGGGTTATTTGAATTTACGAGGTGTTTTCAAGGGGTTATATGGATTTTAAGAAAAGACAGGGTTCTATGGATTTCAATCAGATTCAAGGGGGTTGTATGGATTTTCCCCGATAAAGTGCTTTACATAACAAATATATTACTTATTATGATCCAAAAATAAAGTGGATGTAAAAGGGGCCAATAAGATTAATTTCAATTATTAGAGAATATAAATTGAATGGTGGTCTTTGAAGATTTGTGGAGAAGAGTTCTGAAAAAATTGACCATGTGACCCACCCAAAAAAAATAAAAATAAAAATAAATCAAATATGTATGATCTAGTAGTAGTCAAATCAGGTTGACTTCGTATAATCTTTTTCAAGGGTTTTTACATGCTGAGGTCAACCCCATGACCATTCCCCAAAAGAAGTGCCACCTAGGTAGTCTATCATCATTAACATGATCTGCGCAGTTCACAATATCAAATCCATCTCCCTCTCTGGCTTTCTCATGATTTTTTTATTTTAAAAAATAAGTATTAATTATGTAACTAATTACCTCATAAGGATAAAATTAAATAATTTAATATATCAAATGTTGAATTGTCATATATAATGGAGATAATGCATTTGAAGATGCAGAGACTGATTCAAAGTAACTCTCCCAAGAAAGAAACCTAGTGTCTACTCAAAAGATGTCAAATCTTATCTATCTTCACAAAATTAAAAGAATAGTGCAAGTTGTTTTGGTGAATTAATAATAAATATATATAAATTGTTTATACTAACAAGGTAGAATTCAAATGACTAATACCGTCTCCATCACTTATTAATTTAAAGAGTTACCACTTGCACGGTTAGTATTTTATCTGATTGGGAATGTGTTACATGAATATAACTATGAATGGTGGCTTGGTGCTTATTTATTGATGATCATCATCAATATTTTTATATATTGGGTTGGAAATTTTAACAAATGTGAAGTTGTCATTAGAAAATGATATATTTAACACTACTTTTATATGATTTTTAACATATATTATTGCAAAACACTCGATGTCATGAATATGTATAATGTGAAAAAAACCTCCAAAAAATATGTATATAGAAAACATCAAATGGTACCAAAATTAAAAATGAAGATATTGTATACACTGAAATCTAATGTAAAATCTCATAGAAGGCACCGCTCAATCATGTAAGGTCACATTGATGAAACATGAAATTCCTTATAGGAAAAGAAAAACATTAACTGTATATAAATCAGTTCAAAATATATATATGGTCGAACCAGTCATTCATATATTTTTCTTGGGCATTGGTTTGTTTCCACTTTAGAGATGCAATTCTTACTCAACAGCTACATATATATGGAAAATGTCACATAGTTTTGTAAATAAAAAAAATCCTTTTAAGTTGCACTATAAAATTGTGTTCTATATTATTATTTTTTCTTGATTCGATCGATCCACTAATCCTCGGATTCCAACATTTCCATTTTCATTCCACTCTAGCCTCCAGGACCTCTACACATGCTCATCCAAATTGTAGTAGTGTACACATTTTCAACCAAGAAAATTAAACAAGGATATCTTTATTAATTAGTCAGATGGTCACACATGAGATCATACATCAATAGTGGCCGAAAATGAAGATTCTCAATACATTACACCTGCTATAATACCACAAGCACATGATATCTAACTCTAATTAACTCATAATCATTTGTTAGGGTTTCATGATCAATAGGTGGCAAAAATGCAAGTCTTGCATCTGAGTCTAATGGTCTGTGATAAAGAATCTTGGACACGTGACCATCCATTGTACGGAATTCTTATTGTATTGGTGACCTAGCACAAGCTTACTCAAATTAATCTTGCTGTTTAGGCATGCTTGGTTGATATTTCTATGTGCAGTGATAAAAATAAAAATGAAAATATTGATGGATGCGTTGGATATTCATAATCTTTTATTTTAATGGGTGTTTTATCATATCTGCGTAAGAACAATTAGAATTTGTAGCTGTTACTTACCGAGTGATAGTTTTTTTAGTAAGAACTAAAGCATATAATGAAAAACAAATGACATCGCTATGGTATATCGTAAACTAGGAGACTAGTGGTTTACATGTATTGTTCTATGTGTAATCCTTAAATGTTTTGAATTTTTTAATATATATTTTAATTTATATAATGAAATACTTTCATAAAAAAATATAATATATACTCAAATTAAATATTGTGTTTAATGATGTCTAAATATATATATTACAAAAACCACTTTCCTCCTATATAAGAAAAATAAATAATGGCGGAGAAGAAAAAATAAAATAAATGGTTTACACAAAAAGTTGTTGGGAAACGGATACGCGGAAGCCATCGATAAAATACGAGACCATACACAAGAACGGAACATCATCACACGAAGAACACAAGAAATACGTGGTTCGGCCTAAGCCTACATCTACGGAGCGAAAACAAAGAATTCACTATAATAGTTGAGATACAAAAAAGTCTTACAAACTCTCTCATGGATCGAGTTACCCTCTCTTGAACCCTTTCAATTTCTCTCATATGGATCTCTATATTTTATGCCAAGTCAATTTTAACCCTGAAACCCTAGGAGTATATTTATATGAATAAATAACTTCATCTCTAAGTAATCTCCTAACAAACAAATATGTTTCCTGATTTAAGGAGATTCACTTTATATCTTAATCAAATTTTAATTAATCTATCAATTAGGTGTCCACCCTAATTTGATTTCATTGTGGTTATCTGATGTTAATACACCAGATCGAGACTTAATCCTAACAATCTCCACCTTGAGTCGAATTCTGTAAACTCTGACTTCCATGAACACCTTAAAGATTTCTGTTGATATCTCTACCTTGCTCTGCAAACTCCACCTGGAAGTCTGCACCGCCGTATCTTCAAGTCAGTATCTTGACTTGAAAATCACATGAATCTGTCACATGCTCCATGTGCGTTTCTAAAGAAGGATTGTCTGGACTCCACCTTGAATAAGCTACACCAAGCACTCGCGAGCTCCAACTACCTAGACTCGCTTTTTACGTGAACCACCTAGAACGCCACCCGAGTTCAGCACATCATCTCTGTGTTGCATTGTTCCATCTTCTTCCTCTACACAAACTGAATAACCACGTCACGTGCCTTGCGTTGTGACTCCACGCTCTTCGTCGCATGTCGCGTCACATCTCGCGTCTCTGCATGTGACCCTGTGTGTCGACCCGCACCCGTGCCCGCACGGTCGCACTAGCACCTGTGTCTCGCCTCTGGCACGTCTCTGCGAAGCTTCTTTGCCTCATCATCACGTGCCACTATCTCATGTGTGCACCCGCGCCTGTGCACACATCACTTGCGGCCATGGATGGAGGCATGCAACTCCACGTGTAACTATCGAAGGCTCCAGACTTTTTCTTTCTTTTTCTTCTTCCGTGTGGAATCTCGATACGACACCACTAGCTTTCTCTGTCGATGTTCATGCTATCGTTGACCGGTGTCGTTTTGTTGTTATTTAGATCTCGTCTTCCTAGGTCACAACCTGAAACTCTGATGCCAATTGTTAGAAAATGGATACATGGAAGTCGTCGATAAAATATGACATCATACACAAGAACGGAATATCATCACACGAATATCACAAGAAATATGTGGTCCGGCCTAAGCCCACATCCACGAGGCGAAAACATATAATCCATTATAATAGTTGAGATACAAAAAAAGCCTTACAAGCTCTCTCATAGAGTTACTCTCTCTTGAACTCTCTCAACCTCTCTCATATATATCTCTACATTTTATACCAAGCTAATTTTTATCCTGAAACCCTAGGAGGATATTTATATGAATAAATAATTTCTTCTCTAAGTAATCTCCTAACAAACAAATCTGTAACAAATAAATATGTTTATCTGATTTTAGAAGATTCACTTAATCTACCAATTAGGTGTCCACCCTAATTTAATTTCATCGTGGCCATCCGATATTGATACGCCGGATCGAGACATAATCCCAACAACTCTCACTTATATAATGTACAAACATACAAATGTGGTTTCCATGAAGAATAATATTAGGGGCAGTACTACTCCCGCATGTACTAAGAGTCGAACATTTTGATTTATTTAAAATTAATAATAAATCTCATTGAATAAAAGATGTAAAAAATTGTTAACGAGATATACTTACTGTGTCAGATAGCTATTAAGATATATAGGGTGTGTTTGGTTGCGCGATTGCAAAACTGATTCTGCAGGAATCTGCGATTGCAAACCTGATTCTGCAGAAAGCTCACTTTCTCAGCGTTTTAAAATCGCAGCTTTTGGATACTATTTGTCTGCAATCGCTGAGTTTAAAACTGCGATTACAAAACTGTTTGGTTGCGCGATTGCAAACGCAGCTTCCTGTAATCGCAATCGCAGCGCAATCACGCAACCAAACACACCCATAGACTGTTTCCACGGACGGTGTGTAATAGCTTTGGTTCATGAAATGTACAACACACACTGTTTGAGTTTTTAACTTTCCCCTTCTCTCATTTTTCCCTTGCCTCGATTTTTTAAAGTTTTTCTTTCAAACACACATTCATTCTCTCTCTCTCTCTCTCCTCTATCTTTCTTTGTTGCATATGGAGAAGAAGAGCCTAATAAGAAAAACAAAGTCAGCGTGTTATATGATATGCTAAACAATATAAAACATAATCTCTCTCTCTCTCTTGGAATAAAAAAATCAATTCTTCTTCAGGAACTGCTCCCCTTGTTTTCCAAGTAGAGCCCATATGTTTTCCTTTCCCCTTTGTTGTTAAAACACAACAAACCATCTTCTTCTCTTCAAACCCTTCGCTTCTTAAAAAAAAAAAATTGAAACCCTTAGTCAAAAACAAACCACCCATTGAAGCTTCTTTTGTTATTCAAAGCTTGGTCTAATGTGTTGATTTTCATAGGGAAGTGATACATAGTATGTGCAGCTACTTCTTGAAGCGAATGGAGAATGATCAAGGAGACCTAGCCGACGTAGTCCGGGCGAGCGGTGGAGGCTTCGTCGTGAGCCCCAACCACCACCCCATCTTCGACTGGCAGTTCCCCTCCGAACCCGATCTCCCCATCGAGGGCTTCAACAGCGACACTTTCTCGAACCTTCGCGATCCGTTGCTCCACGAGCTCAACATAGCAGGCTCGGGTGCTATGTTCTATGGACCGGACTCTTCGGTAGGAGGTTTTGGGAACACGAATGCAGATTGTGCTGATGGAGGCCTACAGAAGATGATGCTTGGGGAGGAGATGAAGAGACCTTGCAACATCTTCTCCCGGATGCTTCAGATCTCTCCGACAAATGGTAAGGCTGATTCGATGTGTTCTTCGAGCAATTCTCCTCTGCCTTCGATGGGGGTGGCAATTTCGACTCCGAGAGGGATCAAGTCCTCGGCTTTGATTGGTAATGTGTCGATCGAGGCGGGTGGGATGCAGATCTCATCGCCTCGCAGCGTGGGCATTAAGAGGAGGTAATTTATCTATAGAGCTAGCATTCTAAGATTACTCGGGTTTTTTTCATTTGAAGGATTTTTGATGAACCATTTGGTGAATGAAGTGCTTGCTACAAGAGTTATTTTGAAAGTTCAATAGTATTTTTTTTTTGATGTGTAAATACAACAATCCTGTTCTTTGATATTTCTTCTTTCCAAACTAACTTATAATATATAGAAACCATTTTGGGTTTTGTAGGCTAATGTTTTTTGAAATTCGATTTTGTTGGTATCCAAATCGCTCTGATACTAATTGTTGGGTCACTCTATCGACGGATTCATTGAAATTCATAAAACGATTGAATGAAACACTCATCATGGTTTAAAAGCCTTTGGAGGATATTGAGGTTTTTCTTTTAATGTGAGAAAACACATGTTTTCATGTTGTCACTTCGCAAGACACACAAAAATTTCCCTTATTGAAAACGGTATGATTAGTGCATCTGTTATGATAATAATCATAAAACCTAACTTTCATGTGTATTTATCTGAAAATTTTGGCTGCCTAACTCAGTCTCAGTGAACCCAAAGTCTTTCCATGTATAATTGACTCCTTTCGATCTTTCTTTGTTTGATGACAAGCATCAATCATACAAGAATTAATGTATGGAGCCCAAGTACAACTTTTTAGATTTCTTGTTCATCTGGTTTTGGACTTCTTCAAGACAAAGTCAAGCTTTTCTCCATTTTTTTTTGTTTGAATTGATGTAGGAAGAGCCAGGCAAAGAAGGTGGTGTGCATACCAGCTCCAGCAGCTGCAACCAGTAGACCAAGTGGGGAAGTGGTTCCATCTGATCTTTGGGCATGGAGAAAGTATGGCCAAAAACCCATCAAGGGTTCTCCCTATCCAAGGTAATAATTAACTAATCATATGAGCACTAATTCATTTAAAGTTTTTTTTTTCCCTCATATTCATGCCTACTCTATTATAAAATTGGGGGTCTCCAATTAAATGAGTTGTTCTTAGCCCAGAATGAGAGGAAGAAAAATCAATGCATGGCATTAAGAAACACGAGAAAAAAAATCTATCTACTTTTCTTGAACTTTCTCTATTATTTTCTTAACACATCTTTCTGTGAAACCTTAAATAGATAATTAGTACCACACATTGATGTTTCTCTTGTCAGGTCATCAAAACTAATTAAACAAATAGACTATTCAACTGCCCATACATTTTCATAATTCAAAACTACATTGATCATCAATCATATTTTAAACTCTAAATATGGTATTCCATTCACAAAAAAATGACACACATTATTATAAACTCCAGAGGCTACTACAGGTGCAGCAGTTCCAAAGGTTGTTCGGCGAGGAAACAAGTTGAACGGAGCCGGACCGATCCCAACATGTTAGTCATCACCTACACATCCGAGCACAACCATCCATGGCCAATGCAACGCAACGCGCTCGCTGGATCAACGCGTTCTCAGACATCAAAGAACAACAACAACAACAACAACAACAACACTGCTTCAAAGGTTGCCTCTCCATCCACTCAAAGACCAAGAAGCATCAAAGAAGAACAAAAGGTGGACACCACACCGCCCGAAGACACCCCCTCCACCACGATATCGAATAATTCTGCTCTGGTGAAAGAAGAGATCGGAGAATTGGAGAGGTCGATCGATGTGGCATCCGCCGAGGAATTTGAGTTCGAGCAGGAGTTTTGCCAGGGCAGTTATAAGCCAATGGTACCGGACCCGACGTCGTCGGTTGACGATGACTTCTTCGGGGACTTGGTGGAGTTGGAGACAGACCCACTTAACCTAATCTTCTCCAAGGGATTCACAACAGGTGAAGAAAGGGAGAACAACAACAACAACAAGTCCATGGATCCATTCAACATGTTTGATTGGGGTGGGACCTCATTTGGGGAGACTAGGAGGGGTTTATAGCCAGACCTCGAAACAAAACATTAGAAAACACAAAAAAAAAGAAAATATTTGAAATTGACGGTTCAGTGTATGTTCAAGGTCTGGTTATAAACCTTTCATTTCTAGTGGGGAGGGTTTGGTTACTTGTTTTTTATTTTTTAATTTATGTGTGTATGTTATTTCTTTCTTGTTATTTAACCGAACAAGTCTACAAAGCTAAGTATATGAAAGAGTATACGAAAGAGAAGGGATTGGGTGGGTGGGCGTGTTGTGTGGATTGGGAGCAGACCCAATGAGATCCACAACCTTGGAATATTGGGAGGATGGGACAGAAAGCTGGGTAAAAACAGAAGGTATCAACAGTTGATTGCAAGTACATTTCTGTGATAGGACTGGAAAAGGTCATTCAAGGAAGTTGATGTGTGGAGGTGATCCTTTTCTTTTCCGTCCATCTCTATCTCACATACTCTCTTATGTCTATGTGTCTATCAAAACTCTCTTTCAAAGTGGGGAAAATAATTCAAGTTTTTTTTTTTCCTTTGGTGGGGATTCCAAGAAGGAAGAAGAGAGCACTGTTATTTTTGCTTTGGTTGGGGTACAGTAGCTATTGGAGATGATATTATTTATGTATTTGATAAATCAGTTCACATGGATTGACTTGGTAGAGGTGAAATAAAGAAAAGATGGGGTAGCTTTACTTGTTATACACAATTAACGAACTCTCTCTTGTATGATTATGTATGATTATTTATATGATATAATGATGAAGAGAGAGAGAGAGAGAGAGAGAGAGAGAGAGAGAGAGATGAACTTGGCACTTTTTAGTGGGAGATTGATGTGGATACATATATACAATCTGATCATTTATGATGTTCTTTTTTCTCTAACCTAGTATATAACAGCCAAAAATACTTTTATTAATTTATTTAAATATATATTTTATTTTTAAACTATCTAATTCATTAAAATTGTATTTCATATAAAATATAAAAATAATAAAATTACAAAACAGACAATTGGAACGATTATCCTTGGACATTTTTTATACACATCAATCATGTTTTTGCTCACTTTAAGTAGTATGTAAACAATTTTTTAAAGGATGTCTACTTCGTTTAAAAATATATTTTCAAAAAAATTCGTAACATGTTAGGAATACAAAACATACTGTAGGAATGATAGTTCCTATCCTTTTTTTCAATTAGGTGTTCCTAAACTTTATATACTCAATTCACTTGAGTATATATTTTATTTTTTACAAGATATATATTTCATTAAAAAAAATATTTTTTAGAAAAATTAAAATGTTAGAACGGTTAAAATAAGGAGCAAAAATGACTGCCCCTAGGTAACATTTTTTACACCACACACCCTATCTTTAATTTATTTCAAAAACTGATATGTACTTCATTAAAAAAATATATTTTAAAAAAAATTAAAACATATCGAGACTGCAAAAAGTATATGCATTTAAAAATAGACCACATAAATGATTGTCACATACATGTTACACACAAACTGTGTGTTCCTAGGCATTTCTATTTCCATGAATTGAAGCCCTTTAATCCGCAGTTCTTTTTCAACCTTTGGAGGGTCTAGTTTCAGTGTACGATTCAGTTATTTTTTAAAAAACGTGTTCTAGGAAACAACACTTTTGACATTTGCAATTCAACCTTCTTTGCCTTCATCAATGTATTATCTTCTCTTCTTTCTTACTTTGATTAATTATTTGCATGAATATATATATATATATATATAGTCAGTATACAGTACATATGATAATATTTATGGGACTGACACACTTTGCCTTGGAGATGTGTGTTACGTGTGCATCTATTTTACTCAGATATTTCACACATAAGTTGTCCATATATGGGACACATTGGGGCTATTACACTTAAAATAATATAGAATATGTATAAACATAATTAAAACATCTATTAATTAGCTCATAATCAATAACATAAGTACAAAGCTCATTGGCCTAGCAATATGTTGATCCCCTCTGTGGGGACCAAGTTCTACCATTTACACAACTGATAAAAATTGTGTGTACAATCCTATAAGTTGATTTTGTGTGTTTATGGTCAACTGTTTAAGAATACATGATGTTCCAGCTTTTTTAGTACTAGTAATGGTCTAATTAATATTCTTTACAAGTGTCTCTACACATTCAAGACAAAGAACTTTATTACGAGGTGGCCTACAAAATCATAACATGAAAGTAGATAAATGTTTTTTTTTTTTAGTATAAGTACATGCAATACAAAATCATTTGCCAGAAAAATAAGTTTAATTGGTCGAAATATTTGTACAAATATCAAAATGTATAACAATTAACATAAACTTATCCGAGAGCCTTAGCACATATAGGAAGACAAAATACAGTACATATACCAAAAAAAAATGAATCTGTCCAAAATAAGAAAATGAATAATAATGTACATTAATTATTATTGGCTCTGTTAAGTTGGGATTGGTGGCACCATACTATACTCCAGGTACATAGCTAATGTCATTTATGATATTCTGGCATGAATATGACTTGGTCACTTGGACAAATGAATTAAAAAGCTTGATTAACACAGAAAAAAAAAGTACTACTGTTGGAGATCTATGCATTAAAGGGATTTGTACAACAAAGAATAAAGCAACCTCCACCTAGCTAGACCATTAGTTTCATATCCCATTACACGATTTGAGTTGCTCTGATGGAGTTGATTGATGTGGAGATTAAACCATCATATATATTCTTTGTACTAGAAATGTGTCTTTTGATCCCATAATTACCCATTACAATTTGAGTTGCTCTGATTGGAAAACAAACAGTTCTCAAACCCCTTATGGAGTCGATTGATGTGGAGATTAAACCATCATATATTCTTTGTATTGGAAATGTGGTATTCTGATCTCATAATTAAAACCAATCATGGTTCTTTCTCATGATATGTCTAATTTGGTGATATGTGATGGATTTGCATGCGCACTATCTCGTACATCAGTGGTTGTCAAACTGAGACAGTTCAAGAGTCCCATCTACTTTTCTTTTCCTCCATGAAAGGATTTGAAACCCCACCCTCTGATCACAATCAGGTTTTGTTTACTACCTGATGAGTCTTCAATAATTTCCATCTTGTATTAAATTATATATATTGGTAATTATATATATTGCTAGGAACTAGCCTCTAATGGGTTGGGTAAGGTGACTCGGACCTGATTATACGTGTAATTTATCAGACTTGATTTAGACTGGACCAGATTTAGACTTGACCTGGTGGACCCGAACATCCAATGGACCTAAGACCCGACAGTTTTATATATAAGTCCATAGGCTATTAGTTGACTCATAGCTTCTAATCCATAACATTTTCACACATAAGCTATTAGTTTACTATTTATGTTAAAATACTTTTATATTATATGTTCTAAAAATTATTCGAGATTTTTAAATTATAAATTGTTTTGAAAATATGTTGTTCGATTTTATTTTATTAACACAGTTGCTCCTCCTGTTAGAATCATAGTTGCTGATGGGGTAGAGGATGTTACAATAAAGGTATGGCTGCAATTAGAATACCCGAGTGCCAAAAATTTATGCTATACATAATAAATTCACAATGGCCGATGCATTCTTGACACATTTTGTTTTTATATTTTCATTTCACACTATTTTATCCTGAATAAATGCCTTTTATGTGTATGCTTATGGAGTTGATCCATGATTTCTCAAGTCCAGGTCCAACCCAGGTCCCACCCGGGTCCAAGTCCAAATTTTCAAGGACTTGTCGGACATTGGGCTGTACCCAAGTCTGTTGAGTCCCGCCACGGGTCGGGTCTGGGTCCACCCCGACCCTATCTGAACCCGACCCATTGACAACCTAGAACAATCATTGCTACCATTAATAAATTTTTATTTGTTAAAATATATATTTCATAAAATAAGCTATCATACTTAAATTGAATGGATTGAGTTCATACTTCTAACTGAGTATATATAATTGCTAACAACGTATTCTAATAAATTGTATAGAGTAAAAATATTTTTAATATATATATATATATATATATATATATATATATATATATATATATATATATATATTACAGTGACAACAGATAACTAACAAAATATATGAGAATAGAACAAGTGTAACATTGTTCTTAGGTCTTATAGGAACATTTTGTAAGTCCATGGACCCCATTGAGGTTGGGCCTTTGTCATGACATTCACGGGCTCGATAGCTTGCATTACTTTGTTTCCCTTAAGGATAATGTTACATCTAGCCCCATTTTCAACCTCAATTCTAGGCTACATGTGTTTTGAATTTTTTTTTTAATGTTTCTCTGAAAATGCTGTTTGCAGCCAATTTTAATCCAATTGAAACACTTGGAGATTAATCTTGGGACCAAGTTGTAACTCACTTTTCAGTTATAAAAGATCTCTCTCTCTCTTAAATAATAGAAACACTTGGAGATTAATTTTCTCATGTACCACCCTTTTTCTAACCCAATTCCAGTCCCCATATGTTTTGAATTTTAAAAATAATTTATATCATCTAATGATGAATATAAAATATATACTCCAATGAATTGAATAAACATGTTATGTTATAGAAATAGTGAAAAAAATTAACGGAACATATATCTCGCTAATGATGATATCGAGGTATATGGAACTAGAAATTGGGGCTTAAAAAAAAGATTGTGTGTAACAAAACTCAATTTTCTCAAAGGACATTGATACACAGTCATTACTGTAATACTGTAATATCCATTTGCAACTCCATTTTCTATTTTTCTCCAAGCCTACACACGAGTAAAAATGTAAAAAACATGCATTTAAGTTATTGAAATATATATAATTCATTTTTTTATAAAGATACGTGATTCACCAATATATATATATATATAAATGTTAAGAATCGTCGAGAGGTCATAGACATGATGGTCCTAACATTTTACTTTTCTGAGAAGTTGTTTTGAAATGATACTAGCTAACATTCATTCATTGTTTCTAACTTGGTGTCACTTCCAAAACTTTGGGAAGTCAGAGATTACATTGAAACATGAAAAAAGTAATGCGCCATTCATTACCTCCGTTTGGATCGATGAATAAGCTATTTTGGGGTTTATACTTATTCTAATAACAGATAACTTTATTAATTGAATAAATGATTTTCTGTTTGCTTGTGTTTTTTTTATTATCATTGGACAACGTAATAATAAATATTGAATTGTTTGGTTGATGAAGAATAAAATGTGAATAAGGTGTAAAAAGTTGATTTGATATGTGGGCCCTATTGATGTATACGAGGTGATAATATGTGATTTGATATAATTAGATATGATTTTTTTTTATGTGATGGTGGACTCCAAATTCCATGGGAATAGATAAATTTTATGTTTCTTTCTCTTGCTTGATATAGGTGGGTATAATCTTATCCCAGTTCCTTAGAATTGTTATACTCTCTTATACTTATTTATACTGGCATAGTAATACCAAGTTATACTTTGTAAATAAATAGTCATTTTCCTCTATCCATTCTTATACCACCCTTATATCACCTTAACCCCCATCCAAACGGGGGGTATGTAGTCCGTTTGTAGTCTGTACAATTTTTATTTTTATAAATTAGATATTTAATTTGACTATTAAAATGCATTCTTTTATTAAAAAAGGGATACATAAAAATTGAATACATGCATTTATTACGTCTTTGTAACATTGAATGCACGTACCTTAACCCTAAATAAGATCATTACTAGTTTTAATGCACGTGCCAAGGCACGTTATATGATATTAAGATAATGATGGTAAAATCAAATAATAAATGAAACTGCTCATGTCGTAGAAATTAAAAAAATATATTCGAATAAGATCTCAAATAAGTCCACTCAAAGTAATCATAAAAATTTATTATGCGTTAACCTAAATCCACTGACAAAATATACACATTATATGCATTACCTTGCTTACAGTTAATTACAATAGATTTTTCATGTGTGTAAAGCTAAATAATGCTAAGTTGAATATTACGCTTACATATGTGATCCTTCCTATCGAAAAGTTGAAGTAAATATTATTAAAAGAATGTCGCAGACAAAAATTTCATCAAAATTAGAAATGTTAGTACCCAAATAAAACAAAACAAAAACCAATATAAAATGTGATTTTAAAAAATGACATATCTTCCCATAAATTAAACCAAAATAACAAAACTCGTGCTTCAAACCTCTAATCAAGTGTAATATAACAATCAAAACTTAAAATAGAAAACATAAACACTAAATATTGCACTTTCACAACTTACACTTCTTGCAAAAAATTGAAACTGAATGTCATCTAAAAAAATCACAAAGATAGACTTATCAAAATTTGATGCACAAAAAGAAAAATAAATAATAATTGAGTATATTGATCCACAACTCATCACACATATAAAAAAGGGGAAAATTAATTAGAGATCCTCCCAGCCATCCCCTCATTATTTTTAGGTCCCTAAACTGTTTTTACTTTTTAGGTCTTGAAACCCAATATGTATTATTTCTAGGTCCCCTGGAATAACTGCTGTTAAGTGTGTCTTTTCATTTCCCAAGTTTACCCTTCCCATTCATGTCTCTCTCTCCTTGAAACCCTTCTTTATTCTTCCCCCAAATCCTCTCTTTTATTGACTTCTTCTCTCCCAAAACCCTAAAAAACATGTTGCGAAATCCCTCCCACTCTCTCTCCTTTTTGTCGTTCTCGTGTTTTTAATTTTCATCTCAGCTTCTCTTAGAATTCATGGCGGTATGAAATCTCTCTCTCTCTCTCTCTCTGGTTTGAATTTGATCTTTAATTGGAGGATTCGATCACGATGTTATTTTTTATTCATTCTGTGTTATGTATGATTTAAATTTGGGTTCTGTTTTATTGATATCAGAGTTTTTGAAAGTTTTTTTTTCAGTGAGGAATTGAAATTGGTCGTTTTGTATTATTGTGAGTGGTTTTATTTTGGGTTTTGGGTTTCTTTTTTGAGACTATTGTTTGATCGAAATTATTGATGATTTTTTATGTGTATTTTGTGTTTTTTATTAGGTTTCTCTCGAGGCTTCCATCAAAGGAAGCAGAGGTAAACATTTCTCTATGTTCCACTGGTTGATTTTGGTGACATGTCTCTTGTTATATTCTTTATACATTGTTATATAATCTGGATACATTTTTAACTTATCTGAGTACATTGTTAATCTATTTGAGTACACTGTTATCATGTATGTATTTTAATTATGAGTTTTCATGTTTTAATTTATGTGATTTTAATCTGGATTGTTAGCTACCATGTCTTTAAACAAAAAATTTATTATTACGTTTCACAATGAGAATAATTAAATATACAATTAAACAAAAAAAAATTATTTCAATGGTATAAGAATATATTCCTAGAAGAGTCATAAACCATATAATAGGTTATGTATTTATATCCAAATGGCACATTGAGGAATTGGGTAGTTTAGGTCTAGCATTTTAGTTTTTAGAGGCCCAAGGGGAGTTTCGGTGTAACATATCCTAGATTCTAGAGTTGAATAAGTTGTTATAGATTTTTAAAAAAAAGGACGACAATCTCTCTAAATTGGGGAAAGCCAAAATATTTGAGACTTGATTTGAATGATTTTAAAAAAAAAAATTCAATCATCATGATCTGATCTGATTGTCAAATATTAAGGTTTTGATTTTTTCATGCAAAACAATTGATCCACCTACAACGCCAGCACTTATTTTCCTCAATCCTCAACATTCAACTTGAGAGAAATATTTATTTCCAAGCCTAAGAGGAGTCATACACTTAAACAAACCCTCTTTGGTTTGTCAAGAATGAATGATCCACCATGGATGTGATTCTAATTGATATCTTATCACTAAAGGGGGGAGGGGGAAAGAGCAGGGTAGGTGGGGTGGGGGTGGGTGCTCTAAGTCTTTTAAATGACTATAATTAATGAAATGTATTTCATGCATCATGCTTTATTAAGAGAAACATATTTGTATGTGAGTTTCCTCATTCTTCATGGGAGTAGTAATACTAGAAAGGGGATTTTTGTATTATTAATATATAGAGTGGTTTGGAATTCCTTAATAATATTGGTTAAATCAATGGTTAGATTGAGTGTTTTCATACCTCCTTACACTTTATTATTTTGATTCATATATTAAGCAACCAAGCATTTAACTCATACATCTTGTTAGATTAGATGGCCTAAAGCAATATATTTGCCCCACTATCAATCCTAATTATATGCTTGTTTCTGATTTATTTTTATGTGATGGAAACTTGTATCAGTTTTAAATTGTACACATTATATACATTGTTATATAATCTGGATACATTATTAACTAATTTGAGTACAATATTAATCTATCTGAGTACATTATTAATTCTCAGTAAATTTTATTTATCCTATTTTTTTTCATGTATACAAGAACAATCCAGTTACCGTTCGTTCCTAAGTCTTTATTAATTCACCACCGATATTTTCGGATAAGAGGATTGTTTGCTTTTGAGGAGAGGGCAGCAATAGACTCGACATCAACAGATTCGAGATTGAAAAATAAGTACTTCACCAATGTTAATTAACCATGTCATAAGGGAAGCATTGAAGGAAAAATTGTTACCCTTGGTGGAGTCCGAGTTCAAGGAAGACGTGAAGTTGTATTATGAATGATAGTTGTGTCTTGAATGGTATGACTTATGTAATACTTGTTGTGTTATGAATGATGGTTGTACTATGGATTATAATTGTGTTATGAATGATATATTGTGTGATGAATGAAGTTATATTATGAATTAATGATAGTTGTGTTATGAATGATAGTCGTGTTATGAATGATATAGTTGTGTTATTCCATCTGGTTACACTGTAATTCACTTACAATACATTGTTAGTCCATCTGGGCATACTATTACGCACTATTTATACATTGTTAGTCCATCTAAATACACTATTACCTACCCTACTCTACATATTCATAATAGTTTAAGCATCAACAGATCAACATGCACTCAATAAGTAATAAACATACGAGATAATCTGATTTAATTAAAATAGATGTTCATACATGATAATATGAATATGTAATTAAAACATAAAGTTGTTTTTCAAATTGGACCAACGACTTCATTTTTCAACTACAACTGGATTTCTACATGTTTTCCTATTATGTCCAAGGCCCTTGCATCTCGAACAACGATACAATGACATTACGTTCAGATCTGCTTGTGACTCCCTAACTTGATCTTCGTTAATTGAGGTTTGACGGATATGTTGCCTTCTTCCTTCGTCCTCTAAAGGCCTACCACAGGCTTGTTAGCATCTTACTTCTTGAACTCCGACAAATGGCTTCCCCTTGAGAATCCATGATACAAGATATATGTACTTATGTAGCTAGGTTCAGATAGACACTGTTGGACATCCTACAATTCATTCTTATCACAACATTAGATGTAATACAATGAAGCATCTAACACATTATAATACACTATTAAAAATAATATTTAGTATATTGTTAAACATATTGAGTACATTATTAATTTTCAGTAGAACACTATTAAATCATATGAGTACATTGTTAGCATATTGTTAAACCATCTGTAATCATGATAAGAAGCAGCATAACAATTTACCTTATGTATGCATCTCTCTCGAGGCTTTCTCTGACATTTACGAAAATATTTATCTAGATAAACTTGGTACCACACATCTTATGAATGTTATACATCATCTCAACATCTACATTATTCATAAGAGTCGTTAATTATGACGTTGGTTTGAACAAGAATGTAGTACTTCAAAATGACTTTGGATGCATCAAGCCTCAATCTTTCACATATTTCAGTTAAATATATGAATATGTTGTAGTTCTACCAATATTAACTAGTTGTGCTTCTCTACTGTAGAAACAAACTACCATGAATGATTCCATGGATAAACTCAAATATTCTGTAAAAAATAAATCTTCTAAACATCAAACAACAAACATTTGTACAATATATATAAATTTTTTAAACTTCAAATAACAAACATTCGTACAATATGAATATGCATTGATTCTATGTACACTGTTTATATGTATTTATAGATTAAACAATATTGTGTACATTATATTATCATCATTAAACAATATGCATAGTGAACAATTTATTATAATCATTAAATAATACTGAGTACATTGTTAATTGATGTGGATACACTATTAACATTGTAGAATACCACAAAACTCATTTCACAGAAAAACACATAATACCACATAACATTCAAAAAACTCATTTCACATAACAAAACATTCAAGCATTTGATGGAGTGGCAAATTTGAGAGAGAGAATATCTAACCGTGGTTAACACCTGCTAGGTGGTCGATCTGAAAGAGACGAAAGGGGGGAACTGAGGTCGCGCAGCTAAGGTAGAGAGGGAAGGAAAGACGTGGAAGAGGGGGGGGGAGGACGGTGAGATGCGAGGAGACAAAGGTCTTGAAGGGAGGTTTTATTTGTTAGAGAGGGGGGATCAAATTTCATTCATCATGGGAAGGAAAGGAGGGGGGCCGGGGGAGGCGGGGAGACACAGGGGGAGGGGGTGGATTTTTGAGAGAGAGAAAAAAATCATTGTATAAGAGAGATTGAAGAATGTGTTTGAAAGAGATAATGGATTGGGTAAATTTGTTTATTGAAAGGGCATTTTTTTAGAAGTCTAAAAAGGGATTTGACAAAATGGGTTAATTTGGACCTAGAAATGGGTTAATTTGGACCTAGATTGGATGATAGGGATCTAGAGAAAAGTCAAAAAAGTCCAGGGACCTAAAAATAATAGGGGGTGGCCAGGAGGACCTCTAATTAATTTTTCCAAAAATAAAGTTTTAGAGAATTTGTTGGAATAAAATTTCTCTTGGCTCCCAAATGATCTAGAACCAAGTAGGCTAGAAAATTTTGTAAATACCAATGTTTTCATTGCCTTCAAAAAAAAATCTTTCATTGCTGACAATTGGAGCATTTGTCTTGTCCAACATTCGATGATCTTCCAATCGACGTCGCAAAGGAGGGGACCAACAAAAAAAGAGGGGGAATCTCCGATACGCAAGTCAATATGATTGAAAATATATATATATAAAAAATTCATTGTGTGCCCCCCTTTTTCCGTGTATGTGGAGACACGTGTGCCTTTTCTTGTGTTCTCCCTTTACCTCTTTCCTGCCTCAATTTATAGTGGTCACCACCATTAAAGGAGAGAGATTTTATCCTTCATGTTGGTATCTCATTATTGATGATGCGAATACACATATCATTCTCTCATCATATATCACAACGTGATCGTTAGATCACAACAACCGATCCGACAGTCCGATCACCAGCTCAATTTGACTGATATCTATCAAACAAAAATTTGATATTCTTGCCCATTATTCAGTTCATGATAAATGTTATATAATTATTCTCATTCAATGGAGATCCCACAAGATTTGAATGGATACAGAAAAATAAAACTATAATCAAAGGTAAACAACGGATTAATAGTACAATCAATAAAAATATCCCAAATAAATGATATGCATATTCTAATCATCAATGATGAGACCATAACATGAAGGAGAAAATATCTCTCCTTTAATGGTGACAAACTGACATCTACTATAAATAACAGTAAAAAAAAAGAGTTACACAACACTACGCACACATGACCACACACACAAAAGGGTGCACACAATGAGATATTCTTTTCATATATTTTCAGTCATGCTGACTTGAGCATTGGAGGTTTCCCCCTCCGTTTTTGCAGGTCCCCTCCTCTGCGACATCGATCGGAAGATCCATCAAATGTTAGACAAGAAAAACACTCTAACATCTTGGCATCGTCTGTGGGAAGCGCAGCGAAATGCCTTCTCCTTCGAAACCTTATGAATATCAACAAGTGGAGAAGAGGACTGGAGGCATCATCCAAATCAAGATTTCTCATTATATGTGATTGCTTAAATATTTTATATCTAACATCACTTATAAGATTCAAGTGTCTAACCACTTAATCTTTTTATGTTCTGTTGATCTCTTGTGTTAGAATAATCTATATTACTATATAAAAGTCCCTTAACACAAAAAACCGCCAAATGACCAATGTATCCCTATCAATCAATTTAATCCTATCACAATTCATTTCATCATTACACCCTCTATTTAATGACAACCATTTTACTATTTTATCCCTTCAATTCTATTCAATCTCATGATAATCTATTCATATCATTGTAATGCCATCTATAATTTATTCATATTTTCATCGTATCATGCATGACATATATAAATATATCATAAAATTATATTAATATGATAAACTTATATTAATATGCTGACTAAAATTATATTAATTAATTTATTATTTTATAATTATATATGAATATCATCATATTATGAGAATACAAAGGGATGCTCAGTGTTATAATATATCATAAAATTTATTATTTGAATATCATCATATGGCTGCCATACGACCTACACAAAATAAAAGAATTAATATTCATTAAAATTTGATTTATTTACAATTTATTTTACATATATATATGTACAATCATAATATATATTTGAATTTTATAATCAATATTATGTTAATATTTGGTACTTTTTTAAAATTGTACGTATTGTTCAGTTCACTTTAATTCAGAATTTTTTACTTTTTAAAATTAAAATTTTCTATATGTATTTGTTTGATGTGGGTGTTTTTCATTGTTTGGAATTTTGGATATTTTTTGAGAGATTGAAAAGGACAAAGATTGTTAGAAATAATAATTTCAAATGGAAAGAACAAGAATAATAAATTTAATTAATTTAATTAATTCAAATGGAAAGATTGTTTATGATATTTCCCAACATATGGCTGCCATACAACCTACACAAAATAAAAGAATTAATATTCAAAGTTAACTATGTCCTTTCGGATACAAGGATAATTTAATTAATTTTATAGACTGCTATTTATATCTGCACTCCGGATATTTGAATATCAGATATTTATAGTTTTTAAAATATGAATTCGGATCAGATTCAGATAATTGACAGACTGTGTCACTATGTATAAATTTAAGATGCATTTATAAAATTGTATATTGTTCACAATATTAAATTATATATATATAAAAAAAATTTATTGGTTATATATATATATATATATATATATATATATATATATATATATATATATATAAAGTTACTTATATATATGATCCACCTATTCATTTTTATTTTTATTATAAAATCCTAATATATATTATATGATCCACCTGTTCATTTCTATATTTATTATAAAATCCTAATATATATTATATTACATGCACATGTTATCAAATTAACCTATATATATAATTTAATTAATAAAATTATATAAAAATTATTAAATTTTTATATATAATCGTATATATTTTTTTGAAAATTATTATATAATGATAATGTACATTGTCGAAAAGTCATACTATGTAAGTCTGTGAATCAGATGGATATAGATTGGTTATTGCAATATCCATATCCTATATTTTGAATCAGATACGGATATTAATTTTCAGATTCCAATCCTTTCGGATACGAGGATAATTTAATTAATTTTATGGACAACTATTTATATCTGCACTCCGGATATTTGAATATCAGATATTTATAGTTTTTCAAATATGAATTCGGATAAGATTCAGATAATTGACAGACTGTCACTATGTATAAATTTAAGATGCATTTATAAAATTGTATATTGTTCACAACATTAAATTATATATATATAAAGTTTTTTTTTCTTGGTATATATATATATATATATATATATATATATATATATATATATATATATATATATATATATATAGTTACTTATATATATGATTCACTGGTTCATTTTTATTGATATGAACATATACATATACATACCCAAATAAAATCCCTTTTGACATGGGTCCCCTTTTATTTCTCTCCGTCAAGAATAGGGGCGTCCCCTTTAATTTCTCAATACAAAACCACGTCGTTCGGTTTCTCATCTTTCCCCCTCATAAAACCTACCTCTTCATGCCCGAGCCATTAAATCCCACCGTTAAAACCCTCATCTTCTCCGACATGTCAATCGACGCCCTTCCAGAAATGGTCGCATTCATTTGGACGAGGAGCTCTACCGGCAAAGCACGATCATCCCCGTCCCTATTTATGTGGATCCATCGTCGATCTCTCCTTTCTGTAGAAAAAAAATTGTCATTACGAAGGTGCGTCAGTATATATCATGCACACTTTGATTCACAAATGTTAAATATTTTTGTTTAATCCCCCTGTTTTGGTTTGTTTTGGTTTATTTTGGTTGTTCAACTTATTTTTATGGGGTTCTCATCGTTATGTATGAGGAAAAAATATAAGTTTTTGCACTCATTGTTTGTTATAGGTACAGTTAGACTTCACCTCTTCCTTCCCTGTCATATTTATTTTTTTGTATGTATTTTATATGGGCTTCTCATTATTATGTATGAGGGGAAAAAAAATTGTTCTTCAACTCTGTATATTTTAAAATAATGTTCTGCTATGTTTTTTTTTATTATAGGTTCATATATTTAGACTTCACTTCGTTATTTCTTTCTTTGTTGTTGCTCAAGTGAAACAAGACACATCATGTTATGAATTTTTTTAACCCTTCTTAATCAATGTTTGTAATTTTTCTTCTTATTCTTGCATCTTGTCTTTCATTGCTTAGTTGTAACACAAAAGTAAAAAAAAAACTAATACAAAATATATTATTTTGCACTTAACAGATTCTTCTTGGTTTCTCTATTGTGGTTGGACATAGGACAGGTGTGCATCTTGTGGTAAGTACCTTGATTAAAATAATGTTTACTTACATCATTTTTTCGTATTGCAACTATGGGTTATTTGAATATTCATTTTTGGTTAAATGAAGATTTAACTAGCCAATGGAGTATATGAGCGATTAAGAGAAATATTATTCCCTGAACAAACAACTTTGCGTAATTTAAATTAAGAAAGCGCGGAAGGCATAGTTGATTTAATTATTTTATCGACCTGTAAATTTTGTCATCAGTGACTTTTGTAGCAATTACAATCCTTATGATATATATATATATATATATATATATATATATATATATATATATATATATATATGAGAACCGATTAGGTGCGGCGGCCGCACGATGCAGCGTCGATCACGGGCCGTCGATCACGGGTCCATCACATCTGACGGTCGGGTGCGATTCACGTCGACCGTTGGATGCGATGGACCCGCGATCGGACGGCTGCCGCACTGTGCGGCCGCCGCACCTCATCGCGGTCGTATATATATATATATATATATATATATATATATATATATATATATATATATATATATACATATGGTTTTAGGTTTAAAATATTTTAAAAAAATGTCTCACTGTTGTGTTTGCTTTTTTCTCTTAGTTGTTGTGGTTAATCAAAATTGAAACTTTTTTTGCTTTACTTGAGGTTTCATAGCATTTTTTTAAGCCATTGATAGCATTGCTTAACTGATAACTCCACATTTGGGACTCTCTGATGTCCATAAGTTGGATTCATTTATCTGCGGCACAAATGAAGTTCGCTTAGTAGTCAAGAAAATATATGAAAGTTTTGAACACCCTCAGCTTTCTCAGACTACCTCGTCAGAGATTTCAACATGTGTAGAATTATCTGCATCATATTAATCTACGGATTAATTTTTTGGTTCAAAATGGTGTCTATAATTAACATGAATTTATTGTTTTAAAACTTTAATTAAAAAGGAATTCGAGAAACTTTTTTATAATCATTTGTAGGTATGATAATCCAAAAACAATCTTATGTTATGAGCATTTGATTTTAATCTAAACTTGTAACATGAAGATCATATTTTCTACAAATCAGGAAAAGGTTTTGTTATTTAATAGTACATTTTTAACATGCAGAGTTTTGATTTGAAAGTTATATTATACAAATTGGTCCATTTCTAAACTAGAATCTATATGAAACAATAGCAGCAATTTTCTTGTTCATCCATCTTATAATATAAAGACCTACTTGTCAAATTTTATGAAAAGTGGTTTTAATAGTTTTTTTTGGGAGCTTGTTCATCTCATGAAAGATTTGTGAGTCTCTTGTGCGGGTGCTACAAAAGTGTTGTTTGTAAGGGGAAAATCACTGTCGAGGAGTAGGAACTTATGTATTTTGTTGGTCCTTGGTAAATCTCTATTCTACCATGTATATTATAGGTTTTGGACCTGCTTTGTGATTTTGTATGTTTTGGACTTTGGCCTTGGTGCTATACACACATACACACATACATATATATGAATGGTTTCAATAGTGGTTAACAATCTGGAAAGATTTGCAAAACACAAATTTAATACATAATGAATACCGTTATAAGTGCTATTTTTTTTCCGTCACATGAATGAGTAGGATGACATTCTGTACAACCTCTCTTTTTGAGCATGGGTAGCGTTTTTATGCATTATTTTAAATTTTTATGACATTTATTTTACAGTCAAAGTGTGTTAGCAGGGCTACATTTGGTTTGCAATTAGATGTGTTGGTGATTAAATTTTAAGACTTTGTTTCAAGTCAAAGTGTGTTAGCAGGGCTACGCTTCAGTAAGCCTCTTGAGCTCATAGTTTCACGTATCACAGTGAAATGGTTTTGAATGAAAAGTTTCATGTGACTATTTATTTATTATTTATGAACATGGATTATAATGTATTTCTTTGGACTTATTCATGTGAGTAACAATTTATCAACTTATGATCTTTTATAGTTTCTGAGGTTCGATTATATCAGGTTATTGGTGAGTAAACTCCATGATTTTTATATGGGTTGGTTTTGATATTGGAGTGGATGTTTTAGACAAACAATTAGTACTAAGCTATTACATAAAAATTATTACAGTGAGTCAGTGACGTATCACAAAAGAAAAAAAAGAAGAAAAGTATCGATATCTAGGTGGAAATTCAGAAAAAATTAAAGATTTTTTTACAACTGTAATTGTAATCTGACAATTTGGATTTCTTACGTTGTGTAGCTTTTTATCAACCCTTTCGAGTAACCAATTTTTCAATTAAATTTGGGTAATTCCCTTCTTCATTCAAAAAACAAAAATAACAGTTTGGACATAGTTGGCATTTTTTTGATGATTTATATTGATGAACATTTTTTTGGATTACTCCGTTGTATTGGATGTATTGGTGGTATTGTATTGTATCCCCCAAGATGATGTAATTACCCGCTCATAACACTTGATGATAAAGATGTCTGTAGCTGGGCTCCATCACAATAAACATGGAGAAGGAAATTAAACATTCATGCTACTAATAGAAAAGAATTCAGTGTAACATTCAGCAAGGCAATTAGAATTGTATGGCATTCTGATCTTAGATTATTTATCCAAGAAAATGTATAGGTCCTGCATTTGCAATAAATATATTTCTTGATTCATTATTCTTATTAGTGATTCACTTTGACTGATTGTTGGGTCATTAAAACCAGATGATTTTGATGTTCGGCTTTGGTCCTATGTTAGAAAAGAGGCTTCTCATAGAACAGTACTAGCAAACTTCTTCTGCATCTTAAATACTCGAGAATTTTATAAAATTTCAGTGTTCATATCTGAATATTTAGTTATTACTATTTTCACTTGTGATTGATGTGTTGCCATGGTTGATTTTATACAGAAAGCTCTTGTGCTCTTATTGATTGTATTAAGGACTCACTTGTTTTTATTTGTTGTTTCTTTCATTTTTTTAAATCAAAATTAATAGTAATTGAGAGCATTGACAACAAAAGAGAACCATACTATAATGCGTGTAACAAGTGTTACAGTAAAGTCGATGTCAAAGAAGATGGAGCACATTGTTACCAATGTAACATGTCTGGTGTAGATCACACAGAAAGGTAAACATTACAGAACTAATTATTTATCCAATCACGTGTTAACTTATTAGAAGTCATTTGAAACTTTCATTTTTTCAGATACATCCTAAAACTTCTTGTATCTGATGGAGATCGAACCATTCAGCTTACTCTCTTCGATGCTTTAGAGATTTTAATTGGTTGTCCTGCTCCAGAATTCGTCGAGCTAAATAAAGAGGTGAAACACACAATTAAATTCAAATTATGATGTAAATATGATTATAGTAGTATTTTAAATATATCATTGCAGAAAAATATCCAATCCAAATTTTACAGAAAATTGATTTCATGCATTGGAAAAAAGTTTATCTTCTTCACTAAACCAAAAAAAATTAGTGAGAAAGATCGAGCAATGAGACGTTGGATTGCAGAGCATATCGAGACTACAAATGATTCTGAAGAAGGTAGCGAGAGCAACAGTGGATCTAAAAACAAAAAGAGTAAGGTTTAAAATGATCAACCAAGCTTGTCTTTCTCTCATAGATATAACTTTTGTGTCAAGTTTATAAAATCAAAGTTTTAAAAACATGGTTGTAAGGTTATTCCCGTTATATGAAACTTATGTAAGTTAATGGATATGTCTTCTATGCTTTAATTGTTGTGTGGCATATTTAACATTGTTATTTTCTTTTATTGGACTGGTTTCCCTTTTTCTTCATTTTCAAATTATCAACTTCCCAATATTTACCACTCTCCATTGGTTTTACTCAATAATATATAAGTAAACCTTATATTAGTTAATTTTTTTGATGGTGAGGAATTTTAGGATTCTTTAATCCCAACTATGGGTTTTAGTGACACATTTTTACCATTGACATAGAGATTGAGTAACTAATAGTACTTTTGCATAGAATTTTTCTCATCTAATAATTCAACAACTATACTATTTTTAAAAAAACATCATATCATTTACATTAAAGAAATAAGAGAATTTAATATTTAATTTATTAAACTATATTAAACAAAAACCGTTATTCATTTCGTCAATGTGTGGTTTTGTTTATCTACAAATCCCATGTTTCGAAGAATTTATTGTTAATGTCACTAGTTATTATTATTGAAAGTAGTACGTAATTTAAATCATCTATTTACATATTTCATTTTGTAGTTGCATAATGTTACTGTATTTATATTATTTCATATGAATGGAAAAAAATTTCTTACACTATATTCATGTGCATTTGCACATACGCTACAACTAATATTTTTAAAAGTACGATGAAAGATGAAAAGAAGGTTGATAGATCACTATCGACACTCACTATGGAGCCACACTGTTGATCAGTCATTCCCAAGAGAAGATAATGGTGAATAGCTCATGCCTATTGTTCTACTCAATACCTGTCAAAGGATCATTACTGTGATTGGACAGGCCATTGTGATCGATCGGACTACATGTTGGGATCGATCAGAGCGCTATTTGGTGTAACTTTTTTTTTCACGTGGTAGCATTAAATGTGTTTGATTATTATAACACCACACCAACCGAAAATAAAATTTGACAATGTCATATGCAATTAGATATACTTTTTTATTGATTGATCTACTAAAGTGAAATATTTTTTATTTGAAAACTAAGTTGTCAAAGAGAACAAAAACCAATCTCTCATAATAGAAAATGTGATTTTAAAAACATTGAATTAAAAAGCATCTTAAAAGTATTTTAACATTTTTCATTGAGAACCCTAACATACCCCAACATTCACACATACATGAGGGTCATGTGATCTAGAAGTAGACACGTGTATAGAATTAAAAACATTGAATTAAAAAAAAGTGTTCCAAGAAGAAAGTGGTTTACTTCATTGCCCATATTAAAGTGTTCCAATGAAAAGAGATAGTTAGATCAACTCAAAAAACGTTGTAGGGATAAAATAGGTAAATCAAATAAATTTACACCATGTTGTTTGTCTCATATGCATCACATTCTTTTAATATAGTGTACTACATGCTGGGATCGATCAGAGGATTGTTTGGTGTAACTTCTTTTTCACGTGGTAGCATTAAAAGTGTTTGATTATTATAATACCACACCAACCGAAAATAAAATTTGACAATGTCATATACAATTTGATATACCTTCTTATTAATTGTTCTATTAAAATGAAATATTTTTTTTAGTTGAAACCTAAGTTATCAAAGAGAACAAATCCAATCTCATAATAGAAAATGTAATTTTAAAAACATTGAATTAAAAAACATCTTAAAAGTATTTTAAAATTTTTCATTGAGAACCCTAACACACCCCAACATATTCACACATAGATGAGGGACATGTGACCAAGAAGTGGAACTTGGGCGGGTTGAACTCGACCCAACCCGACTCGTGGGCGGATTCGGGTTGGGATTTTTTATCGTCGGGTTCAACCCGACCCGAACTCGAACCCAATTCGAGTCAGGTTCGGGTTGATGTCTCGGGTTGGCCGAGTTGAACCCGAACCCGTAGATGTTTATAGAAGGGTTAAATCTGGACCCTCCATCACTCGAAATGGTAAAATCACAGCCCTTTATTCAACTAAACCTAATTCATCTAATACCCCCATTCATTCACTGGCCACTGTTGTCACAAACACAAAGACTGAAAACCTCTCTTGATCTCTTCAACCCTCTTCAACCAATCAATCCTCACGGCCTCTCTTCAAACCTCTTCAACCCTCACGGCCCTCACCGACCCACGAGGCCACGACTCTCACCGACTTGTACATCTTGTTTTTAAAACTCAAATTGAGGGATGTAAGATTAAATCCTTAAATCAGATTTCAAGCATTAGTTCGATTGTTTGTTTTTACATAGCAAAGGCTTAAAATCAAAAGGGGTACATGCATCGATTTAATGGAAGTTGTATATATAACGAAAAAAATCACCGTGTGAGATAAAAATAGAACTACTGAAACATCATTTTCTTAGATTGCAGATACATGTTTATAACTCTATATGTTCCATATTGAATTTATTTGTCCATAACTTTAATATACTAAATTTTTTGGGTTGAAATAACTTTACATGACTGAAATTTCATAGAAGGAACTTGAGCCTTTAATTTTATATATTCATCTTGCGGATATGTTTCTGAAATTAATTAGGTCTCCATGGGTTAATAGTATACATTTAAGTTTCCAGTCATAAATTTGTTCTGCTTAATTTCTGAAGTTGCTTAATAAGGCATCCTATGGCAGGTTGTGATTTCAATATGATATGTGGTTGACTATTCATGTATAGTTTAAGATTACATGAGTATTCAGGAACTGATAAACATTATAGATACTTAGGTTTAATGTTTCATCATTCAACTACATTAAGGTATAGGTTTCTGGACGGAGGATTGTTGGCATAGCAATTTGGCTTGCATCATTTTGACATTTTCAATGATGAGTCAAAGAAGAGGGCATAAAAATAGTACATCTCTACATCTTGCACGTTCCCATCCCACCTTTTTAAAGGGTCCTCGACAAAAATTTAGATATCCAGTAACAAACCTAGGAGCCCAGATGTCTCTAATTTTTTGACCAATGTCCTTTCGATAAGATTAACCTTGTACTATGATTAATCATGAATCATGGCTCATTCTTTAGTTTCATCATGTTTTGAGGGATTCTCCTGTTATTGAATTGCAGGTACTTGATAGCCTCATCTTACAAATATATAATTAAAGTTTTATCTACTTACTTTCTTAGTTAAATTAATATATCATTAATTTATCATTTGTCTTTTTTTTTGTTTTAGTGTTGAAAGATGATTATAAAGCTCCATGTTTTAAAGCTTCAACCTCAAGTGGTGTCAATTAAATACATTTTGTAAGTTTTCTAAAATATAATTTATAGCTTGTTATAATGATATTTTCTTTGATTTTATGTAATTTACTAACATAACTATCTTATTTTTTCTCATGTGTTCTATAGGGATATAATGAAGTTTGTGTTATTGAAGAACATGTTTATTTTTTTGTGGTGAGGAACATTCTAAAGTTTTTGATGTGGTGAAGGAACAATCTTGAGTCTACACTTTTTGATGTCGTGAAGAATAGTCTATGGACACTTTTTGATGTGGACATGTGGTGAAGAACAGTTTACTTTTTTATGTGTTTGTATGTATCAAGTTATTTCTTTTTATTTATGTTTGAAGTATACTAGTAAGTATATTTAAACTGTTACAGTATCTGTGGCCATGGTGTAGATACCCTAATTTTGACCATCCAAAGAAAAGAAATTTACTTCAAGTAATATATGAAATTGACCACCTTTGGACATTTAATGAAAACTTCCTTAGAAACCAGAACCGGAAACCCTAAAGTCCAACACTTGGAAAAAAAATTATGAAACCTGGACAGGGGCGGCTACTTGAGAGTAGCCACCCCCCTAACCGACCCCAAACCGCTTCTCTGGATGGGACATAAAGCAGCATTTAATGTTGATGATTACGGCCATTTGTGCCCCTTAGCCACCCCATCTTGGCCGGTTCAACCTTAGTAACCAACCCAAGCCACCGCTTGTCAGAGATGGAACGTTTGGCAGATCATAACGGGGGTGGCTACTTGAGAGTAACCGCCCCTCACTGGGCGTCGCCCCTCACCTGGACATTGTCAGAAGAACAGAGAATTAATGGGGGGTCAAATCAACCACCCTATTATCCAATTTGATCTATTGTCCAGTGGACACTCCCCTACCCCTTTTTTACTATAAATAGGGGGCATCCAACTCTTTTTCTACTAAAAACCATCATAATCCCCACTTCAAAACACTAGAAATTCAAATCAAGACATACATTTCATTCCCAAACCCACACCCTACACCACCAATCCAAAACCCTTGAGAGAGAAAGTGAGAGAGAAACTCATTTCCTATACAAAATCCACTCTCTAAATCCACTCTCCAACACCCAGGTTAAAACTAGCTTAACCTCAGCCAAACTCAAACCCACTTCCTACCCAGGTTCTATCCAAATTGAACCAGATCCCAAGCGGCTAACCCAAACCAGCCATCCCCCACCAGGCGGCTATTATCCACTAGCCGACCCTCACCTACATCCGATTTTCAAAACCTCATTTATCGAGTTCCTGAGGCAGAATAGGATTCCTGTTTTTCACCTCTGCGTATGGTATATCCGTGTCCTAACGCGAAGACCCAACAAACTCCCCCACGAAAGCGATCAAATCCGACTCAACTTTTCCTGCTTTTTGAGAAAGCAAGTGGCGATCACACACCCCCCTGAATCCTCCTGTGGAGCTATCGGGCGCCCCAGCAAGGAACGAAATCCCCACCACCTTCCGAGAGACGTTCCAACCGAGCCTGCCAAGGCACGCACCGGACCCGAATCCTTGAAGAACACACATGCCAACCAAGACCGGAGGAGGGAGAAGAAGAAAGGCTATCCGGAGCGCACTTTCTTCCCGAAATCTAATACCGACACATGGGTGGTTGATTTTGATACACTATCTTTGTGTTGCTCTCCTTGTAGCATGGATAAAAAGTTCTTTTAGTTTTTGTGAGTGTTGTGCAGGCTTATTATTAGGTCCCCTACCTTATTAAGGCTTCTTTAAAGTTCTCGTAAAGAGCTCTTAAGAAGTTTTAACCCTTCTATTACCATTCAAATTTCAATATATTTTTTGTTTTATTCTTCTTGCAACTTTGCTCAAGCATTCTTCAGATTTTATGTTTATTCATAGAAGCTAATTCTCAAAATTAATTGTCCTTGAGGGTTATTTAATCAAAATCTTTAATTTTTTTTAATCATTCACAAAAATAACCCGAGCTCGGCCCGAGCCCAACCCGAACCCAAGCCCTGGTTCAACCCGAACCCGCGGGTTGAGGTCAGGTTTGGGCTCGGGTTGCATCCTTCGGGTTGAGGTCGGGTTCAGGCTCGGGTTCGGGTTGAGCTCTATGCAATGTGGGTTAAAGCCAAACCCGACCCAACCCACCTGAGTTGCACCCCTAAGTAACCCCACCACCTCAATGTTCGTCCTCAAAACAACACATCACTTTTTTTAAATGATAAATATCCTTCCAAAAATCATCAAATTATTATAAACTAAGTAGAATATAAACACATAAACAAAATATACAAGCAAAATAGAGAAATAGAGAGAGGATTTTTTCTTCAATTGTTGGTTGTAGAATACATGAGAAACCCCTATATTTATAGGGTGCATGGAGGAATCCCAAAAATGAGGAGTTATAAGTCCATAGAATTGAGGGGTAGATAGTGAGGTGATTAATAGTGGGGGTTATGGAGTTAAATGAGAGGGGTTATGGAGTAGAAGAGTGGGGGAGGTTATGGCTAGGAGGAGTGGTGGGTATCCACTATATTTACAACACTCCCCCTTGGATGACCACCACGCTAAGATAACTCATTAAAACCTTGCTTGGAAAACCCAGTGGAAAAAAACCAAAGCGAAGGAAAAAGAGTACAATGTAACTTAATCGTATAATGGTGTATGCGTTTAACACTGCCTCGTTAAAACCTTGCCAGGAAAATCCATTGGGATAAAACCTAGGTGAAGAAAAAATAGTACAGTTCGCAAAATGTCATTAAAAATTACTCCCCCTCATAAATACAAGATTTCAAGAATTTTGGTCGCCAACTTGTCGCATCCCGATGTTATACACCAGCTTCTTGAATGTTGACGTCGACAAAGCTTTAGTGAACAAATCTGCAAGATTGTCCTTTGACTGAATTTATTGAACATCAATTTCATGTCTCTGCTGGAGCTCATGAGTGTAAAAAACTTTTAGAGAAATATGCTTCGTTCTATCACCCTTAATATATCCCCCTTTGATTTGAGCAGTGCATGGTGCATTGTCTTCATAAATAGTTGTTGGAACATCTGTAATGAGAGATAGTCCGCATGCAGTATGAATATGATGAACCAAAGACCTTATCCACACGCATTCCCGACTTGCTTCGTGGAGTGCAAGAATCTCAGAGTGGTTAGAAGACGTGGCGACCAAAGTCTGTTTCGTAGATCGCCAAGAGATCGCTGTGCCACCGCAAGTGAATACATACCCTGTTTGTGAGCGAGCCTTGTGAGGATCTGAAAGATATCCTGAATCTGCATAACCCTTCAATTGTGCACCATTATTGGAATCTTTGCATAGAATAGGCCCATGTCTGACGTTCCACGAAGATAACGAAAAATGTGCTTCACACCATTCCAATGCCGTCGAGTTGGTGCAGAACTAAATCTGGCCAATAAATTAACTGAAAATGCAATGTCAGGTCTAGTGCATTGGGCTAAATATAATAAGGCACCAATTGCACTAAGATAAGGTACTTCAGGATCAAGAAGATTTTCATCATCTTCTTTCGGACGAAAAGGGTCCTTCTTTGGGTCAAGTGACCTTACCACCATAGGAGTACTTAATGGATGACATTTGTCCATATTAAAACGCTTCAGATTTTTTCAACATATGTTGTTTGATGAACAAGTATCCCGTTTGAACTCCGCTCAATCTGCAGGCCGAGACAATATCTTGTTTTTCCTAAGATCTTTCATTTCAAACTCCTTTTTAGATATTCAGAAGCCTTTTCGAGCTCTCCAGGAGTCCCAATTAGATTGATATCATCAACATATACTGCAATAATAGCAAATCCGAGTTCTGTTTTCTTAATAAATATACAGGGGCATATTGGATTATTGACATATCCTTATTTTATTAAGTGCTTACTAAGACGGTTATACCACACATTCATCCAAATTTCTTTAATCCATACAAGGATCGTCTTAGCTTGATTGAGTACATGTTTCGTGGTATTGCTTCAGGCAATTTTAGTCCTTCAGGAACTTTCATATAAATGTTGGTATCTAATTTTTCATATAAATATGCAGTAACCACATCCATTAGATGCATGTCAAGTCCTTCTGAGACTACAAGACTAATTAAATACCGAAATGTGATTGTGTCCATCACAGGAGAATATGTCTCTTCAAAATCGATCCCAGATCTCTGCAGGAAACCCTGTACCACAAGACGAGTTTTGTATCTAACAATCTCGTTTCTTTCATTTTGTTTAACATTTACATCCTATTGGTTTAACACCTTCAGGGGTTATGACTAGTGGTCCAAATACTTAGTGTTTTGCAAGTGAATCCAATTCTGTTTGAATAGCAGCTTTCCATTGTGGCCAACAATTTTTTCGTCTGCATTCATCCACTGAACGTGGTTCTGAATCATCATATGAAATGATTTCTGTAGCTACTGCAAAAGAGAATATATCATCAACAAGCACTTGCTTTCGATCCCACAATATTTGTGAATTTGCTTAATTTATGGAAATTTCTTCATTTCCATGTACTTGATCTTCATGCACGGGTATCACTTCAGGGACGTCAGTCTCTCTAGGGACTTGTGTCACTTCAGGGATTTCTTCTGTAGGATTTATTATTGTTAGTCTTTCAAGTGTTTCATGCTCTTCTAGAGAATTATTCTTTATTGATTTTCTCCTTCGGGCAGCTGAATCTTTTGAGCATAGAGGTCTTCCACGCTTCAGGCGTGTCTTTATTGATTCATTAGCCGGCATATTAATAGTTTTTCCTATTGGAACATCAATCCGAGCTGGAGTATTAGCAGCTGGAATATGTGATTTCATCACTTTTGCTGCATCATTGAATGCATCTGGCAATTTATGCGCAATTCTTTGAAGATGGGTGATTCTTTGCACTTCAATTTCACATTGATTAGTGTGAGGATCAAGATGATCCAAAGATGGAGTTTTCCAAGTAAGTTCACGTCATTCTTCTGGCGACGGATTTTCTCCCCCTAACGACGGGAATGTTGTCTCATCTAAATGACAATTCGCAAATCGAGCGGTAAAAACATCCCCTGTCAATGGTTCAAGATATCTTATAATATAAGGAGAATCAAAGCCTACATAAATTCTCAATCGACGTTGAGGGCCCATTTTAGTTCGTTGTGATAGGAACTTGTACAGCACAACCAAAAATACGAAGATGTGAAATATTTGATTGATGATAAGCAGTTGGTTGAAGGCGAACTAATGTTGCTGCATGCAATATAGCGTGACCCCAAGCTGAAACGGGTAATTTTGTCCTCAAAAACATAGGACGTGCAATTAGCTGAAGATGCTTAATAAATGATTCAGCTAATCCATTTTGGGTGTGCACATGAGCAATTGGGTGTTCAACATCGATGCCATGCGATATACAATAGTCGTTAAAAGTTTTCGATGTGAATTCACCATCTCCATCAAGGCGTATTGACTTTATAGGATAATCCAAAAATGAGACTGTAATCGGATTATTTGAGCAAGTAGTCTTGCAAATGCAACATTCCGAGTGGATAACAGACATAATGCGACCATCTAGCAGATGCGTTTATTAATACCATAAAATACTTAAATGGTCCACATGGGGGGTGGATTGGGCCACATATATCCTCTTGAATTCTTTGCAAAAATGTTGGTGACTCAACATTGACTTTTCTAGGGGATGGTCTAACTATCAATTTTCCTTGTGAGCATGAAATACATTGATAGTGATTAGGTAAAAGAATCTTCTGGTTCTTTAATGGATGCCCAAATGAATTATCAATTATTCGACGCATCATTGTAGACCCTGGATGCCCAAGACGATCATGCCAAAGCGTAAAAATATCTGAATCATAGAACTTCTGGTTCATTACAGTGTATGATTCGATTGTTTTTATGGTTGTATAATACAACCCGGATGAGAGAGCATGAAGTTTCTCTAATATATGCTTAGAACCTGAAATAATTGAAGTAATGCATAAATACTCCATATTATTTTCACTTAGAGTCTCAATATGATATCCATTAAGACGAATATCTTTAAAACTTAGCAGATTTCTTCTGGATCTTGCTGAATATAATGCATCATTAATACAAAATTTTGTACCTCCTGGTAATATTATATTTGCTCTGCCGGAGCCTTCAATTAATTTTGTAGTACCAGAGAAGGTATTAATATTTGCATTGATTAATGTCAATATCGAGAAATATGTTTTATTTCGTAGGATCGTATGCGTTGTTGCGCTGTCTGCCAGACAGATGTCACCAACCATAGCCATTCTTGTAAAAAGAAAAATGAAATAAATAAGATAAATATAAATATAAGAAAATGCATTTCAGATAACAAAGAAAAATGATAAAAATACATAAATGACAAAGTTTGATCGTACATCAGGTACGTGACTATATTTTAAGCACCAGATTGATAACAATCATTTTCCTTGTGTTAGGGGTTTGTTCTACAAACTTTTACCCTTCAATTATGCTTTTGTTTAATTGCAAATCACTTCCAGTGGTTAGAGATGTTTTACAAACTCTATGATTGTTGTGCTATTGACTATATAAATCATGATCTCATCATTCTTGACCACAACTTCCATGACGAACATAAAATAAAATGCATTTACTTCGGGTAATGTGCTATGCCATTGAGTTGGTTTACATGAGAAAAAAAATCGTTATTCGGCAATGAGAATATATAAAATTGATGCTCTCAATATTGCTACAACTGGAGCATATTTAAGGCATAATGGCCGGTGGAGCTTTGTCAATGAGGAATTAATCTTTAAAATCTTTTTATTATGATGATAATGGTGAATGCTAATCATAATTTACATGTTCCTGCTGGGATACATGGATCTTCTTTTTTTTCATCTGGTCCTTCAAGGACCCAAAAAAATATATATCATATAACTTTTGTTTTGTACTACAGGGATACGTGCAATCATGATTTATGTATATATATATCATTCAGGGATAAAAATTATATGGTCCTTCAGGGATACATTCTAATCATATCTTTCACATGATCCTGTAAGGATCCATGTAATAATTTTTTTTTAGTCCTTCAGGGATAGAATAAATAAAATTTGCATATGGTCTTATTGAAACACATTATTCATAACTTCTACATGGTCCTTCGGGATTCATGTAAATACAATTTTTGTATGGTCCTATAGGGACACATGACATTGTAACACTAACATAAATCTCAAATCAAATATTTATAAATATGAAATTAATTGATACAAGGAATAAGGGCTGATGTTAGCACAAATCTAAGCAACAAGTGAAACATCAAAATATAATCCATAGTCAAATAGAAGAAATTTTAAGCTACAAATTTTAATCATCTCAACCAAAACTTTTTTTTATTTTACATATATATGAATTTGGAACAGATTGAGACTAATATGATTGAAACTAATACATGGCATAGTATGTTACAGTATTGTAACTACAGTATAGTAACCGAAGCACTATATATGTTGAATAAATAAACTAATTAATAAGATATGTATGTCACATACAAAAATGCAATCCATGTTGAAGTCTAGGGAAAACTTTTAATTTTCATTATTAAAAAAAACATACACTGTTATCATACACAGTAATGATAACATGACGTATAAGATCATACCCAGTTATCAAAAAACCGAAGCACTGTTATAAATAAAAATGAAGTAACCACAGTATTTTAATCATCTCAGCCAAAAAATAACCGAAGCATTGTTATCATACACAGTAATGATAACATGAAGTATAAGATCATACACTGTCTAGGAGGAAAAATATTTAGTACCCGTAACACTATTATTATTATTTTTAAATCTCATTATGTAATGAAAACTAATACAATTTTCATGTAAGAAATTGTGAACAGTTACACGAGTAAATAGTGCGTACTTTTCAAAAAAATAACATGACAAAATCTTATAAACCGGTACTGTTGACATCTAATCATATTGTAAACAAAATGAATTCATGATGATTTGAACATCATAAACTCACCAAAATACAAACCTCTTTGACAAAGTAGACTAGAGCGTCATCGTGCTGATAACGTGTTATAAACTAAGTAGAATATAAACACATAAACAAAATACACAAGCAAAATAGAGAAATAGAGAGGATTTTTTTTTCAATTGTTGGTTGTAGAATACATGAAAACTCCTCTATTTATAGGGTGTATGGAGGAATCCCAAAAGTGAGGAGTTACAAGTCCATAGAGGTGAGGGGTAGATAGTGGGGTGATTAATAGTGGGGGTTATGGAGTTAAATGAGAGGGGTTATGGAGTAGAAGAGTGGGGAGGTTATGGCTAGGAGGAGTGGTGGGTATCCACTATATTTACAACATAAATTATATTATGTACTCTTTATTTTTATTTTTTTGATACATAAAGGCCATGGACAGGGGTGACACTATTCCCCTTACTCAAACCCAAAGCAACTATTGGGCTAGAGTCCAACACACAACACAGAACAACAACAGTGGACCTAAAGCCCAACACAACAGCTGTTGACATCTATTCATATTGTAAATAAAATGAATTCATGATGATTTGAACATCATAAACTCACCAAAATACAAACCTCTTTGACGAAGTAGACTAGAGCGTCATCGTGCTGATAACGTGTTATAAACTAAGTAGAATATAAACACATAAACAAAATACACAAGCAAAATAGAGAAATAACATGACAAAATCTTACAAACCGGTACTGTTGACATCTAATCATATTGTAAACAAAATGAATTCATGATGATTTGAACGAAATAGAGAGAGGATTTTTTCTTCAATTGTTGGTTGTAGAATACATGAGAAACTCCTCTATTTATAGGGTGCATGGAGGAATCCCAAAAGTGAGGAGTTACAAGTTCATAGAGGTGAGGGGTATATAGTGGGGTGATTAATAGTGGGGGTTATGGAGTTAAATGAGAGGGTTATGGAGTAGAAGAGTGGGGGAGGTTATGACTAGGAGGAGTGGTGGGTATCCACTATATTTACAACACAAATTATATTATGTACTCTTTATTTTTATTTTTTTGATACATAAAGGCCATGGACAGGGGTGACACTATTCCCCTTACTCAAACACAAAACAACTATTGGGCCAGCGTCCAACACACAACACAGAACAACAACAGTGGACCTAAAGCCCAACACAACAGTTGAGCCCAACAGGGCTGTATTTGCCATTCTCACTGCTGGAGAGACTCGAACCTGAGTAGCGTCGAAGGCGCCGGCGTCCTTACACCACTGGCCTAAGTCCATGGGACCATGTACTCTTTATTTGAGGTTACATACACTTTGACAAAAAAAAAATTATATTTTAAAGTGTATATAATCTTTAAATAAATGTAGATGACCTTGAGGTGATTTTTGTGGGTAACAACACATCATTGTTGAATCATAAAAGAATTGTTTTTCTTTTTATCTCCCCAAAATACGATCGCTTGGTAATGTTTTTTTAATTTCTTTTTTCTTTTATTTGCTTTTGTACTTAATTGTTGGACTTAAAAGTTTGTTTTTTATATATAATACATATAGTGATTATATATTTTGAGATAATTTGATAAAATTCTCATTGTTTTATACTTGTATGTGATAAATAAATGTTATAAACATTTATGTTTTATGATTTTTGAGATGTTTAATATGTTGATTTTAATAAAAATATATATATATTTATGAGTACAATTCTCTTTTATGTTAAAATATTTTAATTTGTTCTGAAACATTTATAATGGTTTTTTGAAGAAAAATGTGAACATTTTCAATTCAATAAAATCAGAAGATCATGTTCAAATTGGAGATGAGAGGAATATAAGAGAAAAAACATAACAAAAAAACCAGTGAATGGGATCTACCACGATCCGATAAACAAGGTGGGAGGGGTGGGGCAAATGTTGATTTTAATGTGAAACTCTGGACAAGACGTAATGCATATGGATTTTCCATTACATAATCAGTGGGATCGGGTTAGGTCTAACGTGTTCCTCACCGTTCAATCTTTTTATTTTGAGTACACAAATTAGTTGAATCCTAAAAAGAAGGTTTAGAATTTAATTGCATTCTAAGTTTAGTTGTGCAATCTTACAAATTATCTTATTCAAAACAAAAAAAAGGATCGGACGGTCAGCAACGCGTTGAACAATCAAATTGTACAACACCTGTTGAACCTAACCCGATCCCATAATCCGTAGGGTTAATTTGCCAAGGGTATCAAGTTGTGGAATAAGAGGATGAATGTGATGATAAATAAAAGAAGAACAACTTATTCTGTTTAATATAATTCATGATAAAATGTAAACAATTGTCCTATTTTTAAAAAGAAAATGGAAATGTTTTATTCCATCTAAAAACTAAAACAAAATTTATTCATACTCTTTGTCCATATTTGAACAAATATGATAATAATAAAATTCATTACTTTTTTATTATATAAAATTAAAACAACTTATTTTTAAAACTGTAATTTTGCTAAGAGCTACTCAATTCATTTTGTAATTCTATCTCATACACAATGGTAACGCAATATATAAGGTCAACGAACAAATAAAATTTTATTTTTAAAATAAATACTATTATATTATATTTTATATAATAATATGAATTTCAATCAAATATTGTATAATTTAAAACAAACAGGTGTGACTGCACTTCGGTTCATTTTCCTTACGCAGATATGGAGTTAGAGATTGCGAAGATGGTTGGATTTAAATTAGAGCCCGTCTAATCCCACCGAACCCATTGCTCTCCCCCCAACCCAATAAGACTTTAAAACATCTAAAACTGATTTTTATGTTATGCATTTACCCACCCAACCAGCCTATCCCACCAACCTTTTTTTTAAATATTCTCTCCCCACAACTACCACATCAAAATAAACACAAATCTAGTCATACTGGGACGGCTAATGTGCCCTATGGTGTGTCACCCAACACAATTGCATTCTTTTAAAAGTGGCGCGACACACCTTGAGTCACGAGAAGTTGTTCAGGTTGACACAAATTCAGTCAAACTGGAGTGTGTACTGTGACCAAAGGTGTGTCACCGATCACTTTTCAAATTGCAGTATTTTAAAATGGCGCAACACACCTTGTGTCATGTGAAATTATTTGATTTGACACAATGCCAGTCATACGAGATTGTCTATTATGACCTAAGGTGCGTCGTCGAACACTTTTCAACTACAATTATTTTAAAAATTGTTCGACACACCCCGGGTCACTTGGAATTGTTCTGTTTGACACAAATCCAGTCATGTTGGGGCATCTAATGTGACCTAAGGTGTGTCTCCCAACACGACTGCAATCCTTTAAAAATGATGTGACAGACCTTGAGTCACGGGATGTTGTTCGGCTTGACACAAACATAGTCAAACTAAGGTGTGTTGGGTGACCCAAGGTGTGTCATCCAACACTATCCAATTGATACGAGTACCGATTTTTTTTATCCATCATAAATAATTGCTATACAAAACAAATAAATGTCATTAATATCATAGTCAATGAATAGACATTTACTTTTACAAATCCAATACACCATTCCTTTTCGCAAATGAAAAGTTACTATTGACATAACGGTCTTGGATATTCAATATTCACACATCCTAATTACATATCCAACACATCCTCATTAATACCTTCTGATAACTACGCATTATTCAAAATCCAAAATATAATATATTTTTGACAACTACAAATTGTTCAAAAAACAAAATATGGATCAGTTGACAACTACACATTATTCCAAAGTCAAAATATAATACACTTTTTACAACTACACATTGTTGAAAAACCAAAATACACGACAATCATTTTAACTCAAGATCAACAATCGTGTCGCTGCTTTGCCTTGAGTTGACTAGAGGCTGCATCAGGAATGCGTTTGGAGGCCGTTTGGACGCTTTGCCTTGCGTTGACTAAGGTTGACGGAGCCTCTTTGCTAATCTCTCGGATCTACATCTACGGTTGGAGTCTGTTTGAGGAATGCGTTTCTTGGGAGCCATACTGTAAACAAGAAATGGTTAACTAGTCAGAAATACTACCATGATTACAGAGACTTAACTTTGATGTTTATTCTTGTACTATTAAATAAAAAGAAAGAAGACGATGCCGATGAAAGAAAAAAACGTGCAGTATTGTAAAACACTCAAATTTATTATCATATAATATGCATTGTCATTGATGTGGTATACACTGGTATAGTCAAAAGTGCTCTTTGACATCCCCCAAAGAAAAAGTGCTTTATTTTCAAACATAAAAAAGAAATAATACTGATAGAGGAGGATCAAATGTCATGGGTGACTTGTAATGATGTGGAGCAGTTTATTGGTTGACTCCTAATTCAATGCACTTTTAGTCAAGACATGTGGGGTTGTTCACTCTATGCTGAGGTAGGAAGGTGGTGTTTCAATGCGTCCACCACCATATGTTAATATTTTTTTAGCATCTCAACAAAAAAAAGTTTCTTGCCTCTGCTAAGAAGTTTGATAAAATAAATTTTTGAGAGAGACAAATAGATATCCAGCCTTGAATTTAGAGATTGTAAGTAATATCTTTAGGACATAATTGTGCTCATCATTATTGACATTATGGGACTGAGATGTCTCTATAAAATTATGTTTAGTCTCATTTGCAGCCCATAAATCACATGATTGTAGTAACAAAAATTCATTTCAGATATCTTGAAAAATTATGTTCAGCCTCATTTGCAGCCCACACATTTGTATTCAAGTATGTCATATCTTGTTGCCTCATCATATTGAACTCTAAACACAAACAAATTCAAACATAACCCTAGATATCTATGAAAAACCCAAAACCTTATTTTCATGGAATAACTAATTTTTCAATAAAAATATTGAACCCTAAACACAAACAATTCAATGTAAACCTTAGGTTTCTATAAAAAACCTTTTTTTTTTTTTTTTGGAATGCCAAGGCATTCAATCCACACTTCAGTTTTCCTACACCCTAAAAACAAGATATGAACAATAACATTAATATTCTAATGATTCAAGAAGAAGAAGTGATAGTTTACCTACAATATGGTTTGCGGGGATGAAGATACGGCTCCCTGAACGGCCGGCGGTGCACGGGGATGAAAGAGGAACAACGATGACTTGGACTGTGAGAAGAGAGGAGAGGGATGGAGAGAATGGGCTGTGAGAGGAGAGAAGAGAGGGAGGAAGAGGAGAGGGAGAGGGGATCTTTGTTTTTTCAGTTGAAATGGGTGGGGGGCGTGAGATGAGAATGGTTGTGGGTTATATGGTGGTGGGAGGCGTGAGATGAGAATGGTTGTGAGTTGATTTTTATATGGTGGTGGGATTAGGTTTATCATTAAGTTACAGCCCGTTTGGCTAGCGGAATAGGGGTGGAATATGGGAGGAATAGACAAAAAGGGTGTTTGGGTAGACGGAATAAGAGGGTATAGCTATGCGGAATAAGAAGAGAATAAGCTGGTATTTGTATTCCAAGTCCACCCATGGAATTATGTTATTCTTCCACTGAAATAAGGGGACCCACCTATCAAATCACATATCATCACATCAAATCACATGTCATCACCTCTTATACATCAATGGGGCCCACATGTCAAATCAATTTTTTACACTTTATTCTCATCTTATTCATCATCAACCAAACACTTCAACCTTTATTATTACGTTTCCAATTAGAATAACTGAAAACACAACCAAACATAAAATCTTTTATTCTATTGATAAAGTCAACAATTCCTGGAATATGTATAAACCCCGGCCCCCCTTTGGGAAGTGGAATTGCCTTATTCAGCCCTGATAGTTATACGGGGATAGATAATAGTGTTTGACAGAATAAGTTTATCCGTGTTTGGTTGTAATTTTGTTATTCTTATTTATTCTTCTTGGAAAACGTAAAATTCAGATTTTTGGTGCTTGGTTGACCTAGAATAAGCTGTGGATAAATGGTTGATAAGAGATGGATAGAGAATTATTATTTTCAAAATGTCAACTTTGCCCCTATAATAATTTTGTGATTGGTGTAATTGATGAATATAAATCAATCCATGATGAGTGTAATTAAATCTGGACCGTCCATTTTATGTAATATTTGATGGTGGACCTTTATATATATTGAACATTTAACTCTATGTATGCTTAGTGTTGATTCCAATTGTTTTGTAATGATTCCAATTAAAGGGTTATGTGTTAATTAAATTTACTCAATCCCTTGGTCATAAATAATAATAAATTAATTTTTTTTATTTTTGCCTAATCAAATGACTGAGAATTATTAACAAATTTTATTACCAATCTTAATCTTTTTACAGTATCAAATAACCCTAGTCAAAGTATATATTGTTTCTCGATTGAATTTATTTATATGTGTTATATGTCAATTTTCTGAAAACTTATAATAGGGTCCACTAAGTTATTTATGCACCCATACCTTGTTTTTTTTTTATAAACCAGGTAAATATATGTCAAAAAACGATATATACAGAAATAACCTAAGCCATAATAATTACAAATATACTGCATATTTGATATTGATCATATTTTTCTCACATAAAACAACCACTTCACATTTATCCAAAATGACTGACATGCATCAACCTCTTGTGCATCTATACAAAATCCCTTCTCATCTAGGAAACCATGGTCAACATAAAAGTTGGTACTAGGACATCCCTGTTATCAAGGTTAAATCTAACATTTCATAAATCACACACAAATTCAGAGACATAAATATGACATGTTATAAGAAGGCTAAATTATATAATGCACAACAAGATAAGACATCATCACAAACTTACATTCACATTTTAATATTCACATTAACCTCCTGTACCACCGAGGTTAAGTCAAAATTAGCATCCTGGATAAACAGAATGTGGTGTTTAAACATCCATACAAACTGAATCATCCACAAAATTAGCCCATAAATTAGTGGTCAACACAAAATAAAAGTTTAAGTTTGTCTGATCATCCTAACCCCTGTATATTATCAATGACGCAGGATCAAAACAAATAGCATAACAAAAATACATCCCACAAGAAGAATAAGTGTGCCAAACAAACCCAGAAAGAGAGACATAACTGGAATCCCATAAACAGTCATATCTCAGTGAAGCAGAGAGTGGCTCGAACGTCTGTTGAACTTCGACGTGATTGTTCTGCACTATACGACAAGTGGTGGTACACTGGCTGTGAGGAGTCTGGCAAAATCTCGGTTGGTGTAGGATCTGGAATGTCTACAGTAGCTGGTGGAGTGTCTGGTAGCAGTGGTCTATTCATGCCATTAGTCCCATCTGATGGAGGGGGTGTGGAATCTGACATGACAATAGGTGCATCTGCCTCTAGGCTTGCATTGACGGAGTTGATGAATATGAACCCCTCCTCGATATCGTGAACACCCATGAACGTCGCACCTCTTAAGCGATACACCTGCGCGTGACAGGCTGCCCAATTGTCATACACCCCGGGCCTCCTTTCCTTCGCGATCGCATAAAATGGATAATTTCTCATCTGATGGAAACAAATACATGTTACATAAATGACATAATAAAGAGTGGGGTTAATTCAAATCACATAGTCAAAGAAATGAATGCTGTATATAACTAAATAAATATCATAGAATGCAAATGCCAACATGGGTTGAATACATTGACAAACCAAACTACCAGAAACGCCACCATCGCACTGCCTCTGCAATTAGAAAACCCATATTTAGATGAATAACACATCAATGATTATTAAATTCACATCACATAATCTAAATACACTTTTTCAACATTCAGTTACATTCCTATCCCCCCCCCCTACAATTGATCAGTAATCATTGTTCGCAGTTGAGCCCCTCCGACGTTATCCTCATTTGTCACGTCGGTATTTCCTTCATCTTTGGCCTCCCCAACTCCATCCATATCCTCTTGACTCATATTAAATAAGATGTCTGACCCTTCCTCCCTACGTATGAAGTTATGGAGTATGCAACATGCAAAGTACAATTCTAGTCTGGGTTCTGAATGGATAATATGGAGTGCATCTAAGACATTTGAATCGCATTTTTAGAACTCCAAATGCACACTCAATGACATTAACCTCAACTGTGCATGTCTATGGTTGAAGAGTTCATTTGGACCGCTATATCTATTACATCTGCGATTCAGAAACTCAGATAAATGATATCTATGGGGACGGTAAGGTGCAAGAAACTTATCAGTATTCGCGTATCCATAGTCAACCAAATAATATTTTCCTGGTAGAAATATTCGTATTAGTAAAACCCCATACTCCAATGCCCATCTAAGGACTTTCATGTCGGCCGTTGAACCGTCCCAACCAACGACGACGTATTGAAATTGCAAGTCAAACGAGCAAGCAGCCATCACGTTCTGTGATATCCATCCCTTCCTGTTGCGATGTCGTGTTGCCTTATTTTTTCTGACAAATGCAAGGATGTGTGTCCCATCAATTGCCCCCACCGCATTCTATAATTCAACATCACATGTATTTGCATAAGATTGATAGATGCATATATGAGGAAGATCAGCAATAGAACATGTTATGAGTAGTATGAACTCACCTTAAAATATGGGTAAAAGGTTTTGTTGTGCCTCACATGGGGATGGACTTGCACATTATTTTGTGGGAGGTTGATGTACTTCATTTTAGGGACACCACTGTTTTGAGGACAGCATTGAAGTGTCTACTAATTGTCTCCCCTGAATGGTGAAAGCGTTCTGATAACATCCTATTAGACACACCATGGCCGAGAGCATGAAGAAAGATTGCAAGATGTTCGGTACAAGTGACGTTGGTAGTGTCTTTCAAGAGACCCTTGTTGATCAAGACATCCCGCAATTTTATGAACATTGGAGGACTAATGCGCAGATTCTCATATGCCCTAGCCTCATGTCCTTGGAGCAACTCATGTACAAATGCATGGTAGGATAAGGGTCCAGTTCTCATCGGTCTTCTTGTCAATGATTGACGTTCAACCCGATACTTGAAATGGTCAAGTACATAGGCCATCTCTAGGAACATTGATTCTTCATCCTCTTCAAAAAATTGCCTAAAAAATTCAACCGAGTCTTTTCCTTGTTGAGGAATCCATGGACTGCATTGGGCAAATAAGAGAGCATTGAATATACATATACACAATGGAAGAGGGATACAAAAGATTTGTTAATTGTCATTCGACGAATGATGTAAGAGTTTAGACATAACATCACCATCACCAACATATATATGTGGATTATCATATAGCATCCATGTGCTACAAATACTTACAAAATTATGAGTGTTTCTATACATAACCCTAAGTCCACATCATTCTAGTTTATACATCAAAAGATGAGAATGTTTTCTTAGGTTACATATCATGAATAATAGTGACAGGTTAGTAGCCTTCCTACCATAGGTGGCTCAAAAAATAATACTATATATGGTCAAACATAAAGGTAGTTGCTTCATTCCCTTCCGATGGTGCAAGTGGAACGTAGATAGATGGTTGATAGTTCATCCCCTGTCTCTCAATCCAATATATCTTCAAGTCATCCGGAATTCCATGAAAATAGTGCGGTTCGCCTCATCCTTGAGAGCCTCAGCTGCAAACCAACTTACTAGCTGAACTGAATTGCCTAAACATCGAAAGACACTTGACTGTCTGCTCCAAAGTGTACTTCCCCTCATAATCCTTTTCCAAGTATTCTTTTGCCACATCATCCCTACGCCTCACAATTTCAATGAACTCAGTCATGTATCATTCAGCAGCAATTGAGTTCTTCACCCTCTTACCAGACCCAGATGATCATTTTTATAGAATTTGCAAATCATCCTCCCCCATGTCTGAAGCATGGATGTTGTGGAACGTTTACCCTTCCTCCTAGAGGTTGGTTCACCTTTATCAGGTATCTCTATTGGTGTGCTGCTCCCCCACTTGTTCTCACATGTGCCCCCTCGATTGAAGTAATCATCCACCGATTGTCTCTTTATATGGAGTGAATCGAACATATTTTTGTTGACCTCCATTGAGTCTCCTTCAGTGTCATTGTCATCCTCATCCTCACTGACGAGGGAGGCATGGGCATGGAATCCCTTGGATGTGGAGTTCCCACATATCATGGAGAATTCCTTGAACCATATAATGGTTTGTCCCAGCATAACTCAAACTTGGTATTGTTCTGCACAGGATAAGTAGACAACGACTTTAATTTAACATCTAATATTAGAAGTCCAAGACAAAACTAAACTATCCTCAATTGTACATACCGATATGACCCTATCCCAGTCTTGTGCATCTCCCGGTACATCCATTTTCCTCGTATCATCCCAACCCCATCCTGTTTTGGTGCTAAGTTCTTGGTATAGGTGATAGGTTTGCTTCAAAACTTTCCAACGATTCTTGCAATGACTCATTTCCAAAGTCATACCAATTGATAGTTCAAGGTTGCGGTGATAGTCTTTTAAGAACTGTTTTGGAAGACCCCTTCACGCAATTATCCTGTTGAAATTGATCTACAAGCATCCATCGGATTGGTCCAGTTTCAAATCCGATTCTTATTGGATGCCATGCGTAGGGGAGGCTGGCTTATCTTTGACATCTAGACACATTGGACACCATGGAATGGATTAAGATACCAACAATAAACATATATTCATTGGTCATTCACACCTATATGAATGCAAAAATAACTAACTCACATGGACACACACACACACATATTCATTGGTCATCCACATCCATATGACTAGGAATAACACCAATTCACATCTAAGACACAAATATGATTTTTGGCCAATGACCTCAGCTACATGAATTAACATATGTAGGTGATGTGTAAACATTATTTATGTGTTATGTTATATGTAACTGTCTAGTTATACACAAGCATGGGATGCACCGATGGGTCTACAAGGTTTCTAGAAATTATTCAACTATCATGTCATAATTTCAAAAAGTGCAAAAAATAATTTAAACCATGAAGTTTGAGTTAGGGGTCGTTATACTAAAAAATGAACACATAATAACACTAAAAAACCATAGGACATAAAAAAATATTTGTATTGGTCATTAATCTCATATTTCACCTTTAACATAAACCAATTATCAAATATATTATTATACGATTCGATTTTAGTGGGAGTTGATTAAACACATGCAACAAATGAGGAATAATAATAGGGAGTGTTAGATTGAGAAGTAAACTAATGTAATGCAACAGAGAGGAGATGAAAACCATAACACACCTAACCCAATGTTCATACATAACCAATTAATTTAACTACAAATATAAAATATGACACAATCCATACAAATTTGGACTCATTCTCTGGGCAGGAATATATAAACAAATATCATTTTTTATATAAACCATATAAGCATATCATATATATTATGTACATCACAAGGTCATAAACCCAAATGTAACTTTTAATATGAACTCCTCAAATAACCAAATATTACATTCCTACCTATGTCCCCTCATAGTATATATAAAAATAGCATTCACATATTAAAACACATGAACATGGCAAATATATTACATCAGTAACTAACTCACATTCCCCAAAAAGAAAATCAAATGAGTCGAACAATTACAAACATACCAAAAGTTATATGGAATTGAAGACCACACATAATAATATAATGAAAGCATATAATAAAAAAAATAACATATAAACAACATATTAAAGCATATCACCCTTATGAATATAATGAAAGGAACAAATATATATCACTGATATATAAAGTGTAATGTAACATATCTTATATATTATATCTCTCAGTGAAGCTCATAACATCAGTAACTAGCATATAAAAAGCATATTTATACAAAGTAGTCCCATATAAAACATATATGTAACTTATTGGTAATTCATATGCTATGTCTACTCAAATAAATTACTTAAACACATAATCATTCATGCTTAAACACCACAAAAAAATTCAAACAAACTTAAACCTTTATACAACCACACTTAAAAAAATACATCCACATTATGTCACAACAGAACTTGGGTATAATGACAATTATTCATATTTAAACAATGAAACATTCCTGACAGTCAATTAAAATTTTCATTATTCATTCATAAACACTGGAACATAGAACCATGAGATTTATGGAGTGAATCAAACAAAGTTGCACCCAACAACTTACATTAAAAACATATAACCCCTGCAACCAAGCAGATGTACTACCCATTTATCAATGAATCCGTCCAAATGACTGGATTGTTCTATGTGAATAGTTAAGAAATAATTACCAATAATAAATAAACTCACAACAGATAGACTACATGCATCAAAGGAAACTTAATTATGGGGTTATTGACTAGTAAATATAATGAGAACAACTCTAGACATGTATTTCAAATCATATTGTGATAAATGGATCACAAAAAACAAGTATAGATAACTTGGAAACACCTGCTCACCCCTATTTTGAAAATGCAGTGCTAAAATTACCTCTGGTAGTAAGGTGCAATGTTTATTTTACTTCAAAAACAGCATGCACATTCATTTATATATAAACCATATATGTTGGCAATATCCATGTCCTGAACGACAATACCCTCATAGCGTAGTTATACATTGTTTTATTTCATCTATATTATTGTAAGTGTTCTATAAGATTTGCATGAATGAATGTGACATATATTGACATACCATAAAATTACATCAATGATAGTTTCATTTGCACTTCTCATCATAGCCAATAACATCTAGCTAGCATCACATTTAAAGTCATGAAAACTTGGAATCAAATCAACAAATTTTAAAAACATTGGAGTACACAACTTACAGTGCTCAACCTCTTAACCTGTTAACATTACTAATCTACAATAAACAATGCAAGTCAACATCAAGGTTTACTCAGACAAATAATATAACTATTGCAATGAGATCCTCTATTGAAAGGTAACAGCTCAAAAAATAAGATATGGATGTTATTGATTACTAGAGAAGAGAACATTTATACTTCAGACATGTGTTAATTAAATTAGACCATGTTCACACATATGGAACACACATATAAGAATACTGCCTGCAATAAAATACATGGATTTATATGGCATGACATATCACTCCCACACTTTAGTAAAGGTAAATATTGGATTATGTTAATGCAATATGTGAAAGTAATATATTTATGACACATTTAACTTAATTGATTTAGTCATCTATAGGGATTGTTAACATTGACAAGTTAAAGATGCATAAGATACTGTGATTTGATAGAAAAGACATAATATTATTTGTGTAAAAGAGGAGATCCGTCTCTTCATGACCCATCTTATATACCCAAGAACAGTCCATATGCAAAATGTGAAAGCTAGAATTATAAACACATACATTGTCAAGATTGAGCCATAGAAACTAACATTCTAAGCAGCCGTAGAAACTTCTACCTAAACCGCAATAGGGGTCTCTCATCTTCCTATCCATGTTGGTCTCTCACAAAGGGAAATACATGCCATTGAAAAGATGTGTTAATTGGATTTATAAAATCACTCTTATTAGTACAAGATATGATTATGAGGTTCTCATACTTTCAAAGTATGTGTGATGGATGCACAATAAATGGAGCTGACTATAGCAATTGTTCATGTAACAAGGTAAGTTGTTTTTTTGAAGAATGCTTGATAACTTCTGAGATATAAAATATTTTAGAATGTGTTTAAAGTTCACATAGAGATAGTAAAGTTCACATAGAGGTAGTTACAGAGTAGTTAGGCATTCCTGGAGAATCAGCGAACTAGTAGAATTAGATGTAAACAAATCAGGTCACAAAGGACATCACTTTTTTTCTTTTTCTAAAGTATAAATATATTTATCTAAGAAATGCATGACTCTTCCACTCATCTGTCTGGAAATTCACATTTTCTCATTTGACAAGAAATTTAAAACTGCATAGGGGTTGATATTGGGTTTAATCCAACAATACACACCAAATTTTCCTAAACTGTTTTATGATGTGAAGAATAAATCCCTGTTATAAGCAACATTCAACAACCCAATATGAATAAACAAGGTCATAATCATGAGATCTACAAAAATGAACAAAAACGCATAACCTAATCACCCCATTCTTAATCACCATCATTTTTCCAAATCAAACAACGAATGCACATGAAAAGCGATGTTCTTCAGCATAAGATCGCTTGAAAACCCATCATTTACCTCCAAATCGTGTAGCTGAATGAGGCGATAAGAAATCTGCAATTCGCCGCCTTCGCTTGATGCCGCCTTTGCTTGATGGGGAGCCACACAACAAGTCGGAGTTGCCTTTGAAGCTGATCTACACAGATTGAAGCTTTCGGAAGGCATTCATGGTGAATCGAAGGGAGGGAGAACTAGGGTTTCCATGGTTTGACAGAGGGATTCGAGTGAGAGAGGTGAGACGGGATGCGTTGTCAATTAAATGTGGGGAGTCAATGTGATGGGATGGCTCGTGGACACGTGTACGAAGATGGATTAAAATTAGTGGAATTTCAACGGTTAGGATGTGATCAGATTTTTTGGTGTTTTTGGGTGGTCGAGATTGAATCATGTGATCAGAGTTCATTGATCGGACGGTCCTAAATATATATGGGTGTATCATTGGGATGTGTTAAAGTAAGGGAGAGAAATTTTTTGTAATGATGATAAAGGGTATTTTTATTCTCAGGAATAGATAAACCCTGATAAGTTATTCTCACATTTTATTAGAATTGTTATCAGCCTTATTCTACCTTATCCTGTCATAGCTATCGGAATTTATCCACGTCAAACAAACAGCGAATAAGAGTTATTCTGCTGTTATTCTTCTCTATTCACTGTTTATGTGAGTTGACAAATGGGGGGCAGAACAGCTTATGCCTTTATCCAAACGGGCCCTTAGAGTTGTGGGGAGAGTTGGTTGGGGGGAGTATTTGAGTTAGTGGCGATAGACCAGCTCTTTAAATTATGGATAAATTATACCATAAATCCATAATTGGCTTCAACCCTACCCGACACCATCTCAATAACCCGCGAAGAGCTACTTCGCTTTATCTGTTCCGCTTCACCTCTCTTTGGGCCTCACACGTGCGGCCGACGGCGGAGGCCATGGCGGACGGTGGATTTGATTCCGACGGTCGCTCGTACAACAACGCGCACGATCTTTGGGCGGAGGAAATCGGCGGAGGTGAGGAGGAGAAGCGCGTGTGGTACAACAAGGGGATCTCCTACTGGCAAGTAAGGAATCAATGATTTCAATCGCCGTTATTGGTTGCTTTCGCCTCTTTTGAAGTAAGTGAAGTTGTTGTTGTTGTTGTTGTGTAGAGTGTGGAGGCTTCAATGGATGGGGTTTTGGGGGGGTTCGGCCACCTGAACGAGACGGACGTGAAGGGGAGTGAAGACTTTCTGAAGACTCTTTTGGCTTCTCGAGGAATGAATGGACCTGGGCAGCATCTCGTCGCGCTCGGTGAGTCTCTGTATCTCTTAAGATCTTTGTGATTATGGTCATTTTGGACTCGAAATGGGTGTGATGAGGAGAAAGATGGGTTCTTGATTGAAAACTTGATATTTGATCGAGTTTGAGTTATTGGGCATTTGGGGTTTAGGGTTTTGGGGAAATGGGTTTTCCTTTTTAATGATGAGCAGGGTTTTGTTATGAGGCTTCAAATGGGTTTATTTGGGTTTGTGAAATGTGTTCCATTGGAGAATGATGGATTCTTGATTGAGAACTTGGTATTTGATGAGTTTGAGTAATTGGCAATTTGGCAAATGGGTTTTCTTTAAAGATAATGTTAGGTACAATCCTAAATATAGTCATCATATGTTTTAATTTTTTTTAAATAGCAAACATCCGCTAATAAGTATGCGCTTTGATGAGAAGTGTATATCTCAAATTGTATGGACTCATTATTAGCCAAAAAAATAAAAAAAATAAAAAAATTAAAGAGGTTTATACCTCGTCATATGGCTATTGGATGACTAAAGAGGTATATGAGATTGTATTTGGGGCTGTAAAAAGGACCGTGTAACAATGCCCTTTCTTTAAATGGGGAACTAGGTTTTGTTCCAAGGCTTCAAATGGGGTTTCTTTGGGTTGAGAAATGTGTCCCATTGGAGAAATGTGTCCCATTGAAACTTGATATTTGGTTGAGTTTGAGTTATTGGGCATCTGGGGTTTAGGGTTTTTGGGGGAATAAGTTTTTCTTTTTAAGTGAGGAGCAGGGTTTTGTTCTGAGGCTATGTATGCATGATCAAGGAAGAATTTTAAATTTTTTTCTTTATTTTTTGGGAGAATATGAACAAGAAGAGAAGGATGCTCATCAAGTCTGGCTGCTGGGCATAAATTAGTGATTTTGCCTTTAAGCATAAGAAGCTAAAAGTTCCGCCATTTTATTTATATCCATTGGTTGAAATTGCCGTCTGAGAAAAATTTCGGTTGACCTGTCACTTACATATTGCATAAATGTGTTAGATTGTAGGGGTTCAATGTTCATCTTTTCTTTGTTTACCTCAGATTATGATTTCTGATATCGGATTAAGGGCTGTTGGCCCTTTGATTTTCGGGTTTTCGGAAATGGGATTCTCTATGCACGGGGAGTGGAGTTTTGTTCCAAGACTCGTGTCATCTAGGATGTGCTTTTATCCTATTTGGGAAAGTTGGGGTTCTAGAGTTTTTGTTTTGGTGGTTGTCCTGTATAGAATTCAGAAAATCTGTTATGAAATAGGGTTTGTTGGAATGATCTAAAATGTGTGAGGTTGTTGTGTTTCTTGAATTAACTTGTTGGGATTTTTGTTTGTATTTTAAAGAAGCCAGTGAGGCATGGGGAAATGGGAGCTTAGAAAGTTCCATTGTTTCTTTAACATACATTGGTTGAAGTTGCAGACTTGCAAGGAGAATTTCCTAAAGATAACTTCTTTTGGCCACTGTTTTACACAATAAGATATTGTTAGTCTTGTAATTAGTCTCACGGGTTTAAAAATGCATTTTAATGTGTAAGAATTTGGTCACATTTTTTGTTTAAAAAAAAGAATTTTGCTCACATTTTTTCTGGTCGAAAGCATGATTTGAAAGTTATCTCACCTTCACCCCACATGTGCCTATTGAGCTCTTGGCTAGACCAGCCCTCCATCTCCCATCATATCACATGGGCTAAACCTCCTCAATGAGCCATGTGTCCCTGTGTGAAGGTCATTTCCGATCCACTGTGTATTGAGGAGTTGGTGGATTATACTAGCCAACAACCAATAGACCCGCCCATATGGGGTGGTGGTGAGGTGAGTTTGCAACCATGACTTAGTCTCACATGATAATCTGTACTCATATATGAGTACATCTTTTGCATCCAAAAAAATATTTACATTTGATGACATTTTTAAAAACATCAGCTCTACGGGCAAAGTGAATAATATATTGTGTATATGCTTGGGGTGTTACTATGTCACATTTTTTTCACTTAAAGAAGGTCACCTGATTGTCATGATTGTCATATGGGTTACATTACATTTGCCTAATGTACTTTTGTTGTCAGATTTATATTACTTATTTTCTTTTCTGTATTTTATTTGGAATGCTTTCCATTATTTAGATTGATTTGTTGCAATGTTACTCATATTCATTGTGCATATCTTCCCAGTGGTGATTCATGCAAAAAATACTATCCATGTGTGAATTTGGAGTAGATTGAATGGTGATTCATGCAAAAAAATATTTGCCATGAATTTTTTTTATTATTGAAAATATTGCAGATTGTGGATCTGGCGTAGGAAGGGTCACAAAGAATCTTCTTTTAAGATATTTTAATGAGGTGAGGACTGTTGATTCATTCTTTTAGCATAGCCCACATGGAATTCTTGGAATTCTGATGAATTTGAATTGTTATTGCTTGTCTTCTTTATTAGTAAAGATTGTTTGGATATCATTGCATTGCAGGTTGTATTACACTAGAAAAATGTTACAATCATTTAGCAATGAACAGTAATTGTGAACTGTGGACTTGTAGTATATCAAAAATTCAGAATATTTTGTATTATTTTGGGTTTTTGTCTAAATTTATTTTTTGGAAACTACCCAAATCATCAACAATCATAAGCTAAAAAGCTCAGGGTATGTTCAAAGCCTCAGCCATTGCAACTGTGATGTCATACCTGGGGTAAAAGTTGTGCATCAGATTTTTTTCCTTGTCATGAATTGCAACAGTTGCTTCTGTGCTTGTGCTGCTGTGAATTGTACTTTTTATCTGCTGCATGATTTAATCTCCTTGCAACATATTATGTATTGCACCTGGATTTAGGTTGATCTTGTTGAACCAGTAAAACATTTATTGGAGGCTGCTCATGGAAGTTTGGCATCTGAAAATAATATGATTGAAGATGCGCACAAGGCTGTCAACTTCTATTGTCTCCCCCTCCAGGTTAATTTGATTTCCACAGGGAGCACATTTTAAACTGCACAGAAGTACTTTTTCCCAAGAAGTTTTTCTTATTTATTTCTGATCTCCTTGTAATAGGAATTTACTCCAGAGGTTGGAAGATATGATGTCATATGGATCCAGTGGTGTATTGGGCAGCTCACAGATGATGACTTCATAGCTTTCTTTGAGAGAGCAAAGGTAATTATCACAATAGGCTATGTAAAAGACAAACATGAATTTAGGCACGCTTGTCCCTGTTATAGCACATATATATTTTTTATTATATTTTTCTAGATAACTTTAATTAAATCAATGTGTTTCTGCTTGTTAAAGCGATCGAGTATCCATGATTTAGCTAGTGCTCATAGATCAATGATCATACATTCCTACTTGTCTAATTTGTTATATGATAAGCACTAGAAAACATCCATAATGTATTTTTTTTTCACTGAAAGTGGGGTGGTAATGTTGACCTAGGCCTGAGTACCAGTTACAAAAGCCTATTTTGACTCCTCATCAACTAATGCAGAGGCCCTTTTGCTTGGTTTATATCTTTTCGGGAAAGAAAGAAAAAAAGACAATCTTGCACAATGTGTGTTTTATGTTCAGTATGTAGTATATCTAATCCATGATGCTTTTTCCAACAAAACACCATCCTAATCTTTTGTATCGTTAATGTCTGGTTCTGATGGACATCTTACTGTGCAGGCTGGCCTTAAGCCTCATGGATTTTTTTTCCTCAAAGAGAATTTCGCAAAAGCAGGTAACGCTGCCCATCTCTCTCTAGTGACACGCATAAAACAATATCCATTGATTAAGCTACCAAAGTGGCCTATCTTTGTACTATTAAGTTTCACTAAACATGGAGAAAAATGTGGTGTAATTCTGGGTAGTTGGACTTATTTTTACTAATTCATTGTAAAAATGGACAAAATAAATAATAACAAAACAAAATTTTATGGAGATTCATGTTTTCAGGATTTGTATATGATAAGGAGGATCACAGCATCACGAGATCCATCCAGTATTTTAAGGACCTGTTTGAGAAGTGTGGATTGCATGTCATTGATATAAAGGTTCGCACTGACACCGATCACTAGCTACAGAAGCAAAATCACTCAATACAAATCACTTCACTCTTCCTAGTTAATGTAAATTTTAAATCTGTTTCAGTGCCAGGAAGATTTTCCCGGGGAATTGTTTGCTGTGAAAATGTTTGCTTTAGAGCCTGAAGAAACAAAACAGACTACTGAAAGCATGGTGGAAAAGCAATCAATCAAGCATGTGACTGATAAAAGAAAGAGGTTTTCTGGAGGCAGAAAGAAGAAGCAATCCAACATGCCTGCTGTGATCAAGTGACCATTATTGCCTCTTCAAATTTTAAAGGTACATAATTTTGGAAGGAAAATTCACAATGTACATTTTTTTTCTCTCTATTCAAGGTTGTGAAATTTTGTTATGGTTGAAACTGGTTTATCCTTCTTAACAAACTTCCCATTCTTGTGATGCACTGTGATATTGTTAGTGGTGTGTGCATGTTTGATGAATAATGACATAATGTTAGCCGAAAACACAGACCTTTTATATGATATCAATTGATCCTTGCTATCAAATAAAAATGCTAAATGAAGGTTACTAGTGAACTGCTGGCAGTGCCAGTGAAAGAATACAACAGAATGTGCTTCTCTGTAGTAGTCCCCTATGTTAATTGAACTTTGACTAATGATACATAATGCATTCCAATATCATGGATATAACTTATTATTGCATACTTCTGTCAATAGTTGGCATTATTGTGGCTGTAGAAGATTCAATCATCCTGTGTCAGCTTCAATATCTTTGCATAGCAACCCTCAATATCTTTGCATAGCAACCCAATGCACATCGCCTGCAGCCTTGCACCACTTTATCTTATCCCTGATGAGCCTATTCACTTTGCTTTCATTTTCATTACCTTGATTGTACCATTGTAGAGATTTATCTTCCTAGTGCTTCTCATGCATTTAGCTATAGCGTGAAGATTTTTATTGTTGAGATTCTCATTAGGCCTAGTTTAATAAGGGGATATGTGGTGGGATAATGAAATAATTGGAGTGATGGATGATTGGAAAACAACTTATTCCATAACTGGGATAAAGTTTCCACTATTGTCGTGATTTTAAAATGAAAATGAAGATTTTTTTTTGTTCTATTTAAATGTTAGTAACATTTATCTTTTATTTTTGTTTTGATTTTAATAAATGCCAATAAAGATAAAACTAAAAGGATTTCTATCATTTAAAACTAAGATAATTGTCCTTGAAATCTTAGCGCTTTGTCAAATTAGCCCTATTTCTTGATGAATCGTTAGGCTTAGCTTTAGATTCTGAGACAGAGAGGAGTCCCTATTAATCTTTATACCCAATATATAATAAGTTAATAAGTTTTATCCACTCTCCATTGACTGGAAAAAAATTGAACAAAAAAAAGGGTGTCACGTCCGACGAGGTATACTCTTTGTTAAACAAATTAAGTAATTTTTTAAATTATTCCATACTATTCATTGGATTATAAATCTTATTTTATGAAAGTAAAATCTTCATTACTTGAAGTATACGTGTAAAAAAATTTAAAAGATGTGAGAACTACGCATGGCTTGTATGTAATTAAGGGTGGTAAATGAGCCGAATGAGTTAAGCTTTGATATGCTCAAGCTTGGCTCGGGTTCGGGACTGAATTTAATTTTGTGTTTAAGCTCAGTTTGTTTGTATTATAAACAGCTCAGTTGAAGCTCGGCTTGGCTCGTTTGTAAAATCAGAACACTAATCAATACAAGGTTATTCTCGTTTAGGCTTGTGAGCTCTGCTCATTTAGGTTAAATGTTTTTGTTCAACCTCTAAAAACTCGAAAATGAGGAACACCAGACTCATTTAGGCTCGTGAACTCAACTTGGTTCATTTATAATTGAGTCTTAAAAATGGTTCAAATTTGATTCATTTGTCTAATTGAACGAGCCCGAATAAGCCTCAACGAGCTCCTACTGAGCTGAGACCGAACGAGTTTCAACTGAGCCGAATATAAGCTAAGCACGAGCGGCTCGGTTCATTTACGAGCCCATGTTATACGCAAACAAAATTCCATTATAACTTCTTCAATTGCTATCCAACCTGAATAAAATGGTTATATCGCTAATTTTTTTAAAGGATATTGATTGATATCCTCAATTCGTTTTGGAGTCATGATTGCAATATAAAAATTGCCTTTTACACTACAATATGTTACTAATACTATATTACGAAAATATAAAATGTATTTATTCAATTTATATGAGTATATTTTTTATTTTATAAATATATATATTTTTTAATCCAATATATATTTCATCAAAAATCAAAATATACGCATAAACTGGGATGAAAAAAGTTGGGCGTAACATTTTCCTTGCCCAAACTAGAAAAAATCATTCTTTAATTTGAATCATCATGCATTTTGAGGAGCACGTCTATATCGTGGAAAATGTTACACTCAGACTACATGTTTTTTATTTATTTTTTAAAATTAATTAGGAGTTCATGTGATCATCCGTGTTTATTATTTTTAGATCCGTGAAATTTTTTAAATATTTTTTAGATCTCTACGGTTGTGAAAAATTATCTTTAGGTTTCTCCATCCGGATGCTTTTCAAAAATACCAAAAATGCCCCCCTGTACAATTATTTTAGTACACTGTTAATACTCAACAGTATATTATTAAGTATCTTCAGTACACTGTTAACAATATTCAATACATTGTTAACCTTCGCATAGAATGCCCCTCGCCCAATTGTTTCCGTACACTATAAACACTTCATAATAGATTGTTAAGTATCTCAAGTACACTGTTCGCGCTTTGTAGTAAATTGATAACCTTGGCATAATTGGGTGAGGGTATTTTCAGTATTGTTGAACAACATTCGGCTGGAGGGAGCTAAAGATAATTTTTCAACACTTTATATACCTAAGAAAACTTAAAAATTTTCAGGGACCTAAAAAAATAGATGGGTGATCACAGAGACCCCTAATTAATTTCTCCTATTTATATATATATATATATTCAAATGAATTAAATGCTGTCATTTATAGAATATATGAAAAAAATTAATAATGTATATATCTTGATCCAGCGAGTAGAAATGTTAATGAGGAATGAAGTACTATATTTGGGATTGTAAAGACATTTGACTCTAACAGAGGTACTATATTTTTCTTGAAGATCACTTGTGTTATATTTTTATACTTTGCAATCCAGCTTATAATTTTGAGTGAGTTCTCATTTGTCTCTGGATGTCCATCTTGTTTGGTTTTTATAAATGATATCATTCAATTTATTAAAGTATATACTTCAAATTTTATAAAAATACATATTTCATTAGATGAGGTATATGATTTAAAAAAAATAAAATCATGTGCGATCTATGTTTTGGACTATAAAATGGACTGAATGTACCATTATCCTTTGGTAGAAATGTCCCAATAGAAATTAGGGATATCTAAACATCAAATATCACCTCAAAAGTCAAAAACACCACTAACCCACGTATGGGATGTGACATAGGGTATTCACTCTGATAGCTACTGGGATAGATAACAATCCAGAGTGAATATATGAATTTTTGTTTAGTTGTATTTTCTATTATTCTCATTGAGAAACGTAAAAGTGATTTTTTTGTTTGCTTAACTTGGATAAATTAAGAATAAGTGAAAGATAAGAGATAGTAAGAATTTATTATTTTTTAAATGACACCTATATCGTTACATAAACAATAACAATAATGATTCCCAGACCCCAATTTTACAAGCCCCAAATAGGCCTCATGAGGTGGCATCAAGAAATTACCCATTATACCCTTTTTTTATTTATTTCCTTATAAAGTGGTTTTTCAGTTATGATTTACCTATTTTTTGTGATTTGTTCTTCATTAAATCTTTGAATGGTAAAACAAATAAAATAAAGATCCAACAAAACTATTGAACCATTCATTTCATCTTTCGGCAATAACATTGGTGGAGTCCCTGCTTCTTTCAATGTCTTGATCTCCAACTTAATAGATTTTTGCTCTTCCAAATTTACACATCCTTTTCCTGTCAGGTTTTCGGCATTGCATGTGGAATCTGGAGCAAATTGTTCTTGTTGAAATCCAGGAGAGGCCAAACTCGTTGCATTTTCATCTTCTATATCCTCATCTGAATAGTCCAGAACTACTCTTCTCTTTCGACCATTTCTACCTTTTGAATCCCTCTTACAGTTACCATTGTGCCCCTCTTCATCACTGCTTACAATATCCATAGTCTCACGGGCACAATTTTGAGCATCGGCAGTAACTGAAAAGATGTTTTGGCGGAACGAACCTGATGATCTTCTCGAGGTAGTCAGAGACGATGGTCCTCCAGTAGGGACCCATGGCCGCCGTGCCCTCCACGGCGATGATCAGTTGTTTCTCCACCATTTTTTATGTTTTGCCTAAACTACTCCACTTTCGAGTTTTGAGTCAAGAAGAAAATGCAATTAAAGTTTTTATTTTTTTATTTTAGATTAGAAAAATATAATTAAAGCATATGAACATCCTCGGTCGTGGTTTCCGAGGAAAAGACGCCGACGAAAGGCCTGGGCTTGAGGAGGTGAAGGAGGAGGGCTCGAAGCGATCTCGTCAAAGATGAAGCTTTTGTGGGAGATCTGAACCGGGCTCTGAAGTGGGGTCTCCCCAACGCAGTCGTGAACCTTGTGAAGGGTAGCAGTGGTGCCAGTGCCGGTGTCGGAGACGATGACACGCCATTGTCGCTTGTGGAAGTCTCGGTCGCTTCAGCGAAGGATTCGAGGGAAATGTAACAGTCATGATATAATGTTATTTTCAAAATCTATTTTTTTTTACATTTGTAAATGTAATAGTCATTTGCATAGTCATAATGATTTATTTCTTTTTAGACTTGTAAATAATTTATAGGTGTTACATTCTGAAATGTAACAGTATACTACAAGTGTATTATGTGGAAGTGTTACATTTTGTCATTTTTCTTTGCTGTTGCAAAGGAGTCTGCTACATTTTCGTTAGATGAGATTTCAACATTTGAAGCGTTGAAACTGACATGTACAACATATGTTTTTTTTCTCGATTCTAAATTATATCATGCTGTTATAAAATTTTATCTTCCCTGACATTGTACTCTTGCTGTTTCTAAGGAAGAATTTAGAGATGAAAAACTAAAGGCCAATGAAAAAGCAGAAGATTTAACTCAAGAGATGGCTGAATTGAGGTATCAGGTTACAGGCATGCTCGAAGAAGAATGCAAACACCGTGCTCATATCGAACGAGCATCCCTTCGAAGAATTGCAGAATTGGAAACACAGGTGGTTATTCCATTTCATGCATGAATTTTAATACTAAAAGCTAACGAAATCTCTTTGGTTATCATTCTATCACATCCATTGTCACCTGTGGAAGTCTCGATCGCCTCGACGAATGATTCGAGGGACTGTTACATTTCAAATGTAACAGTCTTATAACGATATAATGTTATATTCAAAATCTATTTTTTTTTTTTTACATTTGTATATGTAACAGTCCGGGATAACCACGAGTGACAGAGAGGACGGACGGAGTGCTGCCTATCTTTAAACGACGACTGTCCGGGATAACCACAAAAGTGAGGTCACCATTGAAGATGGAGAAGGTAAAGTAAATTGAAAACAAGATCATGTATTGTTTTGTTGTATTTACATCGTGGAAACTGTGTATTGATTAATGTTGTTACATTTATAAATGTAACAGTTAATGAATATTGCGGTTTGATTCGAAAGAGACACATTTAAGCAATACACAGTTTTTGTTATTTTATTATATTTGAAATGTAACAGTATTGTAAATGTGTGTATTGTTTTTTGTATTTACATATGAAATGTAACAGTCTTGGAACGATATAATGTTATTTATGCAACATTGTTACATTATGTAATAGTTATAGTCATAAAAAAAACTAGAACGTTTTTTTTGTGTTATTTAGGTAATTTTGGTGTAATTTAGATAAATTTTGGTGTAATTTTGATGAAAAGTAATTTAGGTGATTTTTATGTAAGTTAGGTAAGTTTTGGTGTAAAATTCATAAGAATTTTAAAAATTTAAATTTTGAAATAGGCAAATTTTAGAGAGATATTTTTTTAAAATAGACAAATTTCAAATTAGGCAAATTCAAATTAATGTGAAATATTAATAGAGAAAAAATGGGGATTTGGGTTGATGAGATCTATTTTTAATGAAGGGCATATCTGTATTTTACCATTTTATTCATTTTCAAAAGTCAACAAGTCAACCAATAGGATGATGACAACTCATGGGGCCTATGAATGGGGCTTATGAGTTGGGGTCTGGTATCACCACTCAAACAATAATGATTTTTGGGCCCCAATTACTAAACCTCATCCCAAGCCCCATGAGGTGGCAAGTTTTGAATTACCCATATTACCCCCTAACTAATTGGATTGATTTTTCCATAACCGCCCCCATTAATCCCGAGGTGGTTATGATTTACGAGATTATTTCCCTTTTGAATATATCAATTCAATTGGACAACAAAAAAAATTACGATTTATCATTTCTTGATACAGAATGATCGATTGAAATGAAAACAAATATCAATTGAGTGATGATACCCAGGCCCCAAGTTATAGACCCCACTCACAAGCCCTATGAGGTGTCATCACCTTATTGGTTGATTTGTTGACTTTTGAAAAAGGTAAAAAAGCAAAAACAAAAAGCACCCCCACTTAAAAACCCCTTTGATTGGGAGGCGCGAATAAAAAATTCTGGTTTCTCATTCATCAACATTTCATCCTCGTCACTTTTGGCCAACCAAAATCAACATTCAAAATCAAAATAACAAATGAAACCTAGGTCATAAAATGTAACTGATTTGGAAAATGTGGAGTCTGAAGGAGGACTGAAAAGATAGTCAAACCACCTCTTATATGATAGAGGGCGACGAGAGGAATCCAGAGGTGGTAACGCCGGTCGTCGGAGATGAATAGGTCGTCCATAATGATTTTTTTAAGTAGAGAATGTCAATAAAAATGGTGGTTAGATATTGTTGGGATGGGTTTTACGAGGTGGAAACAATAACGAAAAAAATGGTTCCGGTGTGATTCAAATAAGGATAGTTTTGTACTTTTCTTTTTTGCACTTTTGTAAAAGTCAACTAGGAAACCAATAACATATTGACACCTAATGGGACATGTGGTTGGGGCCTAAATAATGGGCCCTGTGTAGCAAGACTCAATAGATATTAGTAACAGTGGTGATACCCAGGCCCCAACTCATAGGCCCCACTCATAAGCCCCATTAGTTGTCATCTCCTTATTGGTTTATTTGTTAACTTTCCACGAAGGGCAAAAAAGCAAAAACCAAAAATACCCTCATATAAGAACGTCTCATTTTTGAACGTGCCAAACTAAAATACCGGTATGTGAAACCTTTAATTCTAATCCCGTATGTCTCGGATAGCGAAACAAAATTTTAAATGCAATAAAACCTACGAATTAATCTAGGTCTCTCAATCGTTCTCTCCGAAACCCCAATCGTTTGTCCTGGTATCTTCTGAGAAGCGATTTTTTTACTACTCCGAAAGCCCATTCTGCTTAGACGTTATCATAGGTGATTTTTTCCCTTCGTGATCGCGGAAATCGCCTCGTCAAAGTATCTGTACGTATCAAACAAACGATCTCTTGCAAACAACAATGACGACGAGCAGTAAAGGTTCTCAGCTTTTCTACCTTGAATTTCCTTCTTTTTAACGATTTCCCAATTTTTTGAAGGTTCTGCGGAATGATACATTCATAATTTTTTTATTAATGCAAGATGTGTTGTTTGAATATTACATTTCCTGTTATTCATCAAGATTCAACAATCTAATACTTTGATAATGTTAAATTCAAGGCAGTGTATGTAATTTCGCAGCTTAATTTGTTAGTTGTTGTGAAATGCAATATATATGCTGAATCTTAATTTTTAGTAAATGTAACAGTTGTATACATGTAAGTGCTTTCAAAGAAATCCAAATTAATAAAACTAAGTATTAGAAAAATTAACAGTTCAGTATGTAACAATGTTTTTTACATGACAAATTGGTCCATGTTTTCAGATTTCTGTTTACATCTATAAATGTAACAGAAATGAAAAATACTACATTTAAGAGTACATATTACATGTTAGCACATTCAAATGACATCCACAAATGTAACACTATCAAAGTCACATGTTACATGTAACTACATCCAAAAGAAATTCAAATTTTACTCAATGATATTATGAATGTAACAATTTAAGCAAATGTAACATTATCTTTCCAAATTAATGAAACAATTATCTTAACAAATAGTGAATATAATAGACTTTTTTATCTCACTTTTGAATACATGTAAACAAATTCAAAGACATCCACAAATGTAACAGTAACAATAACACATTATTGTCACATGTTATATGTAAGTACATCCAAAGAAATTCATATTTAATTCACTGTTTTTATAAATGTAACATATTTCATGAATGTAACAGTATGTTGAGTATAGATGAATCAGATATCTTAACAAGTTAGTGAATGTAACAGTCTTTATATTATCTCACATTATGTAACAGTCTCAGTTATATGAATGAAACAGTTATATGTGTGACAGACAGTTGACAATAATGACAAATTTTTTTTTTTGCTGGAACCAAAATAACAGGAAAAAAATCACATAGGAAAGGAAAACAGTATAAGACACATTTCAGATCTTCCTTATACAGGGTTTATCAGACATTTTCAAAGCTCAAGCTAAAGCAACAACATGTGAACTTGCTAAAGACAACGCCATTTTGGAATCTATTCAACGCTTTATTGGACAAGACTTATATCAACAAACAATGCAGAAAGAATGATGATGATGTTCTGAGAATAATTAAGTGTTATGATCCAGTTTCAGAGTCATTCAAGATTGGTGGCATCCCTCTGAAGATCACAGCAGCAGAAATTGATATTATTTTGGGAATCAACTCTGGTAGTAAGGATGTTAAAGGTAAGATTGACTTACATATTCTCTATCATTCAACATATTATTTTCTTTTCAATTTGCAAGATGTGTTGTTTGGATCTTCATATTGTGTTTTTTTGAGAAAATGTAACAGTTTTTTTTTCTTGTTGTGGTTTTTCAAAATGTAACAATCTTGTTGGTCTCAAATTGCAATACATGTCAATATATTCGAAAACATCCACAAATGTAACAGTAACAATAACACATTAATGTCACATGTAACATGTAAGCACGCCCAAAAAAGTTCAAATTTAATTCACTGTTTTTATAAATGTAACAGTTTACATGAATGTAACAGTATCTTGAGTATGGATGAAACAATTATTTTAACAAATTCGTGGGTGTAACGGTCTTTTAATTATCTCACATTATGTAACAGTCCCTTGTCTATGAATGTAACAAGTCTGATATCTGTAATAAATTTAAATTTTCTGTAATGTAACAGTGAACTACGGCACCAAACCAAACACGCCATTTATCAAGAGGAGATTCAATTCGGTGAGCAGACCTAACGCTCCACAAATAAAAAAACAACTGGAAATTGCGTTGGAGGGGTGTGCAACCCATGATTTAAAGGATTCCGTTAAGCTATGCTGCCTTTATATGTTTGTTGGTCTTTTTTACACAAACATGGCCACACAGTTGGGTGGACTCCATTCCAGTATGTAGAAGACATCCACAAAATGAAAGAGTATGATTGGTCGACTTCAATACTGAATTTGATGATGAAGTCCATTCATAGACATCAGCATAATCCAACAAGTGTCACTGGCTGTGTTGCACTGCTTCCTGTAAGTATAATTCATTCCCTTCCCTCAGTCATCCAATTTTAAATCTATAAGACAATGTAATATTACTAAAACAATCTTTGAATTTTCATACAGTTCTGGTTGTGTGAACACGCCGACTTGATTTCTCCTACACAACCAAATGGGTTCCCGAGATTCATGAAATGGGACTTGAAGAAATTACACAAAAAATTGACTGAAATAGATATCCAGAAGATAAATAAAAACAGGTATGTTTTATTAAAAATATGTGACAAACTTACAAAATTGAACTCATTTTTATTACAAATATAACAGAATGTAACAGTTAAGCATACGTGGAATCGTTACATTATAGATATACATGAATGTAACAGATTTGTATAAATGTAACATACTTGAATGACCAAGTTTTTTTATATTTATTGTATTGCTATATATGCTGAATCTAACTGTTAGTAATTGTGACAATCATGAGTGAAATGTAGCACATTTAAGTACAATACCTTGCATTGTTAGTTAATATGTACTGCTGCATGTTTTGAAAAAAACTATTGGTATATGTAACAGTCATGACTGAAATGTTAAACTTTATGTAAAACAGCTTATTTTGTTAGTTATTATGTACTGTTGCATATTCTAACTGTTGATAAATATAACAGTTTTAAATAAAATTTAACAAATTTTGACAATCAGCTTATTCGGTTAGTTAATGTAGACTGTTACATATTCTGAACAAACTATTAGTATATGTAACAGTTGTTACTAAAATGTAACAGCTTTATGTAAAACAGCTTATTTTGTTAGTTTATGTGTAATGCTACATATATATGCTGAATATATATAACTATTACTAAATGTAACAGTTGTTACTGAAGTATGCGACAAAACTTACAAAATTAAACTCATTTTTGTTACAATATAACAGAATGTAACATTTAAGCATATGTGGAATCATTACATTATAGATATACATGAATGTAACAGATTTGTATAAATGTAACATACTTGAATGACCATGATAATTAATATTATTATTTATACATTATGCAGTTATCTGTTGAAGAGATTGAACCAAGTTTGAGGGAAATGCAGACCCTGGGTGGAACTCACACTGAACCAACTGAGACAAGTTCAGAAGATCAAAATTCTAAAGATAGAGAAGATGATTCAAATGATACATCTGGTGATGAGGACAGTGATGAGTGCATTGGAGGTCAAGATACAGATGAAAGCAGAGAAAATGGAACAGATGATGTTGATGGAATAGAAGAAAATTCTGAACCTATTTCTCATGATGTTGCTGTTGATACTGAATCTGATGATGGTGGTGATGCTGATGACAGTGCTGAAGCTGATAATGGTGATGATGACAGTGCTGATGCTGATAATGGTGATGATGACAATGCTGATGCTGATAATGGTGATGATGACAATGCTGATGCTGGTAATGGTGCTGATGATGATGTTGCTGGTGATGATATTGATTCTGTTCATTATGATGACGCTGAAGAAAGTGCTGATAATGGTGCTGATGATGATGTTGCTCGTGATGATGCATTTGCTGATGATCAAGTTGTTGTTGAAGACAGAGCTGATGCTAGTAATAATGTTGATGATGATGTAGCTCACGATGATGCATTTGCTGATGATGAGGTTGTTGCTGAAGACAGTGCTGATGCTGGTAATCGTGCAGATGATGATGTTGCTCATACTGAACCAACCAGGCAGTCATTGGAGAATGAAATTCATGAATTGAAAATAATTATAGCATCACACGGGGAAGACTTGCTTGTAATTCTGGATGAAAACAAGAATCTTCGGATCAAGCTGAAAACTAATGTACGCAACATCAATAGTATTTTCTTGGAGTGCGCGACACTGAGAAGGAAAAATCGTGAGTTAGTTGACCAGCTGGCAAATGCCAACCACGAGAACAAGAGAATGCAAGAGCATGCCTGCACAAGTATTTGTGAAATCGGCAAGCTTAAAGATCAAGTTGGAAAATATCAGCAGTTTAAGATCGAGAAGCGGAGTATCAAAGGGTGATTGAAGAGCAAAACAGAACAATTTCAGAATTAAGAGATGATGCCACTGTGCACAATAATGCATCCACAAGTATTGGTGAAATCAGCAAGCTTAAGGATCAAGCTGAAAAATATCAGCAATTAAAGGATCGAGAAGCAGAGTATCAAAGGATAATTGAAGAGCAAACCAAAACAATCTCAGACTCGAGAGATGATGCTTCTGTGCACAATATCACCCAGAAGTCAGCAATAGATATTGAAATGATCTGCCTAAGGGAAGAAATCAACGAGAAAAGTAACATCATAGCACATCAGGCTGTGTTGATTGAATATCTTGAGAGTCAGAAGCCAGTAGATGAAAACAAACCTCTTCAAGTCGTCCCACTTCGATCGCATAGTCTAGACGTCCATTATGTGCAATCTGAAAGTGAACCAGAAGAAATTAAAGAAAAACAACCTCCCAGATCAATGATTAAAAGAATAAAATTAAAAGGTCGGAAAGGGACGAGAGACCCTGACTTTGAATACTCAAATGATGCAAAGAAGGGCAAGCGTAAAGCTATTGAAGCACCAGTAGAAAAAAATAAAAAGGCAAAATTCTCTTTCAGACTTTCGAAGAATGGTGTTACAAAGACTCTTGCTAAGGAACAAATTAAACAATTGAGGCATGTAGTAGGAATCACATTTGGAAGGTAACAATCTATGTCATGTCCATTCAATGTTAGCCTTTTTCATTGTACACAATATAAATTCTGTAACATTGACATTATATAAATTTACATCTATGTAGTGGACCAATATGGCAGGGAGGGCAGCCTTGCAGTGATACATTTTGAAGACATGATGTCCATTTTAATGGAAGATGAAATATCCAGTAATGTGAGTATAAAATGTAACATTAGATATCGCGTATTTTAAATGTAACAGACAACATTAAAATATAACAAATTTATGTGAGGCACCTTGCTTTTTTATTTTTTTTGTATTGCTATATATGCTGAATCTAACTGTTAGTAATTGTGACAATCATGACTGAAATGTAACACATTTAAGTACAATACCTTGCATTGTTAGTTAATATGTACTGTTGCATGATCTGAAAAAAAACTATTGTAACAGTCATGACTGAAATGTTAAACTTTATGTAAAATAGCTTTATTTTGTTAAATATTATGTACTGTTGCATGTTCTAATTATTGATAAATGTAACAGTTTTAAATAAAATGTAACAAATTTTGACAATCAGCAAATTCCGTTATATATTTGTAGACTGTTACATATTCTGAATATAACTATTATTAAATGTAACAGTTGTTACCAAAGTATAATTAATCTAACTATTAGTTATTGTTGTATATGTCCAGGTCATTGATGCATATACAGAAATACTATTTGAGGAGCAAGATGTGGCATCAAGATATAAACAATCTTCATTTTTTGTGTTAGCCAATATATCACAAGCACTGCTAAATGAAAAGCAAAAGCACATGTTTAAGGCCCTTGTAAAAGATAAGATAGACCTTGATCTATATCAGTACATTCACTTTCCTCTACACAATCAAGGGCATTGGACATTAGCTGTGTATGACATTGTGGATAACACATGGAGGCATTACAACTCTCTGCTTTGGGATTATGAGGATGTAGACACACATCTACAATTGGTTAAAAATTTGGTAATTCTTGAATAATATTTTTTATAACTATTATTTATTTTCATAACTGAATTGCTAACACATGTATATTAATGTTTAAATCAACAGATGAATACATTCATACAACATTTCAGCTCGATCAAGTTGGGTTAGCTGGTATCCATGAAAGATGCACCACAACAACCTGATTTTTTGTAAGTCCAGTACATAATCATAAGTTTTTAAAAACAAACGTATAGATCTTTTTACAATGTGGATTTATATGTTTTATGCAGTATTGAATAAGGCGCAGTTATCTTACATATTATGGCTCAATACATATATCAAGGACAAACACCAAAATTGATGACTAAAAAGATGTGCATATCTGTAAGAGCAGATCTCATAAAGAAATTCATCTCCGACAAGAGGTGGACATACACAGAAGAAGATCACAGATTATTCACAATGCAACATGATGATTGATTTTTTATGTTTTTTGTCAGTTGTGTTTGAAGTAATAAGTGAAATTTTTTCTCAATTGTGTATGATGAATTAACAATTGCCACATTCGATTTTTTGATGAATGAAATGCATATATTGAGACCAGATTTGATTTACTATGCTAACTATTCATGTCATTCATAAGTGTGAAATCGCCTGTATAACATTATGATTGTTACATTAACAACCACTAAATTTTGTTACATTTTCTAAAATCATTTGAAATGTTTACTAAACTTGAATGTAAACCAATACACAGATCAAATATTAAATGTAACACAAACCAATCATCTATAATGTAACACAATACACTAATCTATAATGTATCACTAAACACATTCTTCATGTGGTCATTAAATATTTGACAAACACTGTTACATTTCATAACACATAATACAAACACTGTTACATTTCAGACAGAGACAACACATTAATGATGTGATCATTAAGAATGTATCTGTAATGTAACAAACTAAAAATGACAACCACTCATAATTGTTACATTTACATTTCATCCAACTTGAAATGTAAACACAATACATTTCTATGTAATGTATCTGTAATGTAATACATACACAAATATGAAATATAACACTAAACACATTCATCATTACAATGTACTATTACATTTTATAAAAATAGATCAAGTCGAAAGGAACACATCAAGACTATAACATAATGTATTCGTCACATTATAATAACTTTATTACACAAATTGAAACAAAAATCCATGCTTGAATTACACAAAAAGTTGGTACCAGATCTAAATTACTTCCGCAATGTCCAGCACATTACTTTCAGAAATTTTCCCATTCTTGGCCTTTGGTTTGTAAACCTTGGCTGCCTTCCTTTTTGACGGTGGACGCCCTTTACTTCTAACCTTCTTAGGAGAGTGGACACTTACAACTGGAAATGTTCTTTCACATGCAAAGCTGCAATTAACAGAATCAGCTGTAAAGTTCATCAGTGCTTCATGCAAAGAATCCATGTATTGAGAACAAAATTTAAATTTCTCATCTGATGCAACAGCGGCCTCGGCAACAACTGAAAATTTGGAATATAACTCATGATGCCTTGACATTTGCTCATTTGACATGTTATCCACATAACAGTTCTTCACAAAATTATGTTTACGTTTAATGCCCTTCCGCCAACGATCAAGAATGTATTGTGGAGAAACTTTCATCGTATTGGTATGTATCAACACTTTAATACAATGCCTACACATGATACCAGAGAAATAAAAAGACAACAAACACATTTAAACTCCCGCCTTATTTCATCTAACTGCACGGTATAAGCTGTTTTTCGACTAGCTCCATCTTTCCCATTTGAGACATCAGTAACAATGAAAGCTCTCACACCACCTACATCTGTTACATCGACCAAATTGCAGAAAATCAACCCCTTAATTTCGTTCTGAACTTTTCTAAATATATCGTGTGTATATGCCTCCTGAAATTGCTTCTCAAATGGAAAATCAGATAACAGAGGAATGCTTGAATTAATGGAATGAAAATCAGCCTTTTCCTCTTTCTCAACCTTGCTTCTCAGAGTATTGTCATACTGTTCCACAAATTGCTTCAACGTCGTTTTAGAGTTCACATAATCGTCAAAGAATGCATTCATGCTTTCACTTCTTTGCGTGGTTGACATGCCAGCCCAAAATGTTTGTTTGACATAAACTGGCGCCCACCTTGTTCGATCATTGAATAGACTAGAAAGCCATACATTGTTGTTAAGACAATGATCCGAAATCATCTCCAACCATTGCTCATCAAAAACCTCTGCTGTTAGAGACTCATATACTATCCCCTTCAAACGCTTCTTGATGACATCATAGCTTTTGTAACTGCATAATGAAACAATAAATAAATAATATGCATGATTCAATGATTAAAATATCCAAATTGTAACTAACAGACAGAGTAATTATGCACTACAGAAATTTAACATGTTAAACAAATGTAACAGTTTTTGATAGAATATAACAATAATTGAATCAGTGAATATACCTGCCCAGTTTTTCAGGTATCTTCTTCATGATGTGCCACAAGCACAATCTGTGGCGGGAATGGGGAAAGACTTGTGAGACAGCCCCTTTGTATTGCTTTGCATTGGTCAGTAACTATAGCATTTGGCATACGCCCTGACATACACTCCAACCATGCCTTGAACAGTCAAACATAGGTTGAGATATTTTCATTAGATAGTAAACCACATCCATACAATACTGACTGGCCATGATGGTTTACACCAACAAAAGGTGCAAATGGCATATCATACTTGTTGGTCAAATATGTTGAGTCAAACGAAATGACATCTGAAAAGGACTCATATAGAGCTCTTGATCTCGCATCAGCCCAAAAGATATTTCTTACCATAAAATTATCATCAAAATCAATCGCATGAAAAAAATTCGGGTTACGCTTCTGCATACGAACAAAATATTAACAGACTACTTGAGCATCGCCCCCACCAAGCCTTCCAATTCTAGAAGTAGCCAAATAATTCCTTACATCTCACTCCTCGTATGACAGGCAATCATATCCACCTGCTTTGATAACGAGTGAATTAAAACTTTTCGAAGTCCTAATTCCTGCTTGATCATTTACATCCAAAATTCTTTTTGAAAAGGGGTCAATTTTCCGGTGGCAGGCAAAGTGTCGAGCTTTAAGTGGACTCAACAGATGATTATGATCTAATACAACCTTTGATATGATAAAAAGCTCTCCATCCTTGATACTAACATTGATCCTTGCACCACAACCGGACTTCATCGAAGACCTGCCATTGAACGCATTCTTTCCCGTTGGAATGTGCTTCCCATTTCGACAACAAGCAAGACTAAAAAATCTCTGTCTCCCATTTTCATCCTTTTTCCCGTGTATTTTCAAGATACCAAAACCTTCACTGTGGGCAAAGTTTTTGTAAAACTTCCTAACATCATTTTCCGATTGAAAAGACATTCCAATAGTAGGACAAATAGTTTCTTCAGATTGATCTACATAATCATCAATTTCAAATCCTTGTGGAATCTCATCCAAAGAAAACGTAGCAGACTCCTCTGCAATAGAAAATAGAAAATGATAAATTGTAACACTTCTACACAATGATATGCATTGCGCTGTTACGTTTCAAAATGTAACAGTATAAATTAACTTGCACTGTTACGTTTCAGAATGTAACAGTATAAATTAACCATGCAAAGACTGTTATATTTAGTTTGCAAATGACTATGCATATGACTGTTACATCTATACATGTAACAAAAAAATAGAATTTCAAAACGACTAATGTGAAAAACTGTTACATTACATATGCAAATGACAATGCATATAATATAACTGTTACATTTATAAAATGTGACAAAATTAAAAAAAAAGGAATGTACCAATAACTGAAACAATGACTATTTAATGATACACATATAAATATAAACAATACATATTTAAAATGACATTCTATCTTCCTGCCAGTATAATGAAATATGAGATTATGCAGTCAATGTAAATAACATTCAATAAAAAAACGATTAGACAATTTAAGAAGCAACAGCAAAAACATAAATCAAACAAAAACATAATTGTCAAACCTGATAGAATAGACATTTATGTGATGTAACAATAACTGGAACAATGACTATTTAATGATACACATACAAATATAAACAAAACATATTGAAATATGACATTCTATCTTCTTGCCAATAAAATGAATCTGAGAGAAATCAATGTAAGAACATTAAAAAAAAAAGAAAAAAGATGAAACAATTTCAGAAGCAACGGCAAAAACATAAACATAATTGTCATACCTGATAGATTAGACATTTATGTGGAATCCAAATTTAAAAAAGCTTCGGATCCTTCCGTGACTTCAAATAATGAAACGTGATCTGCTCCTATTTGTTCTTCATAAACAAGATTGATTGGTGTTGCTTCGATATCATAATCGATTAAAAGGTGAATAAAATGACTGCGACGTTGATTAAAAAGGTGATTAGATTCACCGTGTCAATTCCGAATTCATGAAGAAGAATGACTGGATGATGAAGGGAAAAAAACGAGATGATGATGAAATTGAGGCGTCTTTGCTGTTCGTAGAAAGGGGAATAACAGATTGTGATCACAAGATCACCGAATAAACGATAAAAAATAACCGAACACCACTTAATAAGGAAAAAATAAAAAAAAGGGTATAATGGGTAATTTCTTGATGCCACCTCATGGGGCCTGTGAAATTGGGGCCTGTGAATCATTATTGTATTAGTAATTGCTTGGGATAGTAAAAATGAAAATAAAAACTAGATATTTTCTTATGACAATTAAATAATAGCTAGATTTACTAGGTTAAAAAAATAGACAAGTATTTCAAAAGATAGCAGTAATGACTGTCCTTAGCATAATATCATAAACACCTAATACCTATAAATAGGAGGTTCATGCATGATACATCAAACACTTTGCAATCCCTCCCCCAACCCAAGCCTTCAACAACCCTTCGATGGCTGCGTTAGTTATTTTTCTTGCGTTAACTTAACAAGTACTCTCTCTCTCTCTCTCTCTCTCTCTCTCTCTCTGTACCACATTGAATCTTCTCATTAGATATCATTTGGATTTGCATTTAGATCAATTGAATTTCATAATCTAAAAAAAAGGCACGGATCCGAATGTATCTCTTATAGATTTTATAAATTATGTTTTCAATTTTATAAATGCTAGTTTTTCTTTTCAAACTGACACATATATATATATATTTCTCAACCATAGATGCCCAGACTGTCGGTGTATGCTATGGCATGCTCGGGGACAACCTCCCCCAGCCGAGCGAGGTGGGGAGCCTCTACAAGTCCAACAACATCGGCCTCATGAGGCTCTACAACCCAAATGAAGACGCCCTGAACGCCCTCCGTCGCTCTGGCATCCAGGTCCTCCTCGGCGTCCCCAACGAGGACCTCCAGAACCTCGCTTCCTCCCCATCCGCCGCAGACAACTGGGTCCAGACCAATGTGCGCGCGTACTCCCCCGATGTCAATTTCCGATACATCATGGTCGGGAATGAGGTCATCCCCGGAGACAACGCGACAACGCGCAATACGTGCTCGGAGCCATGAATAACATATACAACGCGCTCGGCGACCTCGGCGAACAGGTTAAGGTGTCCACATCAATCTCCATGATTGTTATGGGAGTCTCCTACCCGCCCTCACAGGTAAGAGACAAAACATTCATATGTATGTATCTCTGAGAAAGTTGTGATATTCAAAAAAATATTCAAATTTCGTATATGTTATAAAATTATTTTTTTTATATCACTTGTTTTGATTGATTTTCTTTTACGAATGATCATGCTAAAAAATTAAATGATCTAGAGATTCTCCTTGTAAAATTTCGAAAAAAGGAGAATTCTTGAAGTCCTGATTCCAACCTCTCATTTTTAAGATTTTGAAAACCCTTATTAATTTTCAAACTTAGTCATATATAAATTATCAAAAATAAATAAATTATTTCACGTTTATTTCGAAACATCAAATTCTAAAAAGATGTACGAGTATAGTTTCAAATAAATCATGTATATATGTTTGTATATGCATGTGTGCATATATATGTAGGAGTATGGTTTGATATAGTATACCATGCTTTTGTATATATATACACACACATATATTATTAAAATGAGACATAATTTTTATTTATAAATGAGGGTCCATAAATTTTTTTAGAATACATGCGTCATGTTTATTAGAATACATGCATGTATTCTATAAATGAGGGTCCATAAAACATGATGCATGTATTCTAATAAAAATTTATTAGAATACATGCAGGCTGTTTTTTTGTACTTTTAAAACAACAAAACATACTAGAATTGCATGTAAGAGTGCCAGCGGTTAACTTTCGAATTATTGATGTTAGGGTAAATAGCACTTTTAACTCCAGGAAAATGAAAATTTACAAAAATAGTCATGTCCCTCGAATATTAGCAAAAATTAGTCCCGTTAAAGTTTATACGGGAGACGGATTATATATATCTCGTCTCCCGTGTTACCCCAGATTTAATAGGATAGACCTGTATATGCACGCGAGACAGCATATATATATGTCATTCCCTAGAGACGGCGTATATATATATGCCGTCTCTAGGTCACGGCATATATAAGCTCTGTCCCCGACGTAGAGCTCTAAAACCCATTTTTTCTCCCTCTTCTCTCCTTCTTTGACCCGCCCAGCCGCTGCCTAGCCCGAAAAATCATCAAAAACTAGTTTTAATCCTAAGGTAAACATAAAAACCCTAAATGTTCTTGAATTTATTTTTTTATTTATCAATTATTTTGATTTTATTAATTAAACTTTTGTTTTTTTAAGAAAACCCTAAATGTTGAATTTATTTATTATTGACATGTTGAATGTATGATGTTTTGTTAAATTGAAGTTATTTTTTTTTGTTTTTGGTTCCTCCAAAATTTTCTATTTGTGAAATAAACTTTAAATCTTAAAAAAAAATTTGAAAATTTTGATTGTCATGCATAAAAACTTTTTAAAAAATTCAAAGGCCTTAGGAGAAAACTTTGTATGTGTTGCATGAATGTTATAGTGTTTAATATGTATGTGTTGGATGACATTTTTTATTATCAATTTAGAAACATATTTACTAAGTTAAATAATTTATGGTTTAGATGGTAAAGAAATCCGATGTCCCGTTAATGTACTCTTTTAACAAGAGGATTGTCCAACGTGAAGATATTCATTTTATGAAGGTGGTACCAGGAAAACCACCATCATAAATAAGAAGATCTCTTATGTGGATTTACTCTAAATGATGTACCATTTGACTGGAACCGATCCAAGTCGTTACAAATTGTCCATGAGTGATATGCATCCCACTCACGATGGAAAGAGTTTGGGTGCCCCTCTTGAAGATGATATAGGTGTGAAAATGATGATAATGTTGTACCCAAAGCACGTGCATGTCATTCAATTATGGTTAGAGAAGGAAGAGATCATACAAAGAGGTTGTGGTGCGAGGAATTATAATGCAGAAGATTCATATCCCTCCATTGTTCATGATCCATATCAACCTTCATTGTCGTCGTTCGTTCCATGTGCCAAGAAGATTTGATTGATACAACACCAACCAATGCACATGGGAGTGTCAATATACCACATTTGTAAGTATTGTGGGTTTAAAGGATGTTTTTGGTGGGTGTATTCATATGTGTAAGTATAGTGTGTTTACATTTATAGGTCTCCATTTGTTGACATGGGTTGGAACGATATTCGTGAGGAAAATGAAGAAGAAGAAGATCAAGAAGGAGGAGAAGAAGAGGAAGTGGGCGAAGATACTGAAAAAGGAGAAGAGGATCATGAAGATTATTGGGTTGAAGGACCTGATACTGAGAAAGACCGTGATGTGGAGACAGTTTCCATCCATGAACATAGTGCTCCTCAAATGTATCCTACACATGTTCTTATGGAGCAAGTGGTGGCAGAAAATGTTCATCCATGCATTTATGAAATCCGATCTTCTTCGTGTAATGAACTTGAGGTTGGTCAGCTTTTCGCGAATAAGAAGTCACTCATTCATGATGTCTGAACATGGAGCATAAAGAAATGTGTACAGTGTCATGTGGTGAAATCAAATGCAGAAAAATACATCGTTTAGTGTATAAATGATGGATGTAATTAAAGATTATATACAAGGAGGGTCGGTGGTTCAAAATGTTCAAGATTTCAACTTTGAGAGTTCCTCATACATGCTTGGATCCTCTATTCAGTTCAAATCACAGACAATTTAGTTCTGATTATATCTCACATCTAATTATGCCAACGATTCGTCCTAATTTGAGAATCAGTCCTGCTTAGATAATGGATATAATACGTGTTGATTATCACTACACAAAATCATATTCAAAGGCACACTGTGCTGATATCCAGGCAGCAAGCAATGTGACATGGCACCATCATTTCTGTATGAGGCACATGATAGACAACTTCAAAAAAATTGTTAAATCAAAGGAGTTAAGTGACCAGGTGTGGAGGGCTGCCACCTTGAAATGTCCAAATCAATTTGCTGGCGAAATGCGAAAGATTCTTAGTGCCTCCCCCGCAAGCTTGCACATGGCTTGATCAAGTCCCTCCACAAATTATGACGATGGTCATCATCATGGCACGGACCACCAATTGAGCCGAAAGCATGAACAATGTATTGAAAGGTGTAAGAGGATTGCTAGTCACTGCCATATTACAACAGACATTTATATGGGTGTCAGAGTATTTTTATACGAGGCGTGAGTCGACCGAGGGCATGTCGGGTGAATATGGAGTGGTACTGGGAGAGAACAGTCATACACATCACACCTCCACTACCCCCACAGTACCATCCAGTCTATGTCGCACCACACTCGATAAGAATTTTAAATGTGTGTTACATATTTAGAAAATGATAAATGAATTTATAACAACTGTCAATATATTGAATCTTTTGTTAACGGGGGAGTTACGCAGAATATCAGTGAGGTGCTTACAAGGGGGTTGGTGTTATACCCCAACTGCGATGAGTGGGGTCGTATCATTGCTGTGGCACGTGACTATGCAGAGGCGATGATGGGAGACAGGGGACAACATTCGAGTACCTCCAGTGCCACTGCAGATGCTGATGATTTTGAGAATGTGGTAGATGATAGTTTCGCTCACACTGAATTCACAATTGATGAGTTCTTCAGTGATGTACGACTCGAGGTAGAAATCGATGAGTAGCCACAACAACCAGCCCCAGTTTCAGATCAAGCTCCACAGATGACACTCCACACATATATTCGTAGACCATGCAGGGTTTGGTGTACTTCTACTACTGCCAGTTGGGGATCGGGCCAACAATTTATCACTCCACCACAATCAGATGTGCCATCTACAGCAACTGACGTACCCTCTTCATCAGCACCTCCTGCTCTGAGAAAAGCTAAAAAGAAAGGATTTATGAGAATATTTAGATGATTGTATTTATGGGATGACAGACATGTTTGGAGTATTTATGCATTTTCATATGTGTTTATATTTATGCATTTTCATTTGTGTTCAATCATTAGTCAACTAAGTGTAATGAAACTTATATTTTATTTCTTCAAAGTTATTTTATTATATGTTCAAGCAAGATTTTCCATACAGGTGAGAACCAACAAAAAAAATTGGCAGTGCAAAGGCCTGGAGACGGTATATATATAGGCCGTCTCTAGGCAACGGCATATATACATGCCGTTTTAAAGTGATGGTATATATATATACCGTCACCTGTACATTTTCCCATCTGCCTCTTCTTTTGAAACTTTACACGTGAGACGGCGTATATATATACACGCCGTCTCTCTTTTTTAATATGTTCATACGGGAGACGGCGTATATATGCCGTCTCCCGTATAAACTTTTAAACAAATGGCCAGCGCTGACGTGGCAGCGCTGACCGGGTCAACGGGGCTACTTTTTGTTAATATTCGAGGGTCGGGGCTAATTTTGTAAATATTCATTTTGGTGGGGTTAAAAGTGCAAATTACCCTTGATGTTAATCAATGATGTCGCTACATGCAGGGTGCTTTCAGCGAAGCCGCATTGACCAACATGGGTCCAATCGTGCAATTCTTGGCCTCAACATGCGCTCCTTTGTTGATGAACGTGTACCCCTACTTCAGCTACAAAGACAACCCCGAGTCCATATCCCTTTAGTACGCCACGTTCACGTCTCCATCCCCAGTGATATTCGATGGCTCACTGAGTTACCAGAACCTATTCGATGCCATGGTCGACTTGCTCTACGCGGCTCTCGAGCAGGCCGACGGGGCTAACATGCCCATCGTTGTTTCGGAGAGCGGGTGGCCCTCTGATGGGGGTTTCGCTGTCTCACTGGACAACGCGGGGACGTACAACGCAAACCTTGTCATGCACGTCTGGGGTGGCACGCCGAAGAGGCCCAGCCCGCTCGAAACGTACGTTTTCACTATGTTTAATGAGGACCTTAAGACAGGCAAACAGACCGAGCAGCACTTCGGGCTCTTCTACCCGAACCAGCAGCCTGTGTATCCCGTGATCTTTTAGGTTATAAAATATATACAATAAATGATTGTTTGTGACAAGTCACTAGAGAATTTTTTGTGACTTGTATGGTTGTGTAGTTATGTATGCAGTCACTTACCTTATTATGTGTAACACAATGTACATGTTTGTTAAAACTTAAGCAGATTATAGCTTTTAGCTTAAAATAAACAATTATTGTATGTTTGTTTAAATTTATTGAAACTTATTTAAGTTAAAAATAACTTTAAAAAGTCATAATTTCTAAATTGGGCTAGGAATACTTTTTAGATTATAACTTATAGATTTTTTTTAAAAAAAATTATGTTGGGCAGTCCTACAATTCACTTTATTAATTAAATACAAGTTTTTTTTATCTCCCCTCTCATCTTCCAAAACAATCACCGATTATGACAAAACAAGTCAAGACCAGTGAAGCTATCATAAAAAAATCTGAGTTGAGAGAGAGAGAGAGAGAGAGAGAGAGTGTGTGTCTGTGTGGGAAGGGGAGAAATAAAGAAAGAGAGATTTGGTATCCCATGTAATATTAGACTATGGATTGTATTTATATTTTTGAGTAAAATTTGGAATGTGACATGTCATCTACTGTTGTATTTTTTTTGTAAAATTAAAATGTGGCCAGAATATTCAATTGTGTTTTTTTATTAATAGATATCAAGTTCTATGTTTTTGTCTCAATTTCTATTTTTTAATTAATGTGAAATGCATGCATTATTTCATCATTTTTTACATATTATTTAATGTTATAGTGAATTTGAACTTTTATTTATGTTAAATTAATTTTTATTATATTAATTTGACTTTTACATATTCATAAAATTAATTTTATAAGAAAACCACATTCTGTCATCAAATATAAATTAAATTTAACTTCTATATTTGGAAGGGGCATTTTTGACAATTACATAGCAAAAACTATTTTTCAGCGTGTGGAGGTAAAAATCTGCACTAGGACGCGTATCAAGACAAGACGGACATGGGCCATCTAGCTTAAGGCCCACAAGCCTCGATCCAGGTCGGGCAATCTCATGATGACGTCATCAAGTGTGTAGGCACGACTAGGCTAAGGGTCTGGTGGGACGGTCGAACACCTCGTAAGCAAGTATCACCTCGGGTAGTCTAAGGCACGACCAGACATGAGGTTTGGTTGGTCGACCTTACTCCTCAGGAACGAACAGTCTAAGGCACGACCAGACATGAGGTCTGGTTGGTCGACCTTACTCCTTATAGACATACTCAAAGCTGTAACGCACGGGCAAGTACACCAAGAGACCTCGAGCAAAATGGAGAAATGGTCAAAAGAAAACTAACTCATGTAACCACCAAGTTGGCACTTAAGGCCCACTACCAGCAGAACATGGGTAATCAAGGGTCGACGTGGAGTGTAAATACGAGGGACATTTCCCTGGAAAAAAAATCCACTAAACATTTAGTGGCAAAACGGTTACAAGGGTATTTCTGGAACTATGTGTGGCTTGATCCCTCAGGGGTACGTAGGCAGCCTATAAAGAGGTCGCGCAAAAGGGAGAAAAAGGAGATTGGGAAATTTTCTGATCATCCCTAACACCTCTAAAGGCCCAGCCAGTGGTATAGAAAAATATAGTCTAAGTTTATTTTTTTCACCTAAAAATCCTTATCCAAATACTCATTTGAAGTATGTTTTCCTAAAAAGAAATACTAATTTAACTGAAGGGGAAAAATATCCAACTCACAGCTTATTCAAATGTTTCTGTAGGTCTTTTTAAATCTCTAGATGAGATCTAGGACATTTAATAGAAAGAGTACACACACTGGTGATGTGCTTCATCTATTTTGATGTGTAATTGGAAATCTAAGACATCCACAACTGTTTATTCCCTTTTTTTTCAACAGTTACAACAAATATGTCAACTATTTATCAGAAAAGTTATAATCCATAATCTGTAAATTTAAGCTGCAACAAACATGGCCATATGATGTTCTGTAGTTATTAGTTTCATATATCTGCTGAGGTGGATATTTTCCCTTTTCAGTTAAATTTGTAAATCTTTTGGGAAATGAACTTCGAAGAATAGCTTTCTTAGAGATTTAGGTGGTAAAACAAACTTGAACTATATGGATTTTTGGCTGTGCCGTTAGAGTGCTTGCACGCGACCTCTTTATAGGCTGCCTACATACTCTTGAGGGATCAAGCCACACGTAGTTCCCAAAATGCCCTTGTAACACCCCTAGTATTTATGCTCCACGTTGGCCCATGATTACCCATGTTCTGTTGGTAGTGGGTCTTAAGTGCCAACTTGGCGGTTACATGCATTAGTGGTCCTCAGACCGTTTCTTCATTCTACTCGGGGTCTCTTGATGTACTCGCCCATACGTTTCATTCTCGAGTATGCCTGCGAGGAGTAAGGTCGACCGACCAGACCTTATGTCTAGCCGTGCCTTATTACTCGAGGTGACCTTTGCTCACGAGGTGTTCGACTGTCTGACTTGACCCTCAATCTAGTTGTGCCTGCACACCTGTGGACGTCATCAGAAAATTGCCTGACCTAGATCAGATCTTGGTGGGCCCCAAGTCAGATGGCACATATCCGTCTTGGTTCGACACGTGTCATAGCGCAGATTTTTACCTCCACATCTGCATATAGTGAAAATTGTGCAGGAAGCCTGGAATAAAAGGATCATTTTCTTTCATTTCACATTTGGGTACATGAAGGCCTGATTTGGCATTAGGATAAGGGGTTGCGATAAGGAAATAATTGGGTTAAATCATATGTTATCTCATATAGCATAAGAAAAAAAAGAGATAAAGCATGGACAATTTTACATATTTTGAGATAAAAAGTTGGAATATTTTATTGTAGGTAAAAGGTTGAATAGACTTTATCCTCATTTTTTAACTTCATTTTGTAAAACATAGACAACATTTATGACTGCTCTTCCCAAAAAAAACAAAAACAAAAAACTTTATAAAACAAAAACCAACAATATTAATGCCCCTTTAATAGAAAGGGTAGACTTGATATTTTTAAAAAGTTTTTAAAGTTATCTCATATTTTACATCATGTGATCCAAATGCAAAGTTAAGGATAAGAACACAAAAAATAGGGATAACAAAATGCATTACCAAATGTAAATACGAATAAAAATAGTAATATTTTAATTATCATAAATTAGGCTAACTTATTCTAAATATTTATTCTTTTACAAAACTAAGCCAAAGTGTGTGGTTCGGCTACTCATTGTCTCAATTGGTTGGATAGGTTTGTGTTTGTCATCCCCCTAGCTTGATTTGTACATTTACCAAATATTGTGAGAAATACAAATTTAGGTTTAGAGACAAAAAAACAAACAAAATGTATCTGGATCAAAATCTGAGTCTATTAACTATGCTCCACGTACCAGCAGCCCGATTAGCGAGGACCCACGGCCCAAGTAGCCTACCGAATGTAGATTCAGCCCGTTAAACCCTCTATGCTAGACGACCAGCACAAATTCAAGTCATACCTTTACTGACACTAATATATATTTCTCAAATGTAAGTAGCCTACCGAACGTAGATTCAGCCCATTAAACCCTCTATGCTAGACGACCAGCACAAATTCAAGTCATACCTTTACTAACACCAATATATATTTCTCAAATGTAGATGCAAAAACTATTGGCGTGTGCTACGTTATGCTCATGGAGAACCTCCCCCAACCAGGCGAGGTGGTGAGCCTCTACAAGTCAAGCAACGTCGGCCTCATGATGTGACGGCCCGTGCCCAAAAACACCGACATGAGCATGTCACGTGCCTCAAAACTCACAATTTTTTTTTTAAACATTGAAATATCCACCCTATATAATCTCATACAATAACAACCCTAGGATAACATATAATCAACACGATATATATAATCACCTATATAAACTCCCCCATGAAAGTTTAAGCAGTCAACAGAGCATCTAACACACCTCATATACAATCAGCCATTATACAGAGCATTTTAACATAGGCATGATTCGCTTGACCAACCTCTACCAAAATAATCATATACAGATCCAAACATAAAAAATATACACATCTATATATACCTATCCCTAGCTGGATGTGGCACCAAAAGAAGACAAAGCCAACGCCCAAAAACCTCGTCTCTACTTTGCAAAAATAGGAGAAATAAAATGGAATGAGTGAAAGATGCTCAGCAAGTAACCCAGACATTCCACGCATAAGGAAAACAGGGATGACATCAAAGTCAAGCTTAGTAAATATCAGGTCAAAGCATAATAACAATGAAAGCACTGTATCATCATCAATGGAGAAAAATAACCTCATAGATATATAAAAATAAGAATGAATAACTCAAACTAGCACATCCCTTTTGATAGAACCAATAAATATCATCAAGAAGCAACACAACTAGACTGAAAGCACATACTCTGAAATCATCCATCAATGGAATAATGTCAATTAAATCATTGATGGCTCTCAAGATGTCACAATGCTACAAGAATGATAAGGAAATCACAACTCTCGTCCCTAAGTGTCCAAAGCGCTGGATAAACCATCTACATGACCCCATCTCAGCCCCTATGTCCAAGATGTCCACAATATCTATATTTCTCGCGTGTGGCCCTCGGAACGTCCATCACGGAATCACTACCTGGCCCTCGGAACATCCTGGCACGACAGGGTATTCTCAAGTCCCCCTCGCTGGACCATACGTACTCATGCACGCTGGGGAGGTAATCCTCAACCCTTACTATAAGGCCTATGGTCATCCAAGTCCAGGTACGCAAGAGGTAATCTAAAGACAATGATATCAAACATACTACAAGGCTTCATGGTCGGACAACACAACCATTATGATCATAGGAAGATATCGAATAACTAGGATGTATATAATAATATCAAGGAACACTCAAAATACTAACAAGTCAATTATAAGCTCACAAGATATAATTGAGGAAAATAATCTGGAATCCAAGAAAGGATAACCCCAAAATATATTTAAATCAATGATAAGAGTATTTTAGAATCTCGAACAACCACAGTCTAACAACAATGAAGGAATATGTCTCAATAATATGCCATTTAAATGCAGTACTCACAATCGAAATCATCTAGATTATCAAATATAATTGAATAGCTTGAACACCAATAAAGTATGGAATGGAATGGAATGAGTAAATGTTGAATCAACAATACCACATAGAATGGAATGGAACAAATAATGTCGATCAGGTTATTTACAACAATACAGCATAGAATGGAACAGAACAAGCAAATGTCAATTGGGTCACTAACCTCACAATTCACAACCCCAAGCTTGACTCATCCTATTCCAACTCCTGATCCACGCAAACAGGAACCCACTGGTCAAAATATAACATCAATTAGATACTAAAAGATAACCCTATTAATCAAGCAATTCCCAAATCCACGAGGACAAACATGACATCCTCACTACAAATCCTAAACTAACACAATAAAAACAACTCTCTAATTCTTATCTATCCAACCCCAAAAACATATTCATATTCCATCCCAAATCACAAATTTTATTGAAAACTGAAATAAAACAACCATATATGAAGAATAACGGTGAAAAGAACAAGAATCTTTACCCCGCGCAGTGCAAAAATTGCTCGACGAAACTTTTCCTAATTTTCCCTTTCAATTTCCACCCAAATATGACTCTCGGCCTCTCTCTCACATGATATATACACAGCACCACCACAACCGACTCTGCGCATTTAATGACAATGAAAATCCAGGAAATTTACCAAATTGCTCTTCTACTAATAATATGCCCAGTCTCGACTCGAAAATCATATCTTCTCATAGGGAAATCCACTTCACATGAAACAACTTTTGTTGTAAAGCTGACGAAAATATCTACAACTTCTATGTTCAGGTCAAGATCCAAAGAAGCCTTCAACTACACTTAAAATAACGACAAACAGAAGACCTCACAATTTATTCTTCTAAGGACAGAAATGGTAAAACAGCCATAACATTTCTACTATAGCTCCAAATGATGCAAAATTAATTTTATATGAAAGGTAACTCAAATATAAACACTTCATTTGTTACATCAAATCCTAAATATGTCTTCAAAGTATTTAACCAAAATTAAATCAAATGTACGACTTTAGGACTATAAAGATATTACACATATTAGCATAAACATATGCTATCCTGCAATTCAAACAAGTAAATATTAGCATAAACTAGTATAAGAGAGTCCCGACTATTACATATGAGGCTCTACAACCCCGATGGAGGCCCCTCAACGCCCTCTGTGTCTCCAGCATCCAAGTCCTCCTTTGGTGTCTGATGCAGCTTGTAACCACGCTCTTCTACGGATTCGTTCAAAAAGAACGAAATCGGTAGGCTCCAACGTCGCTGTTGATTCTTCAAAAGAATGCCTGGGGGTTGGGCTTCAATAATCTACTACTTCGAATGAAATAATAGAGAATTGGGAGGTCTTTGCAATTGTTAGTACTCCTAACAAAATACAAGAAATAAAATAACTAAACTTCAAATATTCATAAACTAAATAATCAAATGGGTTCACAAGCTTATTTATAGAAGAGAATCCCAACAAACTAGAATCTCAACTAATTATCTAAATCTAACAAACAAATCTAATATCTTTATCTAATCCTAACTAAAATTCAAATTTGAATTCAAATAATAATTTGAAATTCAAATATAAATATAGTAAATCCTAACAAATAAATAAAATCCTAACAACCTCAAGACAACCCAAAAATAGTAAAAATAACTTTGAACCGTCGATTTGACCCCCAAGACGATCTCAGAATGCTCCGAAAAATGGCGTAGTAGCATAGCAACTACCCCTGTAGGGCTCGTCGATACGAACACGTGGACATATTATAATAGCGATTCTGATCTACGGTTCAAAAGTTATGGCTGTTTGAAGTCACGGTGCTCCCGATTCATCAAGATGTCCCTTCTTCTTATGCTCCACTTGATCTCGGTCGTCCATGTATTGTACAGCTATGATGTCTGCATCACCTCTCATTTTGTGTTTGATCTCTGATTTTTCATGAATTTTTATTGTTTTCTGTGTTCTCTTTCCTTTTGCATTTACAACTTGCTAGATGATTATGTGATTGTTCATTCACACTTGCTAGGTATAACAAATCAGTCTTTCAAAATTATTTTTTGCGTATGATCCAATAGAATTTTATTAATGTTTTTGTTAAAAATTAATTTTATTCCAATGATATAATACGTATTTATGGAATTTTACTTTTTATGTCAAGTAACTTTCTCAAGCCCTTGTGACGATATTAGTTCATGAGAATCCCATTTAACCCTTGTGACGATTTTGTTTGATCATTTTTATTTTGCTTTTCTTTTTTTTTTTTTTTCTTTTTTTTTTGGTTCTTCAAGTTCATTTGGCACTTGGGGGATACAAAAGTTGTTCGGGATCCACTTGCTCTATTAAGATCGAAGTTGGAGGAGAAAGGCATTCGATGTGGAGAAATGAAACTTGGGCAGAACACGCGGGAACTATGCCCACAGGTGCATTTTGTTTGATGCACTTTATATTTTATATTCTCATCACTAGTTAAAATGTAAATTTTTATGTGTTTATCCAAATTAAGGTGGGCATGATATTGGATAAAAAAAACTGTACTTTTTAAGCATGAAAGGATATGTTGAACTTCGATATATCGAATTATGGAAATATTGTTTAGACATATAATTAATTTTGCTAGTGTAGTTGTGTTTGAAAAGGGATGGTGAGAAATAGAAGAGTTTGAATCATAGTCTTGGAACATCTTAATGGAGATGCGAATTCTGGGTCATGTGCCCCAATTTTAAAGCAAGAAGCAAAAAGATGATGAGAAGGAAATGTAAGAAGGGAATTTTTTTAACATATTAGAACCCCCTGTTATTTTTACTGTTGGAAAATTGGAATCCAATGTTTTTTTTCTTTTTTTCTGAAATATGCTTCTGACCTCCTTATGTTGGAAAAGCAAAGGAGATATATAAGCCAATCAATTTTAGTTTTTTCGAAGTAAGAAGAAAAACTCCAGGATTAAAGGATATAACAATGCAGCAAAAACTTTACAAGTCAAAATCAATCTCTACCATATCATCAAAATGGCACTAACAGGGCATTGACAGGGATTTATCATGTTTATAACTTTTTGGATATAAAAATATAGTTTACATGTAAGAGTGTAGTTAAAATGAAGAATGTTTGGATTATTTTCCCTTGTATATCTATTTTTTGTGTATGAGCAAATTTTGGGCCCACAAAATTGGTACCAGAGATTCACAATTAGTCAATTACTCGGGATGAGACTCAATTCTGTGGAGGATCAGAGAAGAAGAGTCCATCATAAATATCAAAGAGGAATGACAGAAGGGCAGTGGCAATCATAAATTTTATCCTTTCCGGATTACAAAAGAAGACCAAAGTGCGTTTTATCATGGTAATTGTTTTTGAAGTGGGATAATAAATTAGAGTTCTCGAAACAAATTATGTTGAGTGGGTCAATAACATAGTTATTTTTTGAAGAATAAAAGTCCTGGGATGCAGTTAAAATTAGATATATGATGATATCAATATCATGAGCTGCTTTCATAAGAAAAGTGAGATGTATGTTATACTGGAAACGTTAGATGGCAGTAGAGCAGTTAGTATGTACTGAACAGTACTCATTAGTATGTGGGTTGGATGGCAAGAGAAGCTTTTTCTTTCCTGTATAATAGGTGGGATGTCCAGCATATTTTATGGAAAATAGAAGAACATCCAGAAAAGAGAGACACCAGTCCAGGTGTTTTCCCCAAAATTAAACACCAAATTGGCCTTGCACCCATTATGGGAAATTATATCACCTCGCAGAAAAGAAACACTTGCTCAGTTCAAAACTGCCTCAGATGGCAAGAGGAACTTGGTATGTGCTGGAGAGATTCCAACAAAATTATTGAAGAGTAAGAGGAAGATTTTGATACTGAGATCTGATGCTTAGAAAACCACACTGCTCAATCCAAGGATAAATGTTTCATTTGTATCTTAGGCTCCGTTTGGAAACACATATTGAAAAATAGATTTTGGAATAAAGTTGTTTTTTAAGATGATTTTAGACCTTGACTTTTTTGGGATGCTTTTTTTTTTAATTTAGGATCAATATTTGAAAGAGGTTTAATGTTTGATAGAGAAAGTTGCTTTTCAATTCAAAAAATCGATTCCGACCGAAAATCACAGCTTCTGAGTTTTTTAAAACACGGATTTCGAGAGAGAAATTAAAAGGAATCCAGCTTTTGATTCCGCCGGAATCCAATCCGTTTGGCTGCACGATTTTGAGATTTTAGCTTTCCAAAAAGCAAAATCATCCCAAATCGTGCATCCAAACGGACCCTTAGGCTATGAAACTTTTGAAGAAAATTTATTTGGATTCGTAAGCAATGGTTTTTTGATATAGGTTAGATGGTATATATTATTGGACATGATAATCTTTTTCTTGTGGTCCTCAAGAGTATTTCGAAACGATCAACTAGCATATATGTTTGACTATGAGATATAGTTTTAAGCAGTTTGAGAGAATATGGCTGATTGAGAAATGTAGTGTGGTATGATGTGTTAAAGGACGAGAAAACAAATGCACATGGCACTCATGGCTAATGCAATTTTCTGGTATTGAAATGCTCAACTCTAACTAGTTAATATGTCAGTGTAATTATCAAATTCTCAATATTAGAATTAAATATTCGTTGCAAGAGTTCAAATTAAGTGTAACGCCCCACATTTATCTAACCATTTATAGGACGGTAAATGGGCCGCTACTAAACTAAATCCAAATACAAGATCAAAATTTAGACTTTTTTTTTATCAATATAATATAAATATAATAATCAAAATATAAATAAAGGATATTAATATAATAAAACTTATAATAATAAAACATAAATGATATCCAATGGTTTTAAATCACCAATGGTCTTACAAAATATCAGAGTTAAACGGAAATAAAATATTAGAATGGAAAGACATACTAAATCACCCATGTGTGAGCCATCTAAACTAAAGTAAATCCAAATAGTTGACCGTGACTATTATTTATTCGCCAATACTGCTACCTTGACGAGATCCCTGAAGCGTATAAAAATTTCAAGCTTTGTCTTGGTCCTCAGAAGATGAGCTACCTGGTTATGAAACAACCAGCCCATATCGAAAAAGGTGAGTGATTAACTTAGTGAATAAGTTCACTGACAAATTACCTCACGCGACAGTATATATAAAGATAAAATTTTATTGAAATTAGAATTTCATTTAATAAATCCTTTATTTTATTAAATCAATTTAAAATCATGAACTTTTAAAAAAATACTTTAATGTGCACGTGGCCCAATTCTTGGCCCACATCAGAGAAAACATGAGAGTTAAATGATATCATCATATATATATATAAAGTTATATTAAAAAAAACAAGAATTTTCTTTAATAAATCAATTTAAATTAATGAGCTTAATAAAATATATTTCAATGCAATCACGTGGCCCAATCTTTGGTCCACGTCATAGAAATCATGCAGATTAAATGATATGACCGGGTATGATTCTCAATCGGAAGAACCGTTCCCCAAAACAGGTGTGCCAAGCCTCATGTGACTAAATCGCTCAAAAAGCTCCCTCAAGGAGACGTCGGATCTAGAAGACGTTGATGGGTCGCCACTGCCATCACTACGAGAACACCAGCACAGGATGCCCCGGTTGCTGCAGACTCCAAACAAAGGAATCCACCGCTGCAAGGAATGATTTACCACACCCCTCACCGATCTTGGGGACTCTTCGAGTCCTAGACCTTCCTCCCCAAAGGTGAAATGCTACGGGGGGATTTATTTCAGAAAAATATGTCATGCTATGCATCTTGATAAAATCTCCTAGGACTAGGTTGTCTCCACTAGTTTTAAATTTTTCAAAAATTTCAAAAGTACCAAAATCCTTAATTCAAATAATTATCTAAAAAAAAAATATAAGCATCAATATATGCGTTTTATTAATTCTTGAAACATAAATAGCATAATTCTTGAAACATGAATAGCATAATTCATGCTATATTAATTGTCATCATAAAGAAATGAAATTATGCAATTTTATTCAATAATAAAATGCAATTTGATCAAATATGAAAAATATCTAAATTATGCACATAATATCACACAAATATGATTAGCATGTGAAATTCAACAATATAGAGCAAAATCTCACATGAAATAAATCGATAGGCCTACTCACCTTCAGTCCACGCAATGCAAACTGATGCACGCGCATGAACAATACATACTCGCACGTTGATAACCTAGCATAACAATAATAAATCAGAAACAATTCAATTATGACTCAAACCCTTGACAACCAACTTACAACAACACTAAGCCCAATCATCCTGAAAGCCCAAACCTAATAGACTTACAATCCGCAACTCATCCCAAAAGCCAAACGAAAAATCTCAACTCTGAATAAATATTAAAATATTCACATACCTACAATGATCCGATAATCAATATCCATTTATTCCATAAGACTCATATAATCGGTCAATCCTCGAATAAATATTTAGACAAATCCAATAAGGCCCAGCTATAATTCCAATGATCGAAATAACTAAATCCAATCAATTTATATCCCAATAACAGTAATATCCGATTAATATTCGTTGATCCCACTAAATCAATTTAATTGATTTAAGATCCAATTTGAGTCACCAAGATCAATAAATCATCAAATCCCACAAATCAAATTATACTCATTAAACTTGGTCATGAAGCTAAATATTGAATTCTAATAAACAATACAAAATTATTTCAAAAATCATAAATTTCTACCCGTAACTCTGAATTTGACGATTCATGATTCGTTGGAAAGATCTTTTGAAAACCTATTTGTGTTTGTGAAATACATTTTTCCCAAAAACGACTCTATCATAGTAAAAAACATGATTTAACGTCCATTTATATAATTTACCCGAAAATAGCCATTTAATCCCCAAAACCAATAAATCTAATTTCCTCTTAACAATTTCTTTGAGATCTATTGAAATAAAATCAAATACAAACCCTAACCCTAATCCAACAACCTTATTCCTCAAACAATCGATTGACACATCATTTTAACAAAAATAAATTGAAACCCTAAACAACAAAATCAATAGAAGAGATTTCCACCTTAGATCCGGTTACACCACCCAATATCTAAGGTTATCATCAACCCTTCACATCTTCTAAAATTTGGATGAAAACCCTAACCAAACATGTTATTTAAAAGGGTTTACCAAATTACAAATGACCCCTTAAGTATTCCCGGTTTACAATGAGATCCCTCTCTAATTTATAAACAGATGTCTATCCGATTTACAGAAAGGTCCCTGAAGGCTATTAAAAAGATTGATTACACAATCCCTGAGCCCAATAATTACACAATCCTAAAACTAATTTTTCACTCCGAATCTCAATATTTCAACCAAAGTATCTTGATACTATAAATATCTATAAAAAATATGAAATAATTATTTCAATATCAATTTATAATTATCATAATTATAAATTAAATTGGACCCATTTGGGTCCACCGCCAAATCTGAAAAATGAAATAATTAAATTTCAATTAAAATTTTTATTATTTATTTAAAACAAATATATAATGTTGAAAAATACCGAAACGTTGTTCAAGTTTTTATTGAAAACACATAGGATGGTTTTATGAGCTTATCGAGAATTGAGTTAGGAATGTGTCGGGGACTCGGTGGACCTAGATGGGGAGTCCTATCGAGTAATTATTTCCTTGATTGCTTGGGTAACAGAATAATTATTTTCTTGATTTCTCATCTACTGTTGGTTCCTTTTATCTATTCTTTGTTTTATTTCTCCTTTTTCTTTCCTTTGTAGTGTACCCTAAATATTTAATAATATTTGGTGGTAGCATTCCTTATCAGTTGCTCAAAAAAAAAAGTTTTAATGTAGTACAAAATAGGTAATGTTGGAGTTGTATTCCAAAATGCTATCGGACACTTATTTTGTAGCCTGTACCAGACTACCAAAGAAATTGTCTATGCTTTGTCAAGTTCACATAGCGCAAGTGTCCATGTGGGGATGTTGGGCAAGAACAAATAGTAGCTTATGTAATTTGGATTTAATAGATTGCAACACCTGATTAATGAAAACCTTCATGTGATTTTTTTGTTGTCTTTAGGTCTGATTTGGGTCTATTACAAAGCAAGTTCCTTTATTATATAGGTGGTGGGTAGGTCGTTAGGGGCTGATCTTGGTGCCAGTTTTTCTTCTTCTAGCTTCATGGATGTACATTGTTTTGTTTTCTTAAAGAATGGGGCCTTAATCTCCCTTACTTGGAGTTTATCAGTTTTTAATAAAATTAGTGGTCAGCTCCCACACTTTCCAAAAATTAAAATAGAATAGAATTACTCGAGGCACCACCGGTCGCAAAAATCACATAATACATTGCCTATCTCATCTTTATGAATTAAGTGCATTGTTGAACTGACAATATGTTATTATGTGTCTCTTGTTTCTCTTTTTGAGGTTGCACATTGTGTACGATTATGTAAGTTTATAGCTGTGCCCTCTGCATTGATGGAGCTTTTCTGTATTTTCATGTCTGTTTATATGTGGATGCTTAGTTAACATTCTGAAGATCTGACACAACAGTGTAAAGGAGGCAACTCAATGGAAAAGAGCCTTTCCATTCTCATCCAGGAAAACGGGTGAGGATGTTGTCCCTATGATTCTGAGATAATTTTTCCTTGTTCTTTTTTTTCTAGGTGTTTAGTATATTTTTTTAGTGGTGCAGAGACCTGGCCTTATGGATTTGCTTTAGGGCTACATGTGGGTGGCGAGGATACGTCAATGTATGGTAATAGTACAATTGCAACGCATTAATGAATGAACACTATTACACACAGTCCCGTTTACAGTCTTGTCTGCACTCCATATGACTTAGAAGCTGTCAAACGAGGTATATGCCTCGTTAAACATTTTATGTATATGGCTCCACATAATTCGTTGGAACATACATCATTGTTTTTCTAAAATTATATGCCTCATTAAACGAGGTTACTATTTAAAAATGAAATCATGTGCGGACTGTAAGTGAGGCTATAAACAGGGATGTGTGTAACATTTTCCTTAATGAGTACTGTCAGATCTGACATTGACTTGGAGTATTTTGTTCCAGACTTCTGGGAAGGGGAACAATTATGGCCTGACCAACCCATTTTTCAAAGGTCAAGAAACGCCGAAATTTATCTGAGGAAGATCTTTGTCTTGAACCGCTATGCAATGAGGTTTGTAGAAATTTGTTTCAAGACATAATCAGTCTATTCATTTCCTAACCATTTTAACCGTGCTGGAAGTAATTATATCAGTTTCTTTTCATTGGAGCTTCTGGTTGAACATGATCTACCATCATTTCATTGAAGTTCAAAATCTTCTGTATCTACTCTGTATTAGTATTATTATTTTTCAGAAAGGTATCCAATGTGTGTCGTGACATGTCCTACATATCGTTGGATACATATTGCAGAGTTGTTGGTAGCCTCCTGATGATTACTTAATTGTTAAAACACCACTACTCCAATCTATTTTAGAAAAAAAATCTTCATCATATGTAAATTTCATTTTTTAAACGCTTAGTTGATATTAGTGGTTCTTAATTTGAAAGAAATTCTACCTTAGCTTAAGAACTTAAGAAACTTTGAAGAATTGAGTTTGCTCTGGATCTTTTTTTCACTTTTTCTTTGAAAAAAGTTTGTAGAAATGAAGATAATAGAGCAGTGACAGAATGATCTTTTATCACTGAAATAAGCAATTTGGCATGGAACCAGTCCTCTGATGATATAAAGTTTATGCTCTATTTTGTGGAGATAACGATTCATCATTTTTTTTTTGAATCATTACTAATGTTTACAACTTCAAGCATGTGATATTATACTCAATCAGTGTATTTTGAGCATGGTTGGAATGGAATCAACTTAAACCTTAAAGCTTGGAGCCATGCACATTTGGAGACCGAAATATAAGCCTTTGATTTGCCGAAGGATAAACTTTGTAGAAAGGAGAAGAGACATCCACCACTAATGTACAATGCAATTGGCTCTGCAATCTCATTCTATTATGTTCATCACTGGAAAGGGGTTTATAATTGTATAAGGCAGATTAGACCCCTGAAGATACCTTTAGGGGTTGGGAGGTGGCTTATCTCCCACCTTTTTATTTATTTATTATTATTTATTTATTTAGTTAATTTTGGAGATTTGAACTAATGTCTGTTTCTGGAGATCTCTCTTGTAATAAAATTACAGGCATTGTGCTCCTACCTTTATTAAATAGAAACAGTCTAACGTTTGTTCCAAATATCAAGTAGGGTTATATATATTGGCAACACAAAGAAATTATGTTAGCTACATCATGGTTCCAGCAACAATAGTTATCCACCCCAAGTCAAGCGTTGGATTATTGGATAATAATGCAAATATATAATGGCATCCAATTCAGTTTGGAGCAGATACAGTCATACAGATAGTAAGTAATCTCGCTCCTTTGGTTACTTGATCCCCCTGAATGTATAGATGTCGGTTGGATAACCAGATGTTGGAAAATGGTCTTCTGGCGTTACAGGTAATGTGTGACTGGAATATTGGAGTAATTAGATAATCTGGATATTACCCAAATTCAAATCCAAATGTTGCCATGTAACTAGTTTCTGCCATATATTCAAATGGTTTTCAATGGATTGGACAACTGAATGGATTGTATATATCACACATGTATATCCACTCTGTAATCAGTCTGCGGACATGCCTATAGTCCTACCCCAAACACCCTCCATTTATCACTTTAGTGAAATTTCTTTTGTAATCGATGATAATGCCTTTTTACTCTGAAATTTTGATTATGCTTCAAACCTTATTATTATTGGAACCTTCCTCAGGTCAAAGTTTCATATTCTGTAATTTTTATGGTTCAAATCTATATTCTTTTCTTAATCCTATGTGCCTGCTGTGGTCTGGTCAATGTGGCTTACCCAAAACCTTACCCTGTTCACTGGTAGCCTTCCATTTGAAGAAAACATATGGGAAGGAACAATGAGCTGCATTGTTGACTGAGGGAGGTTCTGCGCAAGGGTGGATGCTGTTATGTTCGCAGGGGTTGGGATTCAGGAAAGTCCAGCTCAATTAGCTTCTTGCAGATTTTAGTATTTGATGAGTGCAAGAATTAAGCTCTCAGTTATAGGAGCTTTTAGATGTATCTAGAACTTATATGTTTCATTTTTGCCTGAAGACTTTTTAGTTGATGGAATTCCACTGTAGTTTTACTTAGTTCTGAAAATTTAACAGATTATAAATAAAAAATGTCTTTATGTCCTGCTTGTGCACTGTATGTCACTTTTTTATATTGTCTGTCTTGATTTTTAGCTCCTTGCATATTTTTCTGCACGAATGATATCTGAGGAGACTCTACGAAGAAATGCTGTCCTGCAGTGTACATGGGATGACCGGGTATGCAGAAATGCATTAATTCTAAAGGGTTGGGATACTTGCATTTCTAATGTTCACATTTCACCGTACAGATTGCGATCACTTTTCCATATAGACAAGATGGAAAGGTTGTCAATTGCAAATACAAGAGACATCACCAAAAACTTTTGGAAGGTCTTGTGATCTAAAAAAATTTCCATGGGCATGATTGTATTTCATGGACTTTTCTATATTGTATATGTAGGAAAGACATTAGGGGCCTGACATGAATGCTAATTCTGTCTTTCATTGTTTAATTAATAGGAAAAGGACGCTGAAAAGATATTTTATGGTGTTGATGATATAAAAGAAGCAAGCGATATATTGATCGTGCTATCTTGATCCGGACTTTCTTTGCGTTGAATTTGTTTCTTAAGTTCTTCTGTACTTTTATGGTCTGTTATTTATTGTACATTTATGTGAAATAGGTTGAAGGTGAAATAGATAAGCTTTCAATGGAGGAGGCTGGCTTCCGTAATTGTGTTAGTGTCCCAGATGGTGCACCTGTAGAGATTTCAGACAAAGTTCTACCAAGTGAAGATAAGGTCTGAATTGACCTATACAATGAGCTTCATGTCTTTTCAATAGTAAGATATAAATTTATAATGTTAAATTAAATGTGATCTTGTGGAAAAACCTGATAATCTGATATCAGTGAGTATGGGTTTTCTGGGAAACCATGGATGAAAGATTCATGGATAGAAATTTAAGACATATTTTCCCCAAATTAACTTATACAAATGAAGAGGAGTTCTGAAGTTTATTTAATCCATTTCATCTTTTCCCTGCCTTCCCTAAATCTAGTAGTGGCTCACTGGCACATCCTTGTTCCCATTAATTGGCTCGTCATCAAGAATTAGTTAAGTCAGATTTGTTTGCAATGGTTTAACATATCTAGTGATCATTGTCATAAATTTCAAGAGCAATGGGTCACCTACTGGGGAATTCTGGTGTGCTGGAGTAAGTGCTATATGGACTCTTGAAAAATTAATCTGTCTAGCTAGAGGACCAAAGCTCTGGTTGGGCCTCGGGTTGATGGCTATTGTAGAGAGGGCTATGGGCCTAATTAAGTGTGTGAAAGGAAATTGGATTTTTTTTAACATGCGTGGTTTGAGATTTCAGCATAACAAGGTTCATAGGAGACAGAAGAGCAGCAGGTGTTATTTCTCAGGCCATTGCCACTGTGCACATTCTCTGACTGGATTGCCAAAGAGGGCCCCTTGACATGCTTTTGAGCAACCAAGCTTTTATCCAGAGCACTTTAAGAGGGATTTCAAGCATATTAAGGATAATTGAGATCTTGTGGATACTGAATGGGAGGAAAGGGACCTCTGCACTCCCTGCTAGGCCTCCCAATGGTTATTTATTATCACACTCGTCTGTTGATAAGTGATGGAAATGAGAGAATTCATTATCATATCAAATTTGAGATACAGAGGTTCAGTGTGGAGTGAATCGAGGAGCAGTGGATCAATTTTGGAGGGAGGATTTGCCTGGGTTCTTGGGGTTTGGCGGGTGGCCTTGATGCTCAATAGACTTTTATTTCTGGTAAGTCTGGGGGAGATCCAACAAGCTGGAGGGGATACAGGAAAAGAAAGATTTGGAAGTTAATCCAAGGGTTGAACTTGCAAGAGGAGAGCCATGCTTTATCTAAAGTTGAAAGAAATTCCAGAAGGTTGGTCATGAGTTTGAGGGGGGGTGTTGGATACATTTATATGTGTTAGGGGTATTTTAGTCTTTCTCATCTTAAGGATGGTTTAGTCTTTTACTCTTTTTTTCTCTTTGTACTATATATTTGCGATCAGATCCCTAATAGAATTTTTGGTTCATTCTCTTAAACCCTAAATCTAATAGGCATCACCTTTTACTTGGAAAATGCTAGGGAGTTAGCAACTAGGTTTATTTCTAACAGGGGCAAACATTCTCTAGGGGCTGATTATTAACATGGAGGGTATGCTTGAAGTCGGTTAACCGTTTCCATGACCATCATCATCTCTTTTGCTTTCTTTTCTCTCTGTTGTATGCTGGTTAGCACACTACACACTCGTTTGTTTTTGTAGTTTTTCCAAGATCAATAGAATCTTTGGTGGTAGACTCCCAAGATGATGATGGTGATGATGAGAAAAGAAATCATAAGCTGAGTTGCACTGCGATCAAGAGGTAAACCAGCTAATGATTTTTTTTCTTTTTCCCTCGGTCAAATCTTCCCTTATCAGCAGGCGGCAAGATTTGAACCCAAGTCCTCTCACTAAAGAAGGGGTATCTCTCCCATTCTACTAAGAGGAGGTTCAGTGCTAATGAAAAAACTTGCCTTCTCATAGCATCTCTTGTGAATCTTTTAAGGTTCTAAATATCAATAAAGCTGATATGATGATCAGCCCTCCCCCCAAATCGATTGATTAAATCTTTTAAGGTTCTAAATATAGATTGATTTGATTATTTGTTCAAAGATAAAAAGGAAAAAGATTGTAATAAATTGAAAAATGTAGTAAATATTTACATATTTATTGATGAATATTTTATGTAGTTTTTTTTAGAATATACAACATGAGATGGAAATTAAACTAAAATCAAGGAGTAAACTTGTTGGGATCCAACGGCTTAGGGCCTAATTTTTTTTTATAAAAAAGGGGTAGTCTTTTCTATTAAAAAAAAACACAACTTGTTGGGGTTCTATGGATATTAAGCCGTTGGACCCCAGTGTGTCTGATGGCTACCATTAGAAAAATGAATTTAACCAGGCTGACCTGACTTAGTGTCAGTGATATATCTCTATAACATCAACGTTTTTCTACGAAAAATTCTATGGATCCATCAACTTTTGGGTTTTTCTCAAAAAAAATAAAAATAAATAAAATATCGAACGATATTTTGAACTATGTAATCTTTTAAACTTCCAGAGAAATAATTATGTGAATAATGTTACCTAAATAATCTCTCTACTGAGTCTCTTGTTCTGTATTATTCGCTTCAACTCATATAAACTAACAGGGGCTTCTTTCTCTCCTTTTGAAACAAATTTCTCATGTTTTCAGTATCTGTTGTTTGCACATTTATCCTTCTTTGGGTATCCCTGCATTCATTTTGAAATGATTGTTCAGGTTTCTTGTAATTTATTATGTTAAATTTCTTTTTTATGTCCATCTTGGAAGTGTGTTTATTCTGAAAGAATTTATTTGGCTTTATATATTTACCTTAACTTGGGATTGGCAATTTGGCATCTATACCCCTCATGTTAATCTTTGCCATTTTCAAAATTAACATTTACTGTCATCTAACATTCTTGTAATGGTCTTTGTAAAGCTAGGACACAGCATATCAGTATTTGTGGAACTGCAAGAAGTATATTGAAAAGGTTTTTTTTTCTAACAAATGCCTTTCCATTGAACACTGGTTGATTGCATATAAACTTCATAATGCATCTTTTTTTTATACCTCTAGGCCTCCCGCATTATTTTAGCAACAGATGCTGATGCTCCTGGTCAAGCCTTAGCTGAAGAGCTTGCACGTCGTCTTGGTAGAGAAATGTATAGATTTCAATTATTGGATATATTTTGATTTCAAGTTGACTTGTTGGGCTCATCTATGGTTCCCACATTTCCATCTTTTGAACAAGCAGATGTTGGCGAGTTACGTGGCCAATGAAAAATGAAACTGATGTTTGCACAGATGCTAATGAGGTTAAGATTTGATTTACATATATATGATAAATTGATCTTGTATCTTTCAAGACATCTTGCAAATGATTTACTGCTTAAACTGAAGGATTAATCGCCTGTGTTCTTGTTAATCAATATTGTGATTTTGAATATGAGCCTTAAGAGGAAATAGGTTGTTGCTTATCACTAAGTTACTTGTGATTGTGTGGAGCTACTGGTAAATGAATCAACTTGTATTTTGTATAAAGAGGGCAGCGAGTCACTACACCCTATGCTAACTGGTAAGCGTTAGAGAAAATGTGTTGGCCCTTCACTAAGAAGCTAAGCATTTTTTGTGAAGTATGGTTTTTCTTTGTAGCACTAAAAAAACTACTGGATTGAACAGTCCCCACATCAGGGATTTGATGTCATGTTTATTGTCTATTGAGACAATTTTCTGTTTTTTTTAAGATGGGATAGTTAAAGGAACGAGTTTGTTTTATTGGCGTGAAAATTTTAAAAATTCTATTATTTAAATAAATTTTTGTGAACTAGATGTAACGCCCCACATTTACCTAACCGCTTATCGGACGGTAAATAGGTCGCTATTAAACTTAATCCAAATACAAGACCAAAATTTACAGCCCTTTTTTTTTTTTACTTGAAAAAAAACAATACTAATATAATAAAAATTGAAAGTGATAAAATATGAAAACAATATTCAAAAGTTATAAACCACTAACGGTCTTACAGAATATCAGAGTCTGACATAAATAAAATACTAGAATGAAAAGACACACTAAACCACCCCTGTGGGAGCCATCTAAACTAAAATAGATCCAAATAGTCGGCTGCGACTATTATTTATTCTCCAAACATTGCTATCTCAAGATCCTTGGAGTGTATGAAAGGTTCAAACTTTGCCTTGATCCCCAGAAGATGAGCTACCTGGTTATAAAACAACCAGCCATTTGGAATAGGGTGAGTGTTTAACTCAGTGAATAAGCCCACTGACAAATTACTTAATATGATAGTTACATATAAAAATAAGGTTTTATGAAAATCAGAATTTCATTTAATAAATATTTTATTTTATTAAATCAATTTAAAATCATAAACTTTAAAAAAATATTTTAATGCACACGTGGCCCAAATCATTAGCCCACATCAGAGAAATCATGAGAGTTAAAAAAAATATCATTATATATATATATAAATTTATATATATAAAAAAATAAGAATTTTCTTTAAAAAAAATCAAATTAAATTCATGAGCTTAATAAAATGTAGTTTTACTGCAATCACGTGGCCCAATCCTTGGTCCACGTCATAGAAATCATGCAGCTTAAATGATATGACCGGGTGGGGTTCTCAATCGGAAGAACCGTTCCCCAAAACAGGTGTGCTAAGCCCCAAGCGACTAAATCGCTCAAAAAGCTCCCTCGAGGAGACGTCGGATCTAGAAGACGCTGATGGGTCGCCGCTGCCATCACTACGAGAACACCAGCACAGGATGCCCCGGTTGCTGCAGACTCCAAACAAAGGAATCCGCCGCTGCAAGGAATGCTTTACCACACCCCTCACCGATCTTGGGACTCTTCGAGTCCTAGACCTTCCTCCCCAAAGGCGAAATACTACGGGGGGATTTATTACAGAAAATATGTCATGATATGCATCTTAATAAAATATCCTAGGACTAGGTTGTCTCCACTAGTCCTAAATTTTTTCAAAACTCTCGAAATGAAAATCTTTAATCCAAATATTATTTCGAAAGCATAAGCATCAGAAAATATATTATGTTAATTCTTGAAACATGAATAGCATAATTCATGCTATTTTAATGACATGATGAATGAATTAAATCATGCAACTTCATTCAACGAAAATGCAATTTGATCAATATGAAGAAAATATCCAAATCATGCAAATTTATCAAAATATAAATGCATGGATGACACATAATATCACACAAATATGATTGGCATATGAAATTCAATGTTATAGAGCAAAAGCTCACACGAAATAAATCGATAGGCCTACTCACCTTCGGTCCACAAGCATCAACGATACACACTCGCACGTTGATAACCTAGCATAACAATTATACAATAATAGATCAGAAACAATCAATCACGACCCAAACAACTGACAACCAACTTATAACAGCACTATGCCCAATAATCCCAAAAGCCGATATCTTATAGACCTACAATCAACAACTCACTTCAAAGTCCTAATGAAAATCCCAACTTCGAATAAATATTTGAATACTCATATACTCACAATGATCCGATCCGATAATCAATATCCATTTATTCCATAAGACCCATATGATCGATCAATCCTCGAATAAATATTAGGACAAAGGCTCAACTATAATTCCATGATCGAGTAACTCAAATCCACTCAATTTACATCCAAATAACAACAATATCCAATCAATATTCATTGATCCCACTAAACCAAATTATCGATTTAAGATTCTATTTAAGTTCTCAAGATCAATAAAATCATCAAAACCCGCAAAACAAACTATACTTCATTAAACATCAAATTTGGGATCATCTAAATCTCTAACATTCATCAAACTTGGTCATCAAGCTAAATATTTGAATTCTAGGAAACCGTACAGAAATATTTCAAAAATCATAACTTTCTACACGTAACTCCGAATTTGACGATTCATGATCCGTTGTAAAGATCTTTTCAAAACCTATTTCTGTTTGTCAAATACATTTTTCCAGAAACGACTCTATCATAGTCAAAAACATGATTTACGTGCAAACATAAAATCAACCCGAAAATAGCCATTAAATCCCCAAACTAATAAATCTAATTTGATCTTAAGAATTCCTTTGAGATCCATAAAAATCAAATCAAATAATCATTAAATTAAATCAATCAAACCCTAACCCTAATCCATCAAACTTCTTCCCCAAACAATTACTTGACCTAATCATATCCTAATAAAAATAAATTAAAACTAACAAAATCAATAGGGAATGATATCTCACCTTAGATCCGGTTACACCACCCACCATCTCCATCTAGGGTTAGGTCATCACACCCTTCACACTTCTGAATTTGGATGAAAAACCCTAACCCAAACATGTTATTTAAAGGGGTTTACCGAAATTACAAAACGACCCCTGAAGTGTTTCCAGTTTACAATGACGTCCCTATCGATTTACAAACAGATCCCTATCCGATTTACAGAAAAGTCCCAGAAGGCTATAAAAATGTATTCTGGATTCGCAACTAGATCCCTAGGCCCAATAACTTGACACTAAGCCTAAAAATCAAATTTTCCGAACTCCGAATCTCACCAAATTTCAACCAAAGTATCTTAACACTATAAAGATCTACAGAAAAATATAAAATAATTATTTCAACATCAATTTATAATTATCATAATTATAAATCAAATTTGGGCTCACCGCCAAATCTGAAAAATGAAATATAAAAAATCAAATTTTAAAATTTCCATTATATATTTAAAATAAATATATAAGGCCAAAAAATACCGAAACGTTACATTCTTCCCCCTTAAAGGAATTTAGTCCTCTAAATTCAAGGGAGAACACAAAAGAAAGATATATAACATTCAATAATAACAATCATCCAACCAATAGTTGTAAGAGTAGTCTTACAATTCTAAGTCATAACAACATCAATACAATCATTACACCAGTAGGTTTACACGTCTGTGTAATACCTAACAAGCACAATAATATAGAAAATAGTATAAGAATCCAACTTATACCCCACAAATAATCAAACAAATGTACATTCATACAATAATTGTATAAGTCAGCTTATAGGTCTGACTCATACTCAATAAGCTCAATAATGTGAAAAATGGTATAAGATTCTAACTTATACCCACAAACAATATTCAATCGAATGCACAAGCAAAACTATCAATGATTTGCATTGAAGTTTCAACAAATATCAATACAGACAACTATCATACAACAAAATAACCATATAAATCAGATCCACAATTCTTCCACTGCGTCACTCTGATAGTGACCCAAATCACAGATGGATGAACTTATACATCACCAACAATGACAAAAATCATTTACAAAAATTAAATGTGTAGGTCAAATCCACCCATGTTTCACATCATAGATGTTATAACTCATACAGCATAAGCAATGACAAATAATACAACGAAAATATACAAGTCAAGCTCACCCATGTCCCATACCATGGGTGATTCAGTTTGTACAGAACAAACAAAGACATAACAAGCAACAAATTGCATAAGTCAGCCCACCTACGTCCCATACCATAGGCGGTCCAACTAATACAATGCAAACATTGACAATAACAAAAACAATCACATCAAACAATTTCGTACATAATTGTACAAGTTAGGCTCATCTACGTCCCATACCATAAATGATCCAACTTGTACCATCAACATAAGAGCAATAATAATGACAATAAGATGATATTTACAATCTTTAGAATTTACATATATATAAGAAAATCATCTACTGACATGGACATTCACGGATTGATTAAACCATCCGTGATGCTATACAAAACATGAAAAACATCCTAATAAAATTGTGAATACATAGTTACACTTAATAACTTGAAAATATCGGTTGTTAATGTATGTCTCTCATGTGTGTACGCTATGACGTATATTGAGTATGAACGATAATCCACTATATAGAGCTCTTACATAGAGTAACATCTAATAAGAATTCCAATCCTATATGCATCAATTCTAATTGACTCAACTTATTCTAGGCTTAAAAAAAAATGACCTCATACTAGCTTATCTCAAGGCTCTAAAAAAAAATAATTTACAATCAACCAAAATAACTAAGTTCTATAAGATAGGGTATCCAAAAAAAATCAGGTGGGATATCTTAAGGTTCAATCATGCAATCTAAACTCTTAAAGATATAGATAAATTTATACGCGTTCTAAATGCACGTGAATCTGAATTTACAAGATGCAATTGTAATATCGATATACATAACAAATGTAGAAAAAGATATTTAACGCATTAAAATATTATATATAAAAATAAAACCTTCAAGAAAAACAAGTATAAATAATGTACTAAAAGAATCTAAAGCTCATTATATTTAATATATAGCATAATAAATTTGTAAGCCATGTAAAATATATATAGAGTTATATTATAATAAATTAACGTAACAAATATGTAGAGAGTTTAATTAAGAAAGATCTAGTAATGTCTTTATTTTTGAATTATTAAGATTTAAATACATCGATATGATTTACGTAAATTTGAATATGAAAATTCAAAATATAATTACAATTTATATAAAACTGATTTAAAATTTTTTATTTTATTTAAATAAATAAACATGAGTAATAGCTAAATTTATGGCAATATAAATATGTATATATATAAAAATATGGGTCACTTCCCCTTTAATAAGAAATTAATAGATTTAGCCTCTAGTATAACAAAAGTAAACAAATAATTTTCTTTATATATAGACTAATATAATCTCCTTAGGATGATCAAACTTAAGCCCTAAATTTCATAGGCTAACTAAACTTAGGCTTATAGAAAATCAAGAATAAAATCACTAGAAAACACGATGTCACGATCAGGAGAAGACAATGCAATTAATCTGGAAATATTCAGGAAATCCAAAAGCAATAAGAGTTACACTAACTTAGGCCTTCAAGTCAATAGTAGTATCCACAATAATGGCTAGATATTGTTCACACCCCTTAACTAGTAACCTCTAAGCATGAAGGGAAGAGACGAATATGATCGGATATGATCCACTAAAACCCCCAAAGCGGAACGATTATTGGCCAGGAATACAAAAGGACACAACTTTTGAAAAACAATCAACACTTGCACGGAAGGCTAACAACCAATCTATGCCAAAGATTACATCGAAACCAAGAATATCGAGAATGAAGAGATCAATAGGTATCTAATGCCCATTTATCTGGACCAAGCAAGAAAGAAGAGCAAACCTTGGTGATAATTTGTTCACCAACGACAATGGTTATGTGAAGTGTAGACATCGAGATTGTAAACTTCTTTACTAAGAGTTTTGTAATTCTGATAAAGTGAATGAATATGTGGAACACCAAAAAAGAACATACGCTGAATTACCAGAATAGAGACAATACTATGATCCTTTGCTGTCACAAAAAAAAAGATCCTAAATGAAACAACAAACATCACAAATAATAACACAATTTTTTTTTCTCCTAAACACAAACCCTAACCTAGGCACCGACAGGACGTGGCTCTGATACCATCTGTAACGCCCCACATTTACCTAACCGCTTATCGGATGGTAAATGGGTCGCTACTAAACTTAATCCAAATACAAGACCAAAATTTAAAGCTTTTTTTTTCTTTTACTTGAAAAAAAAACAATACTAATATAATAAAAATTGAAAGTGATAAAATATGAAAATAATATCCAAAAGTTATAAACCACTAACGGTCTTACAGAATATCAGAGTCTGACATAAATAAAATACTAGAATGAAAAGACACACTAAACCACCCCTGTGGGAGCCATCTAAACTAAAATAGATCCAAATAGTCGGCTGCGACTATTATTTATTCTCCAAACATTGCTATCCTCAAGATCCTTGGAGTGTATGAAAGGTTCAAACTTTGCCTTGATCCCCAGAAGATGAGCTACCTGGTTATAAAACAACCAGCCATTTAGAATAGGGTAAGTGTTTAACTCAGTGAATAAGCCCACTGACAAATTACTTCATATGATAGTTACATATAAAAATAAGGTTTTATGAAAATCAGAATTTCATTTAATAAATATTTTATTTTATTAAATCAATTTAAAATCATAAACTTAAAAAATATATTTTAATGCACACGTGGCCTAAATCATTAGCCCACATCAGAGAAATCATGAGAGTTAAAAAAATATCATTATATATATATAAATTTATATATATAAAAAAATAAGAATTTTCTTTAAAAAAAATCAAATTAAATTCATGAGCTTAATAAAATATAGTTTTAATGCAATCACGTGGCCCAATCCTTTGTCCACGTCATAGAAATCATGTAGCTTAAATGATATGACCGGGTAGGGTTCTCAATCGGAAGAACCGTTCCCCAAAACAGGTGTGCTAAGCCCCAAGCGACTAAATCGCTCAAAAAGCTCCCTCGAGGAGACGTCGAATCTAGAAGACGCTGATGGGTCGTCGCTGTCATCACTACGAGAACACCAGCACAGGATGCCTCGGTTGCTACAGACTCCAAACAAAGGAATCCGCCGCTGCAAGGAATGCTTTACCACACCCCTCACCGATCTTGGGACTCTTCGAGTCCTAGACCTTCCTCCCCAAAGGTGAAATATTACGGGGGGATTTATTCCAGAAAATATGTCATGATATGCATCTTGATAAAATATCCTAGGACTAGGTTGTCTCCACTAGTCCTAAATTTTTTTAAAACTCTCGAAATGAAAATCTTTAATCCAAATTTTTCCAAAAGTCCTAATGAAAATCCCAACTTCGAATAAATATTTGAATACTCATATACTCACAATGATCCGATCCGATAATCAATATCCATTTATTCCATAAGATCCATATGATCGATCAATCCTCGAATAAATATTAGGACAAAGGCTCAACTATAATTCCATGATCGAGTAACTCAAATCCAATCAATTTACATCCAAATAACAACAATATCCAATCAATATTCATTGATCCCACTAAACCAAATTATCGATTTAAGATTCTATTTAAGTTCTCAAGATCAATAAAATCATCAAAACCCGCAAAACAAACTAGACTTCATTAAACATCAAATTTGGGATCATCTAAATCTCTAACATTCATCAAACTGGGTCATCAAGCTAAATATTTGAATTCTAGGAAACCGTACAAAAATCTTTCAAAAATCATAACTTTCTACACGTAACTCCGAATTTGACAATTCATGATTCGTTGGAAAGATCTTTTCAAAACCTATTTCTGTTTATCAAATACATTTTTCCCAGAAACGACTCTATCATAGTAAAAAATATGATTTACGTGCAAGCATAAAATCAACCCGAAAATAGCCATTAAATCCTCAAACTAATAAATCTAATTTTATCTTAAGAATTCCTTTGAGATCCATTAAAAATCAAATCAAATAATCATCGAATTAAATCAATTAAACCATAACCCTAATCCATCAAACTTCTTCCCCAAACAATTACTTGACCTAATCATATCCTAATAAAAATAAATTAAAACTAACAAAATCAATAGGAATGATATCTCACCTTAGATCCGGTTACACCACCCACCATCTCCATCTAGGGTTACGTCATCACCACCCTTCACACCTTCTGAAATTTGGATGAAAAACCCTAACCCAAACATGTTATTTAAAGGGGTTTACCGAAATTACAAAACGACCCCTGAAGTGTTTCTAGTTTACAATGACGTCCCTATCCGATTTACAAACAGATCCCTATCCGATTTACAGAAAAGTCCCAGAAGGCTATAAAAATGTATTCTGGATTCGCAACTAGATCCCTAGGCCCAATATCTTGACACTAAGCCTAAAAATCAAATTTTCCGAACTCCGAATCTCACCAAATTTCAACCAAAGTATCTTAACACTATAAAGATCTACAGAAAAATATAAAATAATTATTTCAACATCAATTTATAATTATCATAATTATAAATCAAATTGGACCCATTTGGGCTCACCGCCAAATCTGAAAAATGAAATATAAAAAATCAAATTTTAAAATTTCCATTATATATTTAAAATAAATATATAAGGCCAAAAAATACCAAAACATTACACTAGATGATAGTTACAAACAGAGAGAGACCTGATTGCTGTGTCAAGTTTTCCAAGGAAATGGATTTTTTAGTGTCCTCGTAAATAAATACAAATTAATGTATAGTTTGAGAAATTCATGTGTTTGTCAGACAATTACACATCAAACTGCTGCTGCCTTTTCTTACAATTGCCTTTTAAACTTCAAAATCATCTATTGTTTTTGTATCTTGAAGTAAAACATAGGTGGTGTTAACAATTATAAAAAAAAAAACATCATCAATGCCTAGTATGGATGTTTAGAGCACTATATTTGAGCTTGATTCTGAGTTCTTACAATTCGTATTGCTAAACAAAAAAAGATTCTTACCATTATGTGTTCTACTGTATCTTCATTTACAAGTGCTTATGTATTTAGGACGAGAGGCACTAAAGAATGTAATTGAAAATGCTGAATTATATCCCATGCGTGGTCTTTTCGCATTTAGTGACTACTTCCATGAGATCGATGCCTATTACCGATGTCGTGGTTATGAACTTGGAGTCTCAACAGGATGGAAAGCTTTCAATGATTTGTATAAAGTAAGGATTGCTTGTTTTATGTTTTTGATCATCTTGTTCTGCTATGGAGTTCTGGGAGGTGAATGCATTTGGAAAGCCCAAAGCTAATATGAGAAAAAGTATTCTTAAATCGCTTTTGGCTGTATTGTATAGTCATCACTTCCTGAAATATGATTAGGCTCGTATCTAGTTTTGGGAGGTGAGCATTATCTAGTTCTAGGTGCATATCTAGTTTTGGGAGGTGAGCAATATATCTGGTGTTGGCTGTTTTGTATAGTCACCACTTCTTGATAATGCTTTGATCATCTTGATATAAGCTATGATGTTTTGTGCATATGCATTTATATAAGTATTTTCTCCGTGAAGATGTTTATTATTTGCATGGATGATCCATTGCTAACATGGGATGGAGATATATTTATAGTTCAAAACGATCTTCTTGCATTTAATTTGAGTTGAATGTCATATGGTACAATGTGGAAATCATTTGTCCAAGTGTGTCTCATGGCAATATCTCTTTGAGCAGGTCACACCAGGGGAGTTGACTATAGTAATTGGTGTGCCTAATTCAGGCAAAAGTGAGTGGATTGATGCCATGATGTGCAACATTAATGAAGGGGAAGGGTGGAAGTTTGCCCTTTGCTCTATTGAAAATAAGGCAAGTTGTCAGATAAATTCTTATTATCTTCAATTCACCATCAATGTACATTTCTAATTCCTGGCACTTAGTCTTTAGGTTCAAGAGCATGCAAGAAAGCTATTAGAGAAGCATATTAAAAAACCATTCTTCACGGCCAGGTATGTTTGTAGTTGGCAACATCTTTTACTTAAATATGATTGGACTGATTTTTTTTAAATGAAATTAAAATAATTAGAAACATCTTGGACTACGACAAAATCTGTTGGCTGTTGTTTACATTAGTTTGATTTGGCAGTGATACTGAATTGACGCGATTATGGGTCTTCTTAGGAATTTTGGCCATGCTTTGTTGTGAGATATATGGTTCCATGTAAAGGCAGTATCAGCTTCTTGAGAATTTTTTTTGTTATTATTATTTTTTATGTATATAGAAACAAGGACTATAAGATTAGGTTCTGATAGATGCAGAAATCTACTTATTTCAGCTTTATTTTGGAAGTTTTTCATCGTTCATGTAAGCAATTTACCTAGGACTTGTGAAGGCTGCTGAGCCTTTTGAATGTTTTATTCTGAGAGGCTGTATATGCTACTTTGCATTTGGTGCCACTTTAATTTAAAATGCAAATATACTATTAATATCAAACTACTCTTGCACACGCGGGATTTGTTTTTAGATGCATTCTTGCTGACACTGAGTTATGGATGGCTACATGACGAGTTTGAGAATGGTTTGTAGAAGCCCGAAGCCAAAACCACACCCAAACCTCACTCTGAACCTGAACTCTACAAATTCATATCACAAATTTTTTCGAGATCCGAATGGGTTCGACTGTTGTGCCCCAAACCCCTCTCAATGAGTATTTATTATTTAAGAAACTCGAATCCGCCTCGCCTCACTGGTTTAGGTGGGTCTTGTGGGGATTGTTTGTTTTCTAATATTTATGTCTTTTTTTTAAATTTAGAAACTATGTAATTGCATCAAATCGCTATGTTATATATATAATCTTATTTGATTAAACCTTAGCTACTTCACTGATTGCAAAAAAAGACGAAAAGATAGATGGGCTTATTTTATTTTTAGTCAAGTCAAACCTCTTGACTTTGAGAGTTTGTCATTTTCACGATTTGTTGTATTTCATTCTTAACTCTATGTATATATGTGAACACCATTAACATTAATTTATCTTATTGCACCACATATCAACAAAAACATAATGATATACTTGGCATGTTTTTAGATAAACGAGATGTAGCAGGGAAACATGGGTTTTACACTTGAAACCTAATCCGAATCTCATCTGCATTGGTTAGGGTTAGATCAAGGTTGGATATAATAAACTGGAACCTGTATCTGTCCCAACAGGATCAGGTTGGTTCAGTTACCCGGACATCCCACTCCATTGTCATTGTACACTTAACTTGGTTAGTTTTGCTATCACATGACTTCCATAATCTAGCCTTTTTATCAAACCTCCTATCCTATCATCTCTCAATTCATCAAAGGCTTAGTTGCTCAATTCACATGGCATATATCATCTGTTTTGGCATTTGTAAACCTGGTTGATGTACATTGTTTTATTGGTTGAGTTTACAGGGCAGCCTGAAATACTCAATTGCTTAATTCTCTCTTTTTAAAATGGCACACATTTCTTTTCGGCCTGTGTATAGATATGAGAAGAATGTTGAATGTATAAGTAAGATGGAGTTAGAATAAGGGAAGAAATGGTTGAATGGGACATTTCATCTTATCAGGTGAGTTTGCAAATTCAAGGACCCATTAGCTATCATGCCAACATGTCTAATTGTCTGATATGCTGGATATACACAAGAAATGTAAACTTCAAAAGTGGTTGCTTGTTAGGGTTTTTGACAGGTGTGAAAATGATAGTCTTCCATCTATCAATTGGATTCCTAAACTTGCCGAAGTTGCAATTACGACATGGGGTGCGTGGCCTTGTCATCGATCCATACAATGAACTGGATCATCAACGTCCCTTTAATCAGTAAGTCCTTTCTCCCATATGCATTAACCGGATGTTCCATTGTGGTTCTCTAATTGCTGCTCTTAAAATCACTAATGGGAGAAGAGGAGGAAAAAGGAAAAGGGGAAAAAGAAGGAAATGATATGATCAGCCCTGTGTACTAAATGGGGCTTGGTAAATAGGCATAAACATAGAAGATCTTGATAAATCAAAACATGTTAAACATAAATTGTAAACTTTATGATCCAAAAAATAAGTATGAAAAGCTTGTTGATTCACTCAGTATGAATCTCAAGGCACTGATAACATGGCTAACACTCTGATGGTCCCAACAAATTGGTTGAAATGCAGCTTTCATACATGGTGATGAATAATATGACGTAAAACACTGTGGGGGCAGGATGATGATGGGGAAAACAATCACTAAAAATAACAGTACACAGTTCAAAAGGTAGATCTAGGCAAAAGAAACATAGATCTAAGATTTGATCTGAAAAGTAACCGTCAAATTGAACTAGATCCAATGAGAAGGGGAAGAGGAGGAAAAATAGATGTTTAGTGTTTTAGAATTTTAAAATATGATTTGGGATTGCAAACGGAACCAGTGAGATGTATTTATATTAAGTAGAGGTCAAGGACACACTCGATCAATGGCTGAGATTAAATAATGGCAAAAACAAAAGATGAGTACAAGAAAGAAAAAAAAAGACAAGAAAACAAAAAAAAAACCATCACTCTCTGTCTGTGGAATTTAAAATCTCCTCTTTCGAGATAACCAGATTACCCAGTGATAAAAGTTGCATGAAGTTTGTTATCTTTTCATTATGTGTTTACAGGACTGAAACAGAATATGTAAGTCAAATCTTGACAAAGATTAAATGCTTTGCTCAGCATCATTCTTGTCATGTTTGGTTTGTCGCACATCCTAGAAAGGTATGCAAATTATTATTCAGTTGTTAATCAATTTCCATTTTCCTTGTATTCAAACTTTGAGACTTGTATAGCTGCAACATTGGGGTGGAATGCCTCCCAGCATGTATGATATAAGCAGAAATGCACATTTCATCAACAAATGTGACAATGGGATTGTTGTTCACCGCAATCGGAATCCAAAATTTGGCCCCCTTGATAGAGTTCTGGTTAGTTTTATGTGCAACTAAATATTATTGTGTTTACTTACGGAATTATATGGAAATTATTCATTTTAAATGTTATCTTGCAGATATATGTGAGAAAGGTACGAAATAAGGTGATAGGTAGTATTGGGGAGGCATCCTTGTTGTCTGATAGGTGGGCAGCTTTTGTTTGCTTATCCATTGAATATGTAGATATGAATACATGTTTATACATGTGTTGCAATTTTGTTCAGTTATTATTGAGTAATATTTTTGCTTGTTTTCCAAAATGCTAATTTGTTTTGAGATATGACGGGGGGTTCAACTGATAGAAGCTAATTGTTTTATAATCCATTTACTTTACCTCGTCTCCAACATGTAGGCCTTGCATATTACTAATAACTATTTCAATCTAGGTTTCATCACTCCCCTCTTTGCTTATCTTACTTCTGTAGACCTTTTACTTTACAAGCCAACATAGTTAGCATTCATTTGGTTATCTTCTACTGTTTATCTGACCATTCAGTAGCTATGACTTGTATGCATGAAACATGAACTTGTAAAGTTTTGGTTGTAATTTGACTGAAACGATTACTTTGATAGGAAAGCTTGACTTGATCCCATTAACCTAAAGGACTTTATTGTTCCAATGAGTTATGGTGCCATCATATGTGATTATGCATTTTGAGGCTGTCAATTTTGAAAGTCCAAAGAGGTAACTCCGACGCGCCGATGCTGATGAGCCGTTCACGATGTCCCGTTGAAGATGAGCCGATGAAGATGCACCGCAGAGAAGACCAAGAATGCCGCGAGGACTGGAGATCGCCGGATCGGGAGACTACTTTTGGTGACTGATTTTGTTGCTTTTGTATAAATGAATTTAATCATCCATGTGCTCTTTATATATTGGTTTGAGACACTTTTAACAATCACCATTTCATCCGGAGAACACTGTTTAGAGAAACCGAGTTAGTTGCAATGTTTGACTGACCCATTCAAAGTATATCCCATTTTTATGGGCATTTAGTTATCAACATCTCCCACTTGACCATAAAAATAATATTTCATAATCTTAAGGTTTATACTCCCATAGGAGATTTCACCATCAATTATATTGTTGTAAATGAGGTTTATGCTCCCACTGTTTTGGATTTAACCATCATTTATATTATTGTAAGGCTTACACCACTATATTGTGGTTTTATCCATTACAAATATTCCATGTGATTTTTCTCGCTAATAGCGGATATTACACATGATCTTATTTATTTATCTTTGAGTCCCATCATTTCAACATGTTTCAAAAAATTATTCACACAAATACTTTTAGTTAATGGATCAGCAATCATGTCAGAAGTAGACATATAACTAAGGGTTATTTCACCTCTTTCAACCAAATCTTGTATGTAATGACATTGCATATCAATATGTTTTCCAGAAGAGCTATTTGCTCCACTATGTATAAGTCTAATAGCAGCTTGATTATCACAGAAAATATGAATAGGTTTATCAACAATATCAAGTTTCAAATCATTTATGAAACGTTTTATCCAAATAGAAAAAGTAGATGCAGTGCTACATGCAATATATTCAGCTTCTTGTGTGTGACGAGCAACACAACCTTGTTTTTTACTTGACCAAGAAATGCATGCACCTCCAAAAATAAAAACATGGCTAGATGTAGATTTACTATCATCTCTATCTCCAGCAAAATCAGCATCAGAATAACCAATTATTTCAAGATTATTTGCTTGAAAACACAATTTTAAATGTTTGGTTCCTTTTATATACCGAAATTTTTTTTTTACAGCTTGCCAATGTTTTTGGCCGGGATTACTTTGAAATCTACTTACAAGGCCAACAGCATAACTAATATCAGGTCTTGTATATAACATTGCATACATAAGACTCCCAACAGCCTGAGCATAAGGAACATTTAGTTTTTCTTTTTCATCTTCCGGGGAATCTTTTTTAGATATTTTTAATCCTTTTTCTATCGGAGTTGAGACAGGGTTACAATTATCCATTTTGAATTTTTTAAGTATAGACTCAAGATATTTTTCTTGACTTAGGCACAACATTTTATTCTTCCTATCACGGATTATTTTAATGCCTAAAACATATGAAGCTTCACCAATGTCTTTCATTTCAAATTTAGAACTTAACCATAATTTTGTTTTTTTATCATTTTCGGCTAAAAGGATATCATCAACATATAATGGTAAAATTGTAAAACGATCTTCATTATGAAAAGTATAAACACAATGATCAAAGAGATTAACTTCATACCCAATTTCTTTAATGGCATCATAAAATTTTAAATACCATTGTCTAGAAGATTGTTTTAATCCATATAAAGATTTCTTCAATCTTAATACTTTATCTTCTTTTCCTTCTACTATAATATAACCTTCTGGTTGTCATATATATTTCTTCATTCAATTCACCATTTAAAATGCAGTTTTTACATCCAATTGATATAAATCAAGATCATAAAATGCAACAATAGCCAAAATAATTCTAATTGACACAAACTTAGCTACAGGAGAATATGTGTCAACATAATCAACACCTTCAATTTGAGTAAAGCCTTTGGCTACCAATCTAGCTTTAAATTTCTCAATTGAACCATTAGATTTAAATTTCTTTTTAAATATCCATTTACATCCTATTGTTTTTCTATCTTTAGGCAAAGATGTAAGCTCCCAAACTTCATTTTTATCAATTGATTCAATTTCATCATTCATTGCAATTATCCAATTTTTAATTTCAACAGAATTAGTAGCATCTTTATATGATAATGGATCATCTATATCTTCCATTATTTCTGAAATTAATGCATAATAATATTTCATATTAGAAGGAGGACATCTTTCTCTTTGAATTCTACCAATAGTATCATATTTAGGTGAATCAATTATTTTTTCTATGTTTTCACAAGAATGAACCTTTTCCTTTTCAATTTCAAACAATTCTACAAGTTTCTTAGGATTTCTAGAGTCTATTTCATCCTCTAAAAATCTTGCATCTCTACTTTCAATGGTACTAACACTACCATCGGAATGGTGAACAATAAATCTATATCCTTTTGAATTTTCAGCATATCCAATAAATGTACATTTTATGGATTTACTATCTAATTTTCCTCTTTGTTGATTAAGAACCCAAATATGAGCCGAAGAACCCCAAACTTTAAATTCATTTAAATTTGGTTTCCTACCATTCCATATTTCATAAGGGGTAAGATTAGTTAATATTGTGGAAACTCTATTTAAAATATATGTAGCAGTAGCTAAGGCTTCACCCCAATATATATTTCTCAAGTTAGAATGAGTTAACATAGATCTAACCATATCTAATAAGGTTTTATTTCTTCTTTCAGCTACTCCATTTTGTTGAGGTGTGAAACTCATTGTGAATTGATGAATAATGCCATATTCTTTACAAAAATTATTAAAGAGTTCAGATGTATATTCACCACCTCTATCACTTCTTAAAATTTTTATATTCCTACCTAATTGTTTTTCAACCAAGTTTTTATAATCTTTAAATTTCTCTAAGACTTCAGATTTTCTTTTTATGAGATAAATGGTGCCATACCTAGAATAATCATCAATAAATGTGACAAAATATTCCATTCCCCTATGTGTTTTTACATTTAAAGGTCCACATACATCAGAATGAATAATAGACAACAGTTCATTTGACCTTTGTCCTTTATTGGAAGGTCCTGGAATGGTTCACTAGGTCTAAAGTCCGAGATTTTATGCATAGGTTCACATGTAGGGAAAACTCTATATTTATAGTTTGGTATTAAGCCATTATTAGACATTCTTTTCATTTTATCCTTATTTATGTGTCATAATCTTAAATGTCAAATATAAGGATCATCAACAAATAAACAAGCATCAATATGTAAAAAGGAATCAATATAAGAGGAACAAGAAGCATTTTTATTTTCTAAATTCAGCTTATACAGTCCATCCACTAAGCTACCCCAAAACAAAATACGACCATGCTTCCCTACAGAAACTTTTCCAGAACGAAAACGAACTTCAAAACCTTTTTGATCTAAAAGTGGCACAGAAATTAAATTCTTTCTTATGGAAGGGGCATAAAGGACATCTGTGAGAAGGAGGTTGCTATTACCAGGTATGGGAACTCGAACGGATCCAATTCCCACAACATCGCAATATGTGTTATTTCCCATGTAAATGCGATGTTCACCGGATTTTACCTCTTTCATTTCAGTAAAGTGATCTCTATATTTTACCACATGACGAGCAGATCCAGAATCAATATACCAAGCCAAAGAGTCACAATCAGTCAAGAAAGATTCGGTAACCACACAAACAATATCTCTTTTATTATCATTATTTTTATTGTCATGGTTATCATGATTATTCTTCCAATTGTTTTTCTTGGATCTACAATATTTTGAATGATGGCCTGGTTTTCCACAATTATAACATTTACCAATTGATCCTCTTTTCTTAAAATTAAATTTTCGAGGCCCTAAATTTTTATTCTTATAAAAATGTGGCTTGAAGTTTTTAGAAGGCTCATAATTTTTATTTTCACTTGAAGAGGAAGCTACAACTAAAGCATGAGTTTGATTTTTTTAGCTCTCCTTTCATGTTCAAGGGTTAATAACATGGGAAGATTTTTCATATTTATAGTTGGCAAAGTTACATTTAAAGCAATTACCACAGGTTCCCATGAACTTGGCAAACTATTCAAAATTCTAGAAACTTGCATTCTTTCAGGGATAGGATTTCCTAAACTAGCAAGTTCCTTAGCAATAACAGACATTTTATTGACATGATCAACCACAGTTTCAGATTCTAACATTTTACTAGAATTATATTTTTCAACTAACATGTCAATATATATTTCAGAAGAGCTAGAATATGTTGAAGTGACTGCATCAAACATTTCTTTAGCCGTTTGGTATTCTTCAAATAAAATTTCAATTAGGTTCCATAAAAGTAAGCATGTCATCCCTAGACAAACGGTCGTCTTCTAAAAATTTTTGATACTCTCTTCTATTAGCAGCAGTAGCATTTTGACCAGGATCTACAGGTGTAGGCATGTCTAATGTGTATTCAACTTTATCTTGAAATAAAACATGTCTTATTCTACGTTTCCAAGTTGAAAAATTCACACCATTTAATTTTTCTGTTTTACTTAATTCAGCACTAACAGCCCTACTACCCATTGCAAATAAAATGATAAAGTTTAGGGTTACCGAAATGACTGACTGTTCCGAAGAAAAATAAAAAATCCCACGGATCTCCTTAAAATAGGCTTCTCTTGAGTTCTGGTGGACTGGATTGTGGACTGTGGGTCTCTGTATACTTGATGATGATGGACCAGTGGATCTGGTGGACCACTATTAATAAGTGGCGGTGAGTCACCCACTACGTGGAAGAATGTGGACCAAGGACCTCCTGTTGATGAGAAATAAAGACTACCAGTACCTCCTCCTCCTCCTTTCGAGTGGTTTCAGAACCAGAAGAAAAATAAAAGAACGGACCGAGTGTTCGACGATGAAGCTCGGCGGCGGCGGGCCTAATGTCAGAAGATTAATAGCGGGCGACACGGTTGACCTGAAGGAGGGGTCTGATCGACAAGCGCGCACACCGATTATGGATCGGCAACTGTGCGGTGTCGAGAGAAGCTCACCGACCTCGGATCGTTGCGGTTCGGGACGGACCGGCGGCCACACAGATCGTTTGGTGCAGATCGGAGACCGCACAGAGCCCGAGAGAGGATGACTGATTACGGCGGATCAAGATGTCCGCGGCGGCACGATGCAGCGGAGTGGTGCGGCGAATCCAAGATGGCAGGAACCTCGGCTCTGATACCAATGAAAGTCCAAAGAGGTAACTCCGACGCGCCGATGCTGATGAGCCGTTCACGATGTCCCGTTGAAGATGAGCCGATGAAGATGCACCGCAGAGAAGACCAAGAATGCCGCGAGGCTGGAGATCGCCGGATCGAGAGACTACTTTTGGTGACTGGTTTTGTTGCTTTTGTATGAATGAATTTAATCATCCATGTGTGCTCTTTATATATTGGTTTGAGACACTTTTAACAATCACCATTTCATCCGGAGAACACCGTTTAGAGAAACCGAGTTAGTTGCAATGTTTGACTGACCCATTCAAAGTATATCCCATTTTTATGGGCATTCATTTATGAAGCACGCTTGCACTAATTGAGGTTAGTATGCTAATGAAGAGCCACCTTTAGTTGTCTCACTATGTGTTCGCATATTCTCATCACGCTGTCTATATAACTTTTGGGAATATACATGTGAAGTCAAACCCTCGGATACTGACTGAGGTGATGATGTTTACTAAATCCTAAGATATTGCACGCAATGCTGAGATAATTCTGCTTATACTCACTTAATTGCCTAATGTGATTGTTATTAAGCCTGCATCCGCATCCGAGAAGTATGAAAATTATTATTGTATCCGTATCCGAAAAAATAATCCGCATTTTCGGATCGGATACACCCCTATCCGATCCGAAAAATAATTGGCTAGCTACCAATTTTGATCAAGTGGCTTTCTCACTAAGTCAATTTTTGAACTGTCAATTATCCGAATCCGTATTACGGATTATAAATATCCGTCGGATTATTATTTTACGGATACGGATATGACCATTCCGTCCGTATTGACAGGTTATTGTTATTGTTATTATTGTTATTATGTGAAGATTACTTCTTAATGTTTATGTTGCATTAACTTATGAACTATGTTTTTTTTTTTTTCCCCAGTGTCCATAGTACAACGGTTTAGGGTTTAGCGGTGTTACCGATAGGTCCTGGGTTCGAGTCTTGGCACTGACTTACCCACCTGCTTGTTGGCGATTATTCGAAAAAATTTTCCGTGGGACCGGGACAAACAGGCGGAGGTAGCTTTCCCAGCTCGACCGTAAAGTCAGCCACGAGGAGTCCCTCCGATATCAAGAAAAAAAAAATTATGAACTATGTTCTTGTGGATTTAGATTTTTCGTTGAGACTAACTTCATTTTTATTGATTAAATTAAAACCTCAAATGCCTCATTCATGCAGGATCACCGGAGAATTCAAGGACATCGATGATGAGCTTGTGAAGTAAACAAAGTAACTTATTTTCTTACATGATAAAAGACATTTGAACTGTATGATCTACAATACTGGGAATCAGCGAATGCCCCTTCAGTCCATCTTTATGTATACATCTGTTCAAAGGTGAGCCAAATTTCCTCAATTTTGTAATATATGCATGTCATGCATGCTAAAAATATTTTCATATATGGCTGTAAATCCCTCTATATAAATCATCTTTATTTTTCCACACTCATCATATCTAATGTAATCTTTGAGAGATCCTAAAGTCCTATGTATTGCATCGACATGCAAAGCTGTAACATTTGTTGTTATATTCAAAGCAGCAGGTCTAACATGATTGCCTTGATTGAATGTGGGTTTTTTTAAGCACCAAAAACTCCGGTCCTTTTGATTCCGATCGGACGGTGATCATTGATTTTCCTCCCCAAAACTGGGGATGGAGTGTGGTGGTTGGAAGGGCTGGTGGTGCTTTAAAATGGAGGACCCTTTATTCAAAGGGGAGCCAACCCATCAACAGCTGAATAATGAAGAGGTGTTCCCTTAAATTTGAGTTTATTTATGTCACAAGATACTGCCCCACCCTTTTATTTGGTGGCATGTGAGGTCTAGTTGATGCCTTTGTTTACTATACTCAGAGTGGTGCAAGGGAGGAACTGTGGGTGTTGATGAAAAGAGTTATCTTTATTATATTTTATTTTAAGTGCCATTACGTTCACTCTTTTTGACAATACCTTCCACTCATTATAACGATATATATACCTTTTAGAAAATTTTACATTTTCTTCAAAATGGTAAAGTGAGCTATATTATTTTTAAAACAATAACATCTTCCTTGTATTTTTGTAAAAAAAATTGGTTAGATGGAAACGATGAATAGCAGATCCCACATTGAATAATCACATATAGACTTAAATTTAAAAGGGTTTTTATTTTAGTCACTGTAAACTATATGATTTAATGATTGATATTTCAATTATTCATATTTCGGTTTGTCTTTAAATTTAAAGTATATGTTTCTTAGTCACGGGAGAGATCTATTCTTAAATTATTTGATTTTCTTTTTAGTCTTTAGAATGGATTAAAAGGAATATATCATTTAAATTTAGAGATTTAAATCGAAATATGAAGAAATGAGATATATCATTAAATAATAATGATTTTTGGGTCAATAAATACTCAACTTCGACAATCGAACAAAAACTGACGGATTTCTCCAGCGATCTGATGGGGTAGGCCTTTTTGTGTTCTTAGTCTTTTTTAAATTTCGTTACGCTCTCTCCTAACTAAAGCTGCTTTAAACGAGAGTGAACGGTTAAAAATAGTTAACGGGGGCTTAAAAATAAAAAAATTCAATTTAAAAAGTTTTTAACAGTACCCTCTTAATTTTTTAATCCAGTGACTATTTGACTGAGACTGAAGAGTTGTTATTTTGTCAGAAACTAATGTACATGTGTACAGTTCGTACTCAGTTCCCGATGTCCATAGTGTCCTTTTTCCTTTAATTTGTAAGTGATTCATTATGATAGAATACAAAACAAAACTATTTATTAATAATCCGTACTGTATTTCGATTTTTATTCAACTGTGTGACTGCGTCCATCCAAATGAGTAGAATCCAAAAATCCAAGGGCGCGGATATCGGCACCCACATGGTAAAAAAATCTATCCTTTAAAAAAAAATTAAAAAAAAAAATTTAGATACTATAATATAAACCTATCCTGAGGTCAACGATCCCTCTGGCGATGGTGAAGAATCATGGTCGTCAGAGGTTTTGGCGAGTGTACCGATCCAAGGCGGCATGCCTTCTGACGACGGTGGTGAAGTGTGGTCGTTCGAAGGCCCGACGAGCTAAAGTAAGTGAGAATAAATTCGCATTTTTACAAGTTTCAAATCAAATAGACAAATTTCACATTTAAACACATATAATAAACAGTTATAGCATAATTTAAAACACATCAAAATATGATGTTAGCATTTATAACACATCAAAATATGATGTTAGCATTTATAACACATCAAAATACGATTTTAGTATTCCATAACGAATCATCTCTAAAAAAACAAAATACATGATCAAATTATTTTTATATTTATTTTATTTTTTGAAAAAAAAGAGTAATTATTTTTATTGGATATGTTATTTATTTTTATATATGAAAAAATCAATATAGTCACATGAATGGTTGTGGAATGCGAATATCATATTTTGATGTGTTTTAAATGCTGTTATGACTGTCTGTTATGTGTGTTTAAATGTGAAATTTGTTTATTTGATTTAAAACTTGTAAAAATGTGAATTTAGCTCACCGGGCCTTCGGACGACTACAATTCACCACCATCGTCAGAAAGCATGTCAACCTGGGTTGGTATACTCGCCGGAACCTCTGGCGACCATAATTCATTACCATCGTCGGAGGGATCGCCGACCTCGGGGTGAGTTTACTCCTGCTGCTACACTGCACAAAATTTTTTTTTAAATTTTTTTAAGGGATGGGTTTTTTGCTTTGTGGGGCACCGATATTCGCGCCCAACATCTAAACATGTATGAAATGTAGCACTTTTGGTTCATTTTACAGAAATATTTATAAAAATTAAATATTTGATTAAATAAGATATATTATTTGTAAAAAATAATACTATGGACAATTAAGCTTTGGTCCACAAGAAGAATTCTTATTTTACAATAATCCAGTTCTGTTTTAATTTCATTTTGATTTTGTAAAAGAAAAAATTTAACTTAGAATGTTTAAGATTGAATAAAAAAAATGAAAGATTTCAATTATAATTTTTTTTTAATATTTTAAATGAATGAGAATGTAAATGAATGTTAAATTAACAATACACGCAAAAGTAGGTGTATCAAACTCATATATCATGTCAACTGCATAAATGAAACACCCACCCAAAAAAAAAAGTATTTCTATTTTCGGTGCGCCACAGCTAAACCAAAGGGGCCCCACCCGACCCCAACGGCTCCTCTGTCGCCAGCTCAGCATTTGACCGTTAAAGACTCTTTAATTCCCCACCCCTTACTTTTAGCAAAATTTATAAACCACCCCCTCCGAAATATATCCGTTACATCCCCCCCTTCAATCCCTCTCTCTCTACATCACAAAAAACATTCAGAAACTGAGCCCACCCAAAACCAAGGAGGGCCTCTGTTTCAACAAATCCCCATCAATCATGACCGTAGAAACCAAATCCGACGACACCCACATCGCCGATGAGCCTCCCAAGGCCGTCGTCGAGCCGGTCGAGGCAGTCGATGCCGTCGTAGCAGAGAAAGAAGAGGACAATGAAGAGCCCTCTTCATCGAAACCGGTTCCGGCCGTCGAGAAGAGCTCCTCCTTCAAGGAGGAGAGCCTCCTCCCCTCCGATCTCAACGAGGCCGAGAAGAAGGCCTTGTCGGAGCTCCGGCTGAAGCTCGAGGAGACGGCGGAGGTCGAAAAGGAGGTCTCTTTGTGGGGGGTTCCACTCCTCCCGAGCAAGGCTTCCCCGGGCACGGACGTGATTCTTCTGAAGTTCTTGCGCGCACGCGAATTCAAGGTGGAGGCGGCGTTGGAGATGCTGAAGAACACCCTCCGGTGGAGGAAGGAATCGAGGATCGATTCGGTCCTCGACGAGGAGGGGCTGGGGGATGATCTGGAGGCGGCGGGGGCGGCGCATATGAGCGGCACGGATCGGGAGGGGCACCCGATATGCTACAATGTGTACGGGGTCTTTGGCGATGCTGAGGCCTATCAGAAGACGTTTGGGACGGAAGAGAAGAGGGAGAGGTTCCTAAGGTGGAGGTTCCAGTTGCTTGAGAGGGGGATAAGGAAGCTCAATTTCGAGCCCGGCGGGGTCGCTTCGATATTGCAGATCACCGATTTGAAGGACGCGCCGGGGCCTTCGAAGAAGGAGCTGAGGGTCACCACGAAACGGGCGGTCGGGCTTCTCCAGGACAACTATCCCGAGTTCGTCGCGAGAAATGTAAGTTGTTCATCTCTCCTTACATTCTGTAAATAATTTTGATTTTATGATATGGGTTCCATTGATTTTGGATCAGAGAGAGATTCTTTGTTTGAGTACTTTGTTTTCCTTTCAAAATGAAGATGTTTGTGATTCTTTTTTTTCTTTTTTTGCTTTGTATATTTTATTTGTGATTCTTGATGTTTCTTCTCTTCATGTTTTGGCATAAAAATCTAATTTTGATTGCTTATGAGTTATGACTATAGATATTCATCAATGTGCCTTTTTGGTATCAATTATGTGATATGGTTTCATTAATTTTGGATCACAGACATAAATTCTATGATTGGGGTCCCTTGTGTCCCTTTCAAAATGAAGATCTTTGTGATTTTGTGATGTTTCTTCTCTTCATGTTTTGCCAGAAAATCTAATTGTGATTGCTTATGATTATAGATATTCATCAATGTGCCTTTCTGATATCAATTATGTGATGTGGGTTTCATTGATTTTGGATAACAGACATAGATTCTTTGATTGAATCCTTTGTCTTCACATTTTGTTATAAAAATCTAACTTTGATTACTTATGACTACAGATATTCATCAATGTGCCCTTCTGGTACTACGCATTCCACTCGATTTTGTCGCCTTTCCTGACCCAAAGAACAAAGAGCAAGCTCGTCTTTGCTCGGCCTGCCAGCGTCACTGAAACACTTCTAAAGTGTGTTTCTCTCTCTCTCTCCCTCTCTTTTAATTCATGTCAGTCAATAAAGGGAAATTTGTGAACTGACTGAGATTGATCTTTAAATGGGTTAGGTACATTCCAGCTGAAGAGATACCTATCCAATACGGTGGTCTGCAACGCGACAATGATACAGAGTTCTCCCTTGATAATGGTAAAGTTTTGGAGCTTGTTGTCAAAGCTGGATCGACCGAAACCATTGAGCTCCCCATGCCAGAGGTATGATCAAGATTCGAGCTTTCACAATTATTTTCGATAAATAGCTTCAGATTTTTATGAATTCTTGTTGCTGTACATTTATTGATCAGGTTGGAACAACTCTGCTATGGGACTTGACTGTGTTGGGTTGGGATGTTAACTACAAAGAGGAGTTCATCCCAACTGATGAGGGTTTTTACACCATCATAGTGCAGAAGGGGAAGAAGATGGGCACACAGGACGCGCCGATCCGCAACTCGTTTAGGAACAATGAACAGGGGAAGGTTGTGCTGACGATCGAGAACAGCACGTTCAAGAAGAAGAAGGTGCTCTACCGATACAAGACGAAGGGCTCTGCTTGAGAAAGAGTTGGTTTGATTCATTCAAGTAGTTTTATTCCAAGATGATGTATGTTTATTTTTTGTATGGGTGAGATGAGAAGTTTGGATTTTGAATGTTTTGTTGGTATTATGATTCATTCTTTTAGTGTGGTTTGAAAAATTGGAGTAAAGATATCATTCTTTTAGCAAGGACACAAGTTTTATTTGATTTGTAAACTTACTTAAAGATTGGAGTAAAGATATCATTCTTTTAGCAAGGACACAAGTTTTATTTGATTTGTAAACTTACTTAAAGATAGAATTATTGCTGGTTTTAAATTGCATACTATTGAGATGTTGGGTTCCTTTAAATAGTCTTGTATATATAGACTAGATATGTTTGATCTGTAGCTTTGGAAAAATGATGTGTTTGTTTCATTCTTCTAGTGTGGTTTGAACAAAAAGAGTAAAAATCTCATTCTTTTGCCAAGGCACAAGTTTTATTTGGTTTACACAACATAAAGAATTATTGCTGGTTTATATTGCATTAAGATGTTTGGGTTCTTTTAAATACTCTTATATATATAGACTAGTTAATGATGTGTTTGATTTGTAGCTTGGAATAGCTAGGAAAAATGATGCATTTGACCCACATATGTAACCCACACACATTTTGAATTTTTGAACCATATACTTAGTTAATGAAATACATTTATTTATAAAAAATGAAGTACAAATTTATGTAAATTGAATGTATATATTTTTATATTGAGATATAGAGTATATGAGTCCAGATCTATGCCCTATTTTGATCAATGACACCTGTAAGTATGTGCATGACACGTGACAAAAAAAAAGGGTGAGGAAAAACCCTTGTTTCTTCTCCATTATCCCTTTCTCTACCATCCCACTAGTTTTTTTTTTCTTCCGTATCCTCTCATTCTCTTCATGTATGGATTTTACGACACACCCCCTCCCCCTAAAAAAAAAAAACACATCTTCCACCATCTTGTAAAACGCCACAACAACAACTACATTTGAATTTCTTTGTAATATATATGGGTACAAAATTTTCATGAATGGAACTGGAGTACTTAAAATGATATTTTATAGTGCTTGAAAATTTATGGAGAGTTCCAGAAGAAGGAAACCTCAAAGAATGGAAAGTTGAAGCACTAGAGGAAGAAGAAGAAAAAAAGCCACAAAGAGAGAGAGAGGGAGAGAGAAACCCATAGTGATTGTGTATAATTGCATAATTTTTTCCGGATATTTGATGAATGAATCAAACTATAATATTCATTAATCTAACTTAACATTGTATTCATCGAACTGAGGTACTTATAGAATTAAATTGAACAACAAATGAATTGAACTAAAGTACTTATGAATCAAACTCAAGAATAAATGAATAGAAATGAAATACAACTAAATCAAATTGAATAATATGTGTCAAATCAGACTTAAATAAAGAATGAATCGGCCTACCATTTCATTATAAATATAACGAGGGCATCGGCCTACCGTTTATCTTAAAAAAAACAAAGAATGAATCAAATTGACATATTTAATAATCGAACTGAACAATGAATAAATTGACTTAAAAATATTTATTAATCAAACTTAACAATGAATGAATCGAATTGAATTATTTATGAATTGAACAATGAATGAATTAGATTGTAGTATTTAAGAATTCAAACTTAACATTGAATGAATCAAACTTAAGTACTCAAGAACCGAATTGAAGTACTTATGAATCGAACTATAAAATATACTACTTCAGTTCAAACTGAACAATGAGTGCTTTAGTTTGATTCATACACTGTTTTTGTTTGATTCATAAATATTTCAATTCGATTAATTCATTATTTAGTTTGATTCATTCATTGTTTAATTCGATTCATGAGTGCTTCAATTCAATTCATCAAATGTTTAATTCAATTTATAAAATTTATAAATACTTCAGTTTGACTCAAAAATATTTTAGTTCGATTAATATATACTTCAGTTCAATTCATCGATTCAATCCTTGTTCAGTTTGATGATTCATAAATAGTTTAGTTTATTTATGCAATTCATATGATCAACATATTAGAACTTCCATTAACCATCTAACTTGATAAAATTATGCAATTTAAATATTTAACACATCAAAACATCCATTCTCCCTTATAATCAATGACAAAATCCTGTAATTTAACAAATTCACATGCTCAATACATCAAAACCTCCATTAGAGGCTCAACAACATTACAATAATTTTTTTTCCAATACACGACATAAAAGACTTGTACAGTACACATATATATTATACAAAAATCTCCAATATAGCTGCTGTTGAGGGGTTTTAGAAAATGGTGGAAGATGAATTTTTTGGGGTAATAAAGATTCGTAAAAAAAAAAAGGTGGGAGAAAAAAAAAAATTGAAAACTTTAAAGGAAAAGAGAGTTGGGAAGATTTCACATGGGGTAGAGAGGGGGTTTTGAAAACTCTATGAATGAATGAGGAAGTGAGAGGGAGAGCAAGCAAAAATAGTGGGATTAAATGTTAGGCCTGTGTCATTTGGATTCTTTTTTTTTTCCGATCAGAGTCGTTAAATTTTGGCTTTTAGCTGCCTACGGGAGTTGGAGTACTTTGATTGAAAATTTAACTGCATATTATGGGTTTTGGTACCATTTTGTACCGTCCATAAATTTTTTATCGAATTCTGGTAACATTTTGAAAAATATGCAGTTTCGATTGGTATTCGGATTTAATTTTATTAATATCCAAGATTGAGTAGTTTAAATATGATTTTTGTCATGGGATATTCAGCTTTGAGTTCGCTCTCATACCCTCTCTCTTGCACCCTTATCTCTTTGTGTTTCAGCCATGAAGAAGGTGTCCTGTGAAGAAGTAAAGGAGATGGTGGTGGTGTGTGTGGTGTGATTATGAGCCCCCCACACCTTCCCTTCTCCTCCCCCTCTCTTGATCTCGTCGGTTGGATGTACGACGACCCGGGTATCGGTGAGTGGTTCAATCCAACCCTTTAGGAAGCGTTGGATGCACGTAGTCGTGCATCGCGCATCCATTGGGCACCCTGACTATACTACTTGTTTAGATAAGTAGTATAGTCATGTCTAACCCATAATATGCTAGATATTTGCATGTTAAGTTAGTATAGCTCGTATATTACGTAGAACCCCCTTATGTTACCATATATTTGCCTACGTATTGTATTCATGTATGAATTATAATGTTTGCATGTATCTTGTGTGTTTATATGGGTATATATAATATGACATGACTTAGGTGTCCCTTCTAGTAATATTACCCTATTATTAGTAATATCCAACATGATTAAGCCTGGGTTAATAAATGGGCACATGCCTAATATACCCTTGCGATAAGACTTGAGGGCGTGGTATAATTGTTGCGCACATGCTAATGGGGCAAAGCTATGACCAACTTCTAGAGATGATGATCTCTCTCTCACCCTCTCTCTTTGTGCGAACCGAGTAAATAGATGTGGTTCCTACTTGATTCAGGTTTGTTTGGGAATATTAGCATGCACTTGTTAATGTGCGAGATCGCGCTTGTTGGTGATATCCAATGCATGTTAGGGTATACTTTGTATGCTTGTATGACTAATGATCTTGTATGCATGTTTAATTAGGCCATACCATGTATGCATGATATGTTGTTTATGCTTTTTTCCATGTTAGGGAGTACACCATGATTAATTATTATGTTATCGTGCATGTGGTTCATGTACATAACTACGGTAGAATTCTCTTATTATGTTATCTGCATATTAGACTAATTGTGTCTACCCATGCTAGGCGTGGGTATGACCCTTAGTCGGGTTGTATCTTATTAGTTAGAGCGCAAGTGATGTAATCGCCCTTGTATCCGTGTGATGCACTTGATTGAAATTCAAGAGAATTAATTGTCATATCGGTTTTGTTAAGCCGGTGGTTATGGCATTAAGCTACGCCCACCCGTGCTAGGCGAGTGTATGAACTGCCTGTTGGGTCATGCCTTGGGCTTATCTCTGTACGAATAACAGATGCAACTCCATGCGTCCAAGCAACGCATCTGTGTGGGAGTTTATGTGTATTTGATAGCATCGGTAGACGATTATCGAGAGTAGTTGTGTTTCTATTATGTTTGCTTTGTGAACATGGAGTGTTTCCTCCCAATATCGTCCGTGTTGAAGTGGCCCGAGTTGTAGCTGTTCTGATAGAGGGCCCCCACCTGTAGGTACTATCGATGCATGCGGCAAGATGTATTTTTTTTGAAGGTTAATGATAGGCGATCGCCTTAGTTTTATTCAAAGAAAGGGAACGCCCAATGAAACATACATAATTGAAAGACAGTCTAAGCCCAGAGTGCCAAGGTAGAAGAGGTGTCTACTGGCAGCCCTGAGTTTGACAAACTGCTCAATGTACCTATGCGGCAAGATGTATTGATCATGGGAGTATACCAAGTAGAGGTTATCCGGGAGAGGGCTAACGAATGATATTGCGAGCGTGAAATCGTTCTCCCCTTCGTCGGATCTGTGTCGGTGCTGCCCAACGTTGTAGCTGTCTTCACAGAGGACCCCGACCTATAGGTACTATCAATGCATGTAACAAGATTGACTGATCATGGGAGTATACCAGGTAAATGCTACCCAGGAGAGGGCTAACGAATGATATTGCGAGCGTGGAGTCGTTCTCCCCTTCGTCGGATCCGTGTTGATGCTGCCCAGCGTTGTAGCTGTCCTGACAGAGGGCACCACCTGTAGGTACTATCGATGCATGCGGCAAGATGTATTGATCATAGGAGTATACTAGGTAGAGGCTACCTTATCGGATGACAAAGGGTGAAGAGCAAATGGATTTATCCCAAAAGTCCCTAGGGTCACCCCTCCGGGGGCTAGGGACTAGGGTGAGGATGAGTTGAAGTCATATAGTCACGTGACTCTTATACCCATCGAGTATACTCTAGGAAGGTTACGCCTAACGCTTGAGGTATCGTAGTGTATCTCTACCTCCTAGCGGAAGGATTTGTTATACTATGTTATGTGTCTAACGCTTGAGGTATCGTACTGTATCTCTACCTCATAGTTGTTAGACTCGTGGTATCTTGTTATCCAATAACACCATGTTGTTTGGTTAACAGTTGTTCCTCCCCGAGCATCCGAAGAGCCTCCCTCCGGGAGTGAGGGTGAGGGTGCCGCCGCGTAACCTTGTTACCCATGTTTTTTTTATTTCTTCTTGAAAAGAAATTGCCTTGCCTTAAATTGTTGAAATGATGTTTGGTTTTCAGCCACTTACTGAGCTTGTAGCTAGAGTTTTCATGTGGCGTGGTCTTGCGTGCGTGGAGCGTCCCGTTTGACGGTTGGCGAGTGCGAGGTTGTCAGCAGTCCTAGTGTTATTGAGGTATTGTTAATCGTGCGTGTTGCACTAGTTGTATTTCATTTGAACTAGAACTCTCACAAGACAGTGATTGTGTATTTGGGTCTGTAATAATGTTTTTAGTTTACAGGCTTATTGATATTTTATGCTTCCACATTTTAAATTGAGCTATCAGTTATCATTGCTTTGCCAGCTTCGTGTGTTATTTATTAGAGTTATTGTTGATCTCATGTATTGATTATTGAGATTATATATTATCACATCTTGAAGACGGCCGCCCTGTGGCGTGACATTAAAGAAGCCGGATGATGGAGAAGAAACACCCAACAAGGTTTTTCCTCACCCCTTTTTTTGGTCATATATCGTACATGTGCATACATGTATCAGACCTCAATTGGTTACTGACTAAATTAATCCAAAGTGGGTCTAACTAGATCTGGACACCTTTTTTTTACTTCAAATATATTAAACGCGGTGTGGACATATGTCACTAGGTGAGATTTATCAGTTATTTAATTTAATTTAAGACTTGTACTAAATACTAATAATGTAAATTAAATTTCTTTCCCACAAATGATGTATGTATCTAACACTTGGGGTGTTCCCGTGTCTCTCTCTTACCCATGACCTAGATATGATATCCATCGAAACTTTTCCATCTTCTACAAGTTTCCTCATGCATGTTGTAATCAAAACATTTGTTTTCATGTGCGGATGACTCATTTATTTCTGCCTTTCTTTCTTAAGTCTCCATGACTTATCGCTTCAAATTTCATCCACAAATAATTCTAAGTTCATGCAATGTTGGGTTTATGTCTTACATTTTGATTTCTAGATCATTAAAAAAGAATTGCAACAGTAATGTTTTTCTATAATTGAATATAATTTATCTCTATGACTGAAAATGTAGATCGACCACACGGTTAGTTATGTTCGCTAGAGGGTGAAGGGGGACAATGCTCTCCTAAAAAGAAAAGTCACATTTTCATGTGTAGCGGGGATAATGTTGTAATTATGTGTTTTGTGTAAAGGAAGTATAGAGGGGGAAGGAAACCCCATAGTGATTGTGTATAATTGCATAATTTTTTCTTGATATTTGGATGAATGAATCAAATTGTAATATTCATGAATTGAACATAACATTGTATGAATCAACCTAAGGTATTTAGAACCAAACCGAACAATAAACAAATTGAAGTGAAATATTTATGAATCAAAACACAAGAATAAATGAATAGAAATGAAATACTACTGAATCAAATTGAATAATGTGTGTGTCAATCAGACTAAACAAAGTATGAATTGAATTGAAATATTTATTAATCGAACTAAACAATGAATGAATTGAATTGAAGTATTTATGAATCAAATTGAACAATGTATGAATTTCTAAAGTACTATTTAATAGAATTGAACAAAGAATGAACCAGATTGAAGTATTTATAATTCAAACATAATATTGAATGAATCAAATTAAAGTACCCAAGAATCGAATTGAAGTACCTATGAATCGAACTACAAAATGTATGACTTCAATCTAAACTAAACAATGAGTGCTTTAGTTTGATTCATAAACTATTTTTGTTCTATTCATAAGTATTTCAATTCGATTAATTCATTAATTAGTTTGATTCATTCATTGTTCAATTCAATTCATGAATGCTTCAATTCACAATGTGGATGTGGACATATGTCACTATTTGAGATTTATGAGTTATTTCATTTAATTTAAAATTTGTACTAAATACTAATAATGTAAATTAAATATCTTTCCAATGATGTCGTGAGGTGTTGCCGTGTGTGCCTCTTATCCATGACCTAGATATAGTTTCCATCTAAACTTGCCCATCTTCTACAAGTTTCCTCATGCATGTTGTCAAAGCATTTGTTTCCATGCGCGCATGACTCATTGACTTCTACCATTCTTTCATAAATACATCCATGACTTAGTGGTCTCAAATTTCGTCCACATGGTTGTAAGTTTATAGAGCGTTGAGTTTATATCTTACATTCTGTTTTTAATCTTCAAACAAAGATTGGAGCAAGTATGTTTTTTTATAGTTGAATATAATTTATCACTACAACTGAAAACGTGGGTCGAGTTACACAGTTAATTACGTTTAAGCCTGTCAATTATCCGAAAAAAATCTAAATCTGATTCGAATCCGTATCCGAAAAATCATAAATATATGATATTCGAAGATCTGTAGTGCAAATATGGATATCAGTCTATCCGATCCGAAAAATATCCGCATCCGACATGTATTATAAAAATATATATATTTGTATTATATATTACCCACATTATTTTGTATGATTAAACACAATGATATTATATTATAATACTATTAAATTTTTAATTTATAATATCTGAAATAGATAATAAACCTTAAAATATTAATTTTAATATTGACATTTCTTTAAAATATCACTTGATTATCTCAGTTAATGTTAATATTTAAACATATCAATTATCCAAAAAATATCCGTATCCGACGGGATCCGAATCCAAAAATTAATATCCGTATCCGAATCCGAAAATTAGGATATGGATATTAGCATATCCGATCCGTATCCGTCCGATTGACATGCTTAGTTACGTTTGCTGGAGGGTGATGAAGGTCATCGCTCTTCTGGAAAAAAAAAATCACATGTATTTTCACGTGTAGCGGCGATAATATTGTACATGGTTTTTTTTTATGTAAATGCATTTTATATAGTCAACATATACAGTCATTTAATTTTATGAGTAAAATTTTCACAATTTCACCTAATCGTTTAAAAATGAGAGTCAAATTTAATTATAATCCCTTGGACGCATGACCTTCAGCGAACAATATCAATCTTTTTTATCATTTTTCATACTTGGATCCACGTCACGACGAGCTGAGTCAAATGTCATGAAACAATTCCATGAAAACAAGCAATCTCTCACTACTATAAAATAAATACCCTCCCAAGCAAGCTAGCTAACACAACCAACCATCCCATCCCAAACTATCCAACCATTCCCAAAATGCCCCCACAAGGACCTCTCTCTTTGCTCCTCCTCCTCACCCTCCTCTTCACCCTCACCAATGCAGCCACCTTCACCATTGTCAACCAATGCCCCTACACGCTGTGGGCCGCCGCGGTCCCCGGCGGTGGCAAGCAGCTCAACCCGGGCCAGTCCTGGACCATCAACGTGGCCCCCGGCACGGCCCAAGCCCGCATATGGGCCCGCACGGGATGCTCCTTCGACGGCTCGGGCCGGGGCCGGTGCCAGACCGGAGACTGCGGTGGCGTCCTCTCCTGCGCGGGTTACGGCGCACCGCCGAACACGCTCGCTGAGTACGCGCTCAACCAGTTCAACAACCTCGACTTCTTCGACATTTCCCTCGTCGACGGCTTCAACGTGCCCATGGACTTCAGCCCGACGAGCGGGGGCTGTCGAGGCATCCGATGCGCCGCGGACATAAACGGGCAGTGTCCGGCTGAGCTGCGCGCGCCGGGGGGGTGCAACAACCCGTGCACGGTTTTCAAGACGGACCAGTACTGCTGTAACTCCGGGAGTTGTGGCCCGACGGGTACTCGAGGTTCTTCAAGGAGAGGTGTCCCGATGCGTATAGTTATCCGAAGGATGATCAGACTAGCACGTTCACCTGCCCCGGTGGGGCGAACTATAGGGTTGTCTTCTGCCCGTAGAGAGTTTTTTTTTTATTTATTATTACTACTTATATGTAATAAACATGGAGGGTCTGTGATCCTTGTTATATTTGCTATGTTAATCCAAAAGATCTATGAAAAATCTTGAATTAAACGCGGGGGGGGGGGGGGGGGGGGGGGGGGGGGGGGGGGCTCATTCCTCTCTCGTAATGGAAAATAGAAAAAATGAAGCTTCAAAAATTAAAATTATGAATATCAAGAAAATAATTGATTACAAAAATATATAAGGATGTAATATTCTTTTAGCTTATATTTTAAAAAGATATTTTCAAATTTAACTTTTAAAAAAATCTTAGAAACTCAATATAATAATGACAAAAAATCAAGATAAACAAAAAAAAAACATTAAACCATTCGACTAAGTGATTTTCAACATCTTAAAAATTTTCACAATTTTTTTCTAGTTGACCCACGACTCCAAATCTTAATGGGCGCTCATACACCGAGTCTATTTTATAGCCCTATTTTCATTTGCCACGTCTAATGTAATATATAAAATTAGTTAACACAGTTTATATTAATTAGTTAACAGAGTATATATTCCATTATCTTTGTATGCACTATTACAGAAAACATAAATTATGTATTTATTTCATATGATACAAACTTCATTTCCATAAAAGATTAATATACTTTATTATATGAGTATTCACTTTTAAAAAAATCAAATGTATGCATGCTTATTAAGATACAAACAGGACTGCACATAACAATTTTCAATTTCAAACCCACTCATTTCAATTAGAATTTTTTGCATATACCCCTGAACAGATCTTATTTTGTCAAAAAGATTAATATACTTTATTATATGAGTATTCACTTTAAAAAAAATTAAATATATGCATGCTTATTAAGATACAAACAGGACTGCTCATAACAATTTTCAATTTCAAACCCACTCATTTCAATTAGAATTGTTTGCATATACCCCTGAACAGATCTTATTTTGTCAAATAAACCTTGGTGAATTACTATTTTCAATAATATCCCTTTTCTGGATGGTATTCCTGTAAAATTGAAAAAATTAGTGTCCAAATATACCCCTCAAAAGGGTCTTGATGCAAAATTAAAACTCTTTTAGGGGCAGGGAATACAATTTAAATGATGGTAATTGACAATATAAGATTTTCTGAGGGGCTTATATGCAAAACATCATTTCAACTATTCATTCCCAATTAATCACCTATGTTTCAGTGAATGTTGGCGGGTGGCTCCGCCCCCACTAGCTCCGCCCCTGCTAGAGACTAGTATTGTGATACATATGGGTTTGAACTTCTAGTTTAGTTAATAATTAGTTTTCAAACATGCACGATGTACGTGTAAGTAAAAAATATTTAAAAAAAAATTGTCTTAAACCAACACTCTCAAATTTTTAAACACATTTATATGCGATATATTATATCATATTATATGTACATAAATAATATAATAACATTTTAATAATTATTAAATAAATTGTTTGTAAAAATTATTATAAAGTTACAAATAAAAGAGATAAAAATTATAATTGAAACTCTTAAACCATCAATATCCCTCAAATGGGTAAAAAATTGCATTCATGCACAATTTAAGCATTTTTAAAGATATTGAAAAAACAAATCATCAGGAATATTTTTACGTATGCCAAAAAAAAACAAATCCATTAAAAAATATTGAGATTTGATAAATATGGATGTGATATTATTCAATTTTTATACACACACACATATATAAATAGACATATTTTTTTTCATTCTTAACCTTAATCTAAAATCAATGATCATATACATAAGGGTAAAATTGAAAATGAAAATGTTATAAAGGAACGGATTGGAAAACTTAAACACTTCCAATTAGTATAATAGATAGAATGATATGTCCAGCCAACCCGCTCATGGAAAATAGTCACAAATTCGGTCTTGGGTCCAAGCCTGTTGGCTTTTTTGGTCAGCGAGTTTGGATTGGGTTGACCTACTTGATAATCTCAGGCCCACGGTTCACCCACGGGTTTGGACCTGAATGTGCTAGTGAGTTGGGTCTGAACTTTAGACATGAGGGCGGGCCTGTATAAAAAAATAAAAAAAGTAAAAAAAGGATGGAGGGAGCAGGTCCCCCCCTTTGAGTGACTCTATTTGATCCCTTCTAAATTGTAAATAAGACTCCCTTAATGGATTTTATTGCAAAAGATCCATTTAGATATTCCTAATAAGTACACCCCTCAATAAGTAAGCTCACCTAATTGTTTCTGATGGGATCGACAATACTTGTGTCGATGCTAGTAGCCGTGCTAGAGTATACAATGATATTACACCTTGTAATTGTTGATTATATGGTTTAAGTTGATCTTATCCCTTTTGAATTGGTCAAAACTAATCTAAAGTTTTGAATGGACGGTGGTTTGTTGAATCACACACATTTATTTGATTTATTTGGATATGCACGATCTATTTTTCAAGATTTTTGCCAACCAACAAACACACCTAAGATTTGTCAATCTCCAGTGAAAAAAAAAGGAGTGAGTATTGCATTAGCATCCGTCCATCTTTCTGCCGCTTCTCCTTCTTTCTTAAACGGAAACAATATTTGTATTTTGGCATCTCTTTTGTACCTGATGTATTTGGGATAAATACATGCCCCAAAACAAAATAACTTTGACAACATTGCTGAAAAATATAGAACACATGCACTAAAAAATGTCTGGATCCTAGTAACATTACACTTGAGAACAAGCGAGGGCCGGGTGGCAAGGGATCTGTGGGGAAGTCGAACAGATGAGAGAGGATTTTTGAAATACCTTAAAGGGTTAGAGATAGGGTTTGACTTACTTACAATTTAGAGGGGCTCAAATAGAAGCCCACCACCCCTTCCATGGAGGACCCCTCCCCATTGATAGGGCCCACCTCCCCCCTTCTCATGGGTCTATGGGCTAGCCTGTGGGGACGGGCCTCGGGTCTCAGTGGCCTGGCCTTTGAATGGGCTGGCCCATGTTTTGACCCTACGGCTGAGAGTGGTTCAGATTGGGTGGCCCATGTTTTGACCCTATGCCTAGCTATCTCACTATTGCACAATATTCTCATCCTCCGAGGGTGATGTTACACTTGATAATCCTTTTCATAATAATATAAGGGTATACATGTTATACACATTGTTATAAAATATTGTTATACGAAGTAAAGCATATACTAAAATACATTAATATATATTTTTTTTAAATAATTTTTTTATATTTTTTCATAATTGCAATAGAGGCCATAGCGAAATGTTTGTGCTATCACACCATATGAGGCAGATGGGACTGTAAACGAATCAAGCCGCTCAGGCTCGGCTCAGGCTCGACTCGATATGACCTCGTTCAGGCTCCTTCAATTAGACAAATGAGCGAGCTTGGACAATTTTTAAAGCTCAGTTAGGCTCGGGACCTGGATCGAGTTTCATTTTGTATTCAAATTCAACTCATTTGTTATAAAAAAAAACTTAGTTGAAGCTTGACTAAACTCATTTATAAAATCAGAACATTAAATTAATACAAAGTTATGTTCGTTTAGACTCATGAACTTAGCTCATTTAAGCTAAAATTTTGTTTAGCTCGACTCGGCTCGACTCGTTTATAAATGAGCCGAGCTTGAACATGTCAAAACTCGATTCGTTCGGCTCGTTTACCACCCGTAACTGAGTGTATCAATGCTCATGAAAAATGATGTCCATATTTGAGTTCCACTAGAGTGTCAAACTAAGGAGCTCAAACAAGCTTCTTATATATTTGCGCATGGGTTATTTTATTTGGTGAATTTTTCTCTGAGAAAAGAACAACTTTAACCCTTTAAAAAAGGAAAAGTTGCCACATGTTCCATGTTTCCATGATAAATCACTAGATTTACTACATATATCAACTGGGAAGGGACGCATGTTTGAATCAGTTATAAAAAGATACACCATCCTATCACTTTTGGATGAAATGGTTTATCTTTTATTACTGCTTTCGATCCACGCTAGCTTGGCTAATTAAATTGGTCATAATTTTGATTATTAGATATATTTCTTTTTATAAAGAGTACTCACAGTAGTATGATCGATCAAGGTTTCTTGAGTTGTAAGCCTGTGACATAAAATATATAGTACTTTAGATGACATCAGTTTTAAGACGTGATTTTGTAGAGTTCATTTTTATAGTTTAAATCTAAAATGGACCATGATCCAGAACTAGATAAAAATCTGTCCGTGAATTATGAAGAATCTTATTTTGTCATTTATTAATTCTCACTATTTTTCATAATAACAAAGATACTGATAAGCGTAGTTAAACATAGTTACTTCTCTCTAAACTCTAAACTCTAAACTCTTCCTCTCTTTGAAAGAAACCACATTCTTTGAGATGAATAAGTTGGTATAGGCTACCTCACCAAAAAAAAAAAAAAAAAAAATCTATGATGTTTTGTATAGGATTTGATATGATATGACATGGACACATATAACATATCCAGAGTAGGTGTTAAGACCTTCAAAGTGACACTACCACCCGTTTAGGGGGATGGTAAAGGGACACTGTGAAGACAGGGATGCAGGGTAAAATCTTGCCGCTTGCAAGAAGATAGGAAAAAATAGCCTCACGAAATAATAATCCTTTAGCCCAATGTTTTCTGAGCCCTTGTTGGCTCATGTTTGTCTCATGTTTGTTTACTAGTAGTAGTCTGTTATATTATAAAAAAGAAAAAGAAAAAAAAGTGACACTATTTCCTCCACCTTATTTTTAACTTTTAGGCCTTGTTTGGATAGGAGTACTGAGTGCTTGGATTGGGATTAAAAATTTCAATCTAGATTAATAAGTTGTTTTGATAAATTTTAAAAGAGAAATTGAGATTGGAAGAGTGTGATTGAGAATTTTTTATTGGGGGGATTGAGAAATATATATTTTATATTATAATTCAGGCATTACCAAATATATAACTGAGATAGGGAATCTCAATCACGTTTTCTAAATCTTATTCATTACTAAATAAGTTGACATGATTCTTAATCCTAATCTACCTGGATTCCCATGATTCACATAATATCTATCCTACCTGTTAACCAAACAGGGCCTCTGGGGAGAGGCTTCAACACTCTCAACCTGGGAATGAAATATAAGGTATATGATATATGCATAATGGCAGTAGTAGTGTTGACTTGGATGGCTAAGGACCCACAACAAAATTTTCAATTTACTAATGAAAATTAGATTCATGATTTTTCGTAGCATTTTCTAATTGGTTATATTTTTTGTTATTTTTATTGAAAAATGTGATAATAAGGTTTTTGTTATTTAATTGATCAAGAATAAGATGTGGATAAGATGAGAATAAATATTTATAAAAAATAAAAAAATGATTTGACATGTGGACCTTTGATTTATAAGAGGTGATCTAATTATTTGACATGTGAGCCTCTTGTTATATAAAATGTGATGACATATGATTTGACATATAGACCACCTGATTTATAAAAGGTGATGACAGTTGATGGCCACTCTTATACTACTGAAATAGATTTGGTGGAATAGTTTAATTCAAGAGTGGCTGGAATACCCATACCAGCAGTTGTATTCCTCTATTCTATGCAAACAAACACCTATTTTAGGATTGTTCATTCACATTCCAGCCTATTTGATTGTTGTTCCACTGCCTAAACAGGATAAAAATAGAGAAATCTAAATAGAGTTAGCTTCCTGGGCAAAAAATAAATTGCTTCTCCTTTACCCTGTTTATTTCCCATTTATTCCATGCTTTATTAAAAAAAAGTATTTTTTGTATTCCTCTTGCCTTATATTATCCTCCATTATATTATTTTACCACTTTGTCTTAACCTATTTTAAATCCAATGGATTTCCAACGAGACTTTTTTTTTCTCTTTTACTCCTCTCTTGGGGGTGTGACTTAGAATTATTCATCTTCAATAGCTTTATCGTGATAAATTATAGAAATATTTTCCTCTAATAGCTATATGGGGATAAATTGTAGAATTATTTACCTTCAATAGCTATACGGGATGAATAATAATCCATAGAGAATAAACAATTTTTTGTTTGATTGCCTTTTAGTTATTCTAATTGAAATTTTTGTTTTTTGGTTTGGGAAAAATGAGAATAAGTGATTGATAAGAGTTTATGATTTTTAAAAAGATAATTATCTCTACATAAATTGTTTGTGTTTTGTTAATAAATATGAGAGATGTGTGTGTAATATGATAGTTGTGACACATTTTTCAAATGTTTGTGAGCCGTTGTTGTGCCCATCAGGGATTGGGTGGGCAGTATAGCTGGTGCTGGGAGCGTCGCGCTGTGCTTCGATTGCTTCGGGGGGGGGGGGGGGGACTAATAGATATCCCATCTAAGGATCTCCCCATCTCCCACCCCATGGCATTTTTTTGGTGTTCATTTGGTTTTTAATTTTTTCTTCTGATCCTCTCATCCTACATTTGGACTTGTAACCCTAACTTTAAAATATAAATGTAGGTAGCAAGATCTACCTTTTTTTAAAAAATATGTGTGTTAGGTTATATATTTTTTTAAATGACATAATTTTTTTTATTGATTTATATATATGACGATAAATAATTCCAGCACTCTCTAGTTATTGAGTCTATTCCTAACTTATAGAGGCAAAACTATCAGGATTTATTCGCTTAAAATACATAAATGATTTTTTTTCAGTTATTCCAGACTTAAAGTACTACAAACTCTATTTTTGAAAAAAAAATGTTGCAAAAATTGAGTTCTAAAAATCAGAATTTGGAGAGGATCACAAAACCGCTTCTAATGCCAGTTTTTTTTCTAGTATAAATGCCCGGACAGGGCGATACAATCCCAAGAGACATACATTGATAAGTCTTACTACTAGTACATGGCTCATAGGCCATAAACTGTGGATCAAGCCCACAATAACCATCCAACTAAGCCTAACACATCATGAAACTGATAAAAAGATTCAATCAACGTTGATGTCTCATAAATTGTTTTTCTTAGATTAAAGTCTCCTATTTATACAAATAATAGAAAATTTAAAAAATTACTAAAAATAGTAAAATGTGAAGCCTAATTTTTCTTATTCTATGAGATATTAAATGATAATAAAAATTGATATAGATAAATTCTGATCTGTTATGATTGAGATATCACAAATCTAAAAATTACTAAAAAATAGTAAAATCGCTAATTTAAAGGGCTAAATAAAGAATTTTTTGAAAATTAAGTATTGATAGTTGTATCACAATTAATCCAGAATATTTCCTCATTATCTTTTTTAATTTCATGTAAAATTTTCGTGCGATTTTGTGAGCGTGATCCATGATTTGTAATTTATTATGTAAAATGCATTTGGACCACCTGAAGTTTTTGAAACCGACAGAAACACCCCTTAAAGATTAAAAACATGCATTTACACCCACTGTTATTATATTTTTTAGTTCATATATGACAAAAGTAATTTAAAATTACTGTTTTACTTTAACTATGTAAATATTCATAGAAAAAATCAAATAATTAATTCTAGATATGTTTCATGAATATTAACTTATACAATAATTAATTATTTTTGTGAGAATTAAGTCACATAATAATTCATTAAAAGATAAAAATAACTCAAAAAAATGAAAACATGATAAAGATTTAATTAAACTTTTATCTCATCGTAACAGAAAATTAAATTGCAGGGGGTGTAAATGCATATTTTTGAACTATAACAAATGTTTCTGCACCATAATTTATTTGATGGATCTATTTTAATGGTTCCATATGCACAATCACTCATACATCAAAGACTTAAAAAAACTTTCCTTTATATTTTCTCTCTAGTCATCAAGGAGAATTGAAACCGGAAATTCTCTTCTAGTGCCGGCTGTGAGGGGTTATATAGTATCTGTCAAAATAACAATGATATTCCATTAATGATACCATATGTGAACATTTTCTGCGACCCCCTACTACAGTCCAAAATGAAAATCTCATCCAAATCTTGCGTGTAGGGAGAAGATTACCATGTAAAAAAATTTTTTTTTGTTATTTTCTATAAATGCATTCATGTAATTAGTTGAAGTATATGTTTCAGTTTTTATAAAAATATATGTCTTATTAAATTAAGTATTTTATTTTAAAAAAATTCAAAACATATGTAAACTGGAGTTAGGACTGAAAATGAGGCTCCACGTAACATTATCTGAGAGCCATTACAGGGCGACAGGTATATTTTTACTATTATTATCCTACTTTAGTTATGTTTTTATTCTTCTCTTTTCATATCATTCAAACATATTCTTTTTCATATATATTTTTTAGTGTGAAAAAAATATATTATTAAAATTATATTTAAATTATTCATAAAATCACATTCAATGTTAAATATATATTAATAGTTGGTTTCATGTATACATATAAAGATACATACACACACAGATGCACATACATATACACATAATATGCATGTACTAAAAGCATGTGGTATGTGGATGTGGTGATTGAAGATTATGCTTAATATGTATTGCATTTATGTTTCATGAGATAAACCATGTATCCAAAAATAAGTGGTATGCATGTCATGCATGGAGAATGATTTATAAATACAGCAAAAGAAAACGCAAAATACATTGATATATGGAATTTTCTAATACATTTATTAAAATAACAATACACACATTTACTACAATAACTATATATATACTAATATACAATTAAATGAATGAAAAAATATCAATGATGAGTTCTCACCAAGAAAAACAAAAACAATCAGTACATTGATTTAATGTAATTTTATGGAAATTGTACATTGGATTTGTACGTAGATTTGCAAATGTCTCCCTAAATACACTTAAAAGATATGGTTTATTTAGTATTATTTAGTTAGGATGTTGATAGGCTAGATTGTTTTCTATTTGTTGTAGCTAATTTGAACATGGATAAATTGTTGGACCAAAATTGTTTTAGAAGTCATTTTTTTATGCATGTTCGATGATTTAAAGCATCCATGGAAGTCAATGGAGATAGTTTACATATTTGGATATCTCGCTCAGCAATGATATTCGGAGATTGAATGAATGAATATAATCATTGTTCAATTATAAGAGGGTAAAATTGAAATGTAATTTGAAAAAAAAATGATAGGGGCTAAGGGTTTTAGATGGACCTTTTCATAGACATCTTTGGAGTGCATAGACATTTTTTTATATAACAAAAATAACCATAAAAGTGAGGGCATCATAGTAGAAATTGGGTTTATGTCACTTATGACTCATGTGACATTTTTTCATTGGCTGACACATGAGTTTTAATATCCAAACAGTTTGATACAAGAGGTCAAATCTCTTGAGGTTCACAATAGCTAGTTTGGATTCACAACAATAAGGGAATGTTTAATTTACTCGTAGGATTAGGATTAAGTGAATCATGAGAAATTAAATCCAGTTGGATTGATACTAAGACTCATGTTATCTTGTTTGGTAAGAAACATGATTCAGAAAACAAGAGTGTAATTCTCAATTCAATCATATGTTTGGTAATGCCCGTATTACAAAACAAAAAATATATATTTTCAAAAATATTCTTTCTACAAAATCAAACATATATTAACTTAAATTCAATTTTATTTATCTATTAGACTAACAAAAAATGTTTAAGTTTTTAAATCAGTCCTTTATGTATAACATTTTCATTTCTAATTTTATCCTTAGT